>OZ007586.1:127278208-127768583 GCA_963931845.1 Maratus michaelseni | reverse complement strand
GTGGTGTATTGTGCCTATTTTTAGTTTATGGTGTCAAAAATACCTCCCACAGTTAAGGGGTTAAAATTCCTGAGTCTAAACATGATTATTTGGACAGCGAAATATACGCCGAAAATTAGATTACTTTAAAAACATTTTATATTTAATTTTGTGGTTAAAACTTACAAATATAAAATATATGTGTAAATATAAAAAATAAATGAATAAATATAGATAAAATAGAACACTAACATTAAAACAACCAGCTTCTGTCACAAGAGCATGACTTAGAATTTAGACATTTATCGAATCACGTTCCGAAAAAACAGCCTGACGCTAAAAATATTTATTAATAATTCATGGTTTTATTTCTTCTCTCCACATCAGTGTATTTTTATGAAGACATCTACAGAAATTTACTAAAGCCGTGAAATTTTCGCCAGAGCACATTTCCCAGTGATTTACATATTTAAATGCGAATTTCTGTTGTTTATTTTTCTAAGGAAATCGTTTTATACACTTAAAATATCTTTTAGAAGACAAACATAGCTAAATTATTTGTAGATTACTATATTTCTTAATTTGCTTTTAATTTCCTCAGTTATATTATCACTTTCTTTGTCTCCCGACAGGCTGATATAAGAAGGGACTACCCAATTTTCCATTCAAGAAAAGGGTTAGTAGACATCGTCTCCATTTTAGTATAAAAAAGTACTTCGGAATTTTTTTATTAAATTCAGTTGTTTAAAAATAATTGCGATTTGTGATTTAAAGCTCGCATGGTTTCTGATTTTCAGTAATTCATATTTGATAATAGAAATTGTGTGTGTGATTAACCTAATAATTAGATGTTTATTAAAAAATGAGAAAATGTTGTTTTAATTTTAAAATATTCATGAAAACATCAGTAAAACATTCTATTTTTATCAAATAATTTTTCATAACACCAGCAGAAATCCCTAAAAGTTTTGGCATTGAAAACATGTCACGAAAATCATTTATTGCAAACATGATTTAAATAAGAAGCACAAGAAGTAGAAATCAATATATTATTTAAAAACTATAATTTACAGTAATTTCCCACAATGTAAAAAAAATCCTGAGGTTACTAAATTTTTTTTAGTATATTTGTATTCACAGTTTTTTTTAGTAACCGGTACTATAAACCGGAATCTTTTCTAGCTGTTTCTAGTAATTCTTACAGATTTTCTTGTAACTGAGTAAGAATACAAAAAAATTTTTAGTAATTGCAAAGATCAGTGAGAAATACTAAAAATTTTTTAGTAGATCGACCTTTGTTTTTTTTGTACAGTGCACGCTGCTGATAAATTTAATACGATTCAAGGAAGAAATTTTATTTAATAAAATATTACTTGTTCCTATTTGTTATGTAATGGACTTTATTTATTTAATAAAATTTCTGTTACGAAACATGTTAGTTCGATCCGCACATTATACTCTGAAAAAATTGTGATAACGGGAATTATACATTTAGAATATTCTGTTTCTACTATTAAAAATGTTCTTTTCTTGTCAATTTTCATAAATTAATTTGACAATGCATGACTTTTCATTTCAAAACTTTGGTTTTCTTTGTATGACATAATCCAAATGATTCAATTCACGAAATAATTATTTTTACATATTAAAAATATGAATTAAATATATTAAATATACGAATAATATATTTAATTTAATATGAATTAAATAAAATATATTAAATTTATTTCTTCATATTAAACATTTTGTAGATTATTTAAATTTTTAATGATGCAACTGTAGAGATGCAACTTACAATTTAATTTTCTGAACTTTCACGAGGGCGATCTCCAACATACGGATATGACACTAAATGTGTGGATTAAACTTCGTCTAAAATGAAAACTTTCAACAACTCATACATAATTATAATTTTAAAAAGCCAATCTAAGCAGTTTGTGTAATTGAACAATGTCGCTAGTCTCGTTACGAAAGGTAGTGTGTCTAACTGAATTTTAAAAACGTTTCTAGCCTGTTTAGTAGAGACCCACTCAGCCGCTATCGTTGGAAAAGAGACGCTTATTACTGCGTCATTAAATCAAGGTAGTTTTCAATTTCGGACGAAGTCCTTCGACTTTCGGAACAAATAATTGCTTTCGAAAATCAATTTCTAGAGATCTGAAAGCAGCGATTTCATTCAAATGACGACCGAACCAATAGGCGCCGGTGTCACTCGGGAGAAATAGGTAGCATACGTCTACCTCTAATTTGAAAACTTTTTTGCCCTATTTAAGCCCTGCGATAATTAAGGCAAAAATAATATTTTAAAATTAGTGATGGAAGTTTGCTCCCTTTAAGTCGGCGCTTATGGACCGAACTTAGGAAACCCTGCCAGTTGATGGCACAGCATTAACCCAGTGTTTAGAATGCTGGCGAGAAAAGGAAGATCATGTACGATGTTCACAGGTTTGAAGCGTCGTCTGAGTTAGTGACCGTCGAAGTTGGTTATCGGCGCTTTCCTTGTACGAGAGCTATTACTTGTGGCATTTTCCCTTCGAAAGTCCTGAATGAAATAATTTCTACTATAGAAATATAGCCTGAACATGTAATTGTTTACCCAAACCGGCCAAACTGCGTCAGTTAAAATTATCAGACATTTAAGATTAAGGAAACATCTCAAACCAACCTGTAAACCTCGTTTCTTTCTATATAGTGGCTATTTTTCTTAATCTATAAATCTGTGTTTCATACGTTTGTGCATTTTGTATGTTTTCATAATAAAATTTTTAACGCATTAATCAAAATATTTTAAATAAAATGAACTACTGTAGTATATCAATTATACTGAGTTCTTGCTCTACGTGGCAGGTAGTGTCATATCTAGAGAAATGGAGGGGAGAGGGGTTTGGATCGACTATTTTAAGTGAAAAAATTTTGCCTTATTTTTCTCGAAAATAGTTGTATCCATACCCCCTCCCGCACTCCGGATACGGCACTGTTTGCAGATACAAGAAAATAAACAGTTCCTTTACGTAAGGAAGACTGGGGGGTAATGGAATTTGTTGAATTTTCTTATAAAATAAATTAGTTAAATGTTCGGGATTTTGTCAATAGATAGCAGTACCACCATTACATAAGTACATCTATTCAAGATTTTTTTTTCCATTAGCTGGTTCAAAGTAAGAAGCAAAATATTCCAAAGCCTAACTGTGAAAGATTTTTTTATGTTTAATAAATACATGTTTTGTTAACGTGTTGCCTCTGTGTTTAACAATATTACATGTGATTATGATGGTTTTAATCAATATTATTAATTTGTAATTTTTGTTTTGTGTTAGTCATAAATAGTCAATTTACAATACGCCTAAGTTCAGTGAAAATGGTATGGGAATAATAGGCCATGTCAATTTCTGAAACCCCAAGGCGATTATATAAAAATATTGCATCTAAAATTTATGTTACATGATACATGAAGAAAGGAAAGATTAAAGAAAGGAATTATACTAATGCAATTGAACTATATCAACATATTAAATCATCTTTACATCACGCTGCAAATGAAGCACTGTGATAAAAAAGAAAGGAAAAACTACCCCAAAAAATATTTAGTGGGACGAAGACATTGAAAGGACTGTACAACAGAAAAAAGAAGCTTATATTAGATGGATAAATTCAAAAAAGGAAGAGGATAGACAGTTTATAGAATTTTTAGAAAATACACTAAGAAATTAGTACTAGAGAAAAAAGAACATCTTGGGATAAAAAATGCTGAGAAATTGAGACGTACATAGAAGGAAGACCATGTACAGAGGCATGGAAGTTTTTAAAGAATATTAGAAAAACAGGTAGCAATTCATGGCAGGGAATATCTGTTAAGAAATGGGAAGAATATTATAAGACTTTCTTTACGGAAACTAGAAATGAATTTCAAGTAAATAATATAGATATTGAAAAGAAAAATGAAGGGACAACATTGGGGCAACCTATGTTGTTGGAACTTGAGAGAGTTAAAAGAGTAATTAAGAAATGAAAAAATCAAAGAGCAAGTGGTCCCGGAGGAATATCAGCAGAGCTGATCAAAAATGGAACCAATAAGTTGTTCAGATTAATTACACAATTATTTGAAAAATGCTTAAACGGGGAAAGTACACCGGAGAAATGTATAATTGGATAGTTAACATCAATATATAAGAAAAGAGACCGACAAAAATGTGGAAATTATCGTGGCACTGCTGCAACAGCAACGTTTAGTAGGCTATATGGACGAATCTTAAACTACACTGTTAAAAATCTTCAGCTTTTGCTGCAGACACACTCCACTGCTTTTAGATAAATTAGTTACTTTACTATATTATGGAGCATTTTCATTGGCCAAAGTAGAGATAGTCTATAAAAGTGGTGGAGTGACTATGCAGCAAAAGATGAAGATTTTTAACAGTGTATTTCACTTATGAAGGAATTAGAACGAAGGAAAGTGAAGTACAAAAAGGATTTAGAGTAGGATCATGTATAGGTAATATATTTGGTCTTAAACAAATTGTTAAAAAAGAATTGGCGGTGGAAAATCAAACTCATCTTCTATTTATTGATCTTACAAAGGCATATAACGTTCCAATCCCAAAATTATGGAATGTATTAAAAGAAATGAATATAAATCAAAATATTATTAGATCAAATCAAGAACTTTACACAAAATCAAAAACAAAATTTAAAATAGGCCAAATATTGTCAAAAGGTTTTGTAACAGATAAAGGACTCATACAGAGATGTTGTGTCTCCCCAGCAACTTTTTAAAATTTATGTTGAAGAAGCATTTAAATTTGGAGAGAAACTTGCAGAGGTATGGGACTTAATGTGAATGGAACGTCAATTTTTACACTGCAATTCGCAAATCACCAAGTTATAATTGGAAAAAGTAAAAATTATTTAGAGAAAATGACGATAAAAATTAAGGAAGAATATGAGAAATGGGGACTTTACATCGGCGTTAGTAAGACGAAATACGTATATATAAGAGTAAATGAGACAGAACTAAATCTAATTATTAACATAAAAATAGGAAGCTGTGAGTATTATAGATACCTTGGTGTGGACATTAATAGAGAAGGAAATTCTCACAGAAATTTAAATACAGAATTTGTCAAGGAAGACTGGCTGTAAAATTTTTAAATTCTCTTTGGTGGAGTGGAAAGATCTGAAATGAAAAGAAGGTATAATATATACAATTCTATTGTAAAGATCATATTGTTATATGGAAAAGAGGGATGGAGAATTATGGAGATAGAAAGAAAGAAATTAGCAGCAGTGAAAATGGATGAAAGAGAATGGATCAAAGAATATCATGCAGGATATCAAGAATAGAAAGAATGAGAAATGAAAGAATCAAAGAAATGAAAGTATCAAAGAAATGATAAAAAAAAAAGGAACCATATTAAGTAATCTTCAAAAGAAGCAATTAATATGGTATGGTCATGTTAAAAGAATGAGTGATGAAGAACTACCGAAAATCGCATTTAATTATAGAAAAAATCAAAATAGGAAACGAGGAATACCACAAAATAACTAGATGGACGATATAAAAAAAGTGATGAGATATAGAGGTCTGGAGGAAGAATGGACCCTTGACCGGAAGAAATGGAATGGTTTCTTGTAGATTTTTCGAATGGCGACACCTGATGCCATAAACCGAGTATATATATATATATATATATATATATATATATATATATATACAGGGTGTCCACGTATAACCTGACTGACCTTTATTTTCAAAAACGTTGATCCTAGATGCATACTTCCAATTACAAAAATGGTTTAAATAAGGTAAAGAATTATTTTCGAGGCGATTTGGGTCAAGAAAAACATTTATTAAAAAATTACGAAATTTAAATTTTTATACAGTATCCCGGTACTATAAGTAATATTTAGTAAAAATTTACTGTGACACTAACAAGTAAGATAAAAAAAAGTCCCACTCATCTAACATTAAAATTGACCGAATTATGAAACTTTGAAATGCATGACTTATACCACTTTTTTGCATCTCAAAACAGATGATTTCGGCCGTGCTTTCAGGGGTCGTATATAAAGTACTTAAACTTATTTCAAGGTATCTGCGCTTTGAAAGAAATCGTACAACTATTAAGATTGACTTACTTTTTATTAGTTAAGTTTCAGATTAGTTAAAATAATTGTATTATAACATGTGTTTTATTTTGTAAGGATTTGAGGCTATGATTTATTTTAACAAAAATTATATTATTTTCATAAGGTTTTATTTAACTTGCAACGTTTAACTTGCTTTCCAGTTTAAAATTTGTACTCCAACTTTAACTCACTTTCAAATGTCCGATCGAAGTTAAATTTTACATACTGACTTAAATCGGATGACAATGTAATATTATTATGATTTTCGACGCTTACCATCTTAATAATACTCATATTAGAGGATAACACAAAAAAATTCGGATAGATTACCGTCAACAAGTTTAAGAAAAAGTTTTAGATTAGATAACATAAACCTGCGATGGTTGTGTTTTTTAACTTTTATAATTACGTTTTATGTATTTTTTAACGCTGAATAAACAAATTACCTTCACTTTTAACCATCATGTCAAGATTTTTCGAAAATCGTAAATTTCAAGGTTAAAAAAAGCGAAAAATCTGATACTATAAAATAGATGTAAGACTGTTTTATTCAGTTTAATTTTACTTAATTCAATAATTTATTCAATACTTTGGCTTATACTGGGTTTTTTACAACTAAATAGCTCAGGAGTCCGATGAGGTTAAGATGGGAGGGGGGATCAATTTTAACTTTGAACTTTTTAACTTTGAAATTTTCGATTTGAGAAAAATCCTGACGTGATTGTTTAAAATGAAGGTCATTTTCGGATTCAGCGCTAAAAAATACATTAGAATCAATTTTCAAAAGCTAAAAAACATGACACAACCTAAAATTTGAAAGACAGTGTAATCTAACAGCATTTTAAAATCTTAATTGAGGCTGTTGTTTTCATCCTTTTATTTAACAAAAATTCTGTTATTTTTATCCTCTTATATGTTCAGTACAAATTGTATATTTTGCATTAATATGTCAGAATGATTGTAGATTTCACATTTATTAGATTGCAATGTTAATTTTGCTCTCAACTATTTTTTTGATATATCTGACGATTATTTATATTTCTACTACATTTGTAAATGACCCCTATTTCGCAAAAAAAATATACCTTAATTTTAAACAGCTATTACTCGGTCAGTTTTAATTGTAGATGAATTGGACTTTTTTTTATCTTACTTGTTAGTGTCACAGTAAATATTTACTAAATATCACTTATAGGACCGGGAGACCGTATAAAAATTTAAATTTCGTAATTTTTTAATAAATGTTTTTCTTGACCCAAATCGCTTTAAAAATAATTCTTTACCTTATTTAAACCATTTTTGTAATTGGAAGTATGCATCTAGGACAAACGGTTGCGAAAATAAAGGTCGGTCAGGTTATACGTGGACACCCTGTATATATATATCTTACTTTAAATATATATATATGATATATATATTTAAATAAATATATATATTAATAAATATATATATATTTAAATAAATATATATATATATATATATGATACATCTTGTGCAAACTTACCTTATTCTTTTACATCCGTTAAAATTAATACCATTTTGTCAAATTAACTTTCAATAAAATCATGAGAAGGTAATAAAGTTCTTTATCCATTTTCCTTCAGTAAGTTTTATAAAATAATTTAAAAAAAATAATTTTTAAAGTAAGATTATTTTCATTGAATCTATAGTACTGCTTAGATAACTTGAATTCTCTTATTTAGGAAACTTTTATGTTTAATTAATGTGGCCCATTAAACCCATGGCAAATCCCATTAAATTACGACACCAGGGTCGAAAGAGGCAAAATTTCGTTTTACAAATTTACGTTTTTCCTCTTTCAATAATTAGGCTATGACTAACATTTTTTATTTATTAATAGAAAGCTGTTTTTAGTAATTGTCGATCAAAAAAAAAATCTGGGAATTTTATAAATTACTCTTTCTACAGTATGAATTGTAAAACGTGTGAAATGTAAAACGTGTGAAATGTAAAACGTGTGAAATTTAAAATGTGTTTCCCCGACATATTTAAGAATTTAATTTTTTAAGCAATAGTTCGAAAAAGGTCTCAAAAGATTCAAAAATTTTACTTTGTTGAATTTTAGATTTTCAATTTCCACCATGCAAACATTGTATTAAGTCAAAGTGGTGTAAGTATCACCACGTTTTTTCATATTTCGAATTTTTAAATTTTCCCCAAGTTTATTATTAGACATAATGAAGTGTTTTTTTAAAATATCTTTGTTTAATAGTCTATTAGGTACAGCAATCCAAATCTCAATTAAAAAAATTAGGTCAAGTGCGAGATGAACTCTCAAAGGGTTCCGTGCCGGTTATGTTATATTACTGTTAGAAAAAATTCCGTTACAATGCGTTAATTTGGCATTAGTACCGATTATGGATATTCGTGAGTTTCTTACGTAATAAATCGGCATGGATTTATAAATTAATGATTTTTGGCTATTTCCCTTTACATGTGCTATAAGACCTTCCTTCGTGTCAAATTTCAAGGTTCTCGGTCAACCGAAAGTACGCTATATGTTTTACTCTCAAAAACTACAGGATACTTGTGGTTGACCTAGAGCCATGAAATTTGGAAGGGATGTCTTATAGCACATGCAAAAGAAAAAATCTGAAAATCATTAATTTATAATTCTATATCAATTTTTTACACGATTTTCCATCATTGGGATTTCCAATACGAACTGTAAAGGTTTCGTTTCTTTTTTTTTCCAGGTGCAGAATCCTAAAAATGGTTTTATCTATTATATTTTTTTCCAACTGAAGTCCGGTGGTTACATTTGCCCCGGCATTTGGGGCAAGTGGAACCAAGACATTTAACTTGTCTTTAAATCATAGGATGTCAATTCTGGGACAGGTGTAATATGTCCCCAATTTTTTTGGTTTCATATCGTTTGGAATTGTGTAGATATTTTATTCGACTACAGATTTGTGAATATTTTTGTGAACACAGATACGGAGCCACAGAATAATGCGAGAAAATAAAAAGACTGATTTATTTTAAAAAACAAAACAACAATAACATCAGCTACATAGAACAATGTAACATTTCATTACTATCAAACAGAATTTCTCTCTTCAGACAACAGTTTAAAAAAAATCTATATATATCTATTTCTCTTACGCGTTGCGTACATATGGCTGAATTTGTAGCTTGCAGTTTGGCAACAACCGTAGTTTCCGCAGCGACGATTTTCATTGGCTCATTTTACGGTGACGTGATACATTCAGCGAATCAGCTTTCTGATCATGGCTGTCTTTTAGACACAGAAGAAAACGTTTTGTTTACATTTTGTTAGTGTCATACATAACGTCTCTGTAGAAAATGGTTGAGTTTTTCGGCGGTCGGTTGGATGGTGAGAGGTTGGCTTCTCTCTCGTGCTGAATTTACAGTTCACGTGGGGGGCGGTTCCGTATTCTAGCTGCCGGCTGTCGTGGTTTGTTTGTGTTCAGGTGATAGAAGTTTTATCTGTTTTTTGTGCGTTTTGGGCTGCTTTTGAAAGTAAGTGGTTTATATTTATTTTTCTCTGGAGATTTGCTGTATCACCAGTGCTTTTCTGTGTGGATTTTTTTCTTTTATTTTCGTAGTAAGTAGTTATCAGTTTGAACTTTAGTGTCGTGTGGGTAATGTCGGGATGGCCGTCGGCATCCAAGATGGCTAATTCGACAGTTAATGTGGTCAATGATGAAACATCTTTACAACCACCAGTTAGTAGTGTCGAAATGGTAGAGGTTTCTGAAAATTTGTTACAATGTGATATGAATAATGTAAACATAGCTCGCGCTACAGTGTCTACGGACAGATTGCTTCAAATTGCGGCATCTAATGGTGGTAAGGACTTTAACATCTTTTTACACAGCTCGGTGTCGAAAACAATCCCCCAACGAGACCCGAGAGCGGTCCAGGCAGAAATCAAGTCAAAAGTTCCGTCTGCAGCGGACATTGCCAATATTAGATATACGAGATTGGGTGATATTATTGTCAGTACAAAAAAGGTGGATTGTGCGATTGATTTCGTTAATTTGTCTGAATTTTTGGGAGTTACTATATCAAAGAGAGTAGTGTGGGAAAACATTACTAATCGTTTCCTGCTTTTCAATATACCCGTTGACATCCCGTTACCAGAGTTGGGTAATGAACTCGCGGAAAATAACAATTTGAACATTTTGGAACTTCGGAGATTCATCCGAAAGGACTCTCAAAGTGCGGTGTCTCCGGTTCTGGTGACCAGCTTGGGGACATTAATTCCAGCTGAAGTCAAGTTATGGTATTCACTACAGAGAGTCACGCAATTCATTGATCGACCCCGGCAATGCATTAAATGCTTCAAATTTTCTCACCCGTCAGGCAAATGCCCAGCACAGCAGTGTTGTGTCACATGTAGCCTTGTACACTCGGGGCCATGTACCACCCCAGTTAAATGTGCGAACTGCAATGGGGATCACAGAGCGGACTTTCGTCAGTGCCCCTCGCGGCTCCAGGAAGCCGAATTCCTTCGATTCAAAAGTCGCAATTTTCTTTCCTTCACAGATGCCAGAAGAAAATTCTTTACTCAAAAACCCGAGGCGAAGTCATTCGCTCAGACAACCAGCACTAGAAGTTTTGAATTCGGGGACTTTCAGAAATTGTTGGAAGTCCGAACGAATCATTTGCTCAAAATCATCGTTGACGTGATTTCAAATCAGTCTGCTAATTTAACGAAGCAACTGGATGCCTTTAGTGCAAGCATTATAAATACTTTGGCTAAAATATGCGACTCTTCCCTGGAGCGCAAACGCCCGCATAAACCTGACAAGACATAAAAAAAAAAAAAAAAAAAAGTGTGTTTGTGTGTGTCGTCTCATTATTGATTACGTTTTTTTTTTGTTTGCCTTCTGTACTGCCGGGGCAGTTTGGCACTGTGTGTGTCTTGTGGTTATGTTTTGCTGTTCACCCCCCTTTTTTTTCAGCTTGTCTTAATGGGTATCTCAGTTCTCCAATGGAATTGCCGTAGTATCTTAAACAAACTCCCCTGGCTGCATACCCCCCTTTTCGCCGCTGCGGACATCTTGGCTCTACAAGAAACATTTCTAACTGCTGAAAAGTCCCTGACCATCCCCGGAAAAGTGATTTATCGGTTGGACAGATTGGGTCGCCCTGGTGGCGGACTCCTCATTGCAATTACAGACGCTTGGTCCTCCCTCCAGTTAAACTTTGACGCTTTCAACCTCTCTAATGAGATTTTGGGGGTTCGCATATTTCTTGGTTCACATCATTTGAATATAATTAACCTTTACTCGTCTTCGGGTCTGGTGGTAGATGATATTATGAATGTGACAAACAGCCTGCCAGGTAATACTCTCATTCTCGGAGACTTTAATCTTCATCATCATCTGTGGGGCGCCCCGGTGTCCTCGCGTGCTGGCGAATTGTTCGTTGATTGGCTTCTGGACAGCCCTTACTGTATCATGAACCTGGACACTCCCACTCATGTTTCTCCCAGTGGCTCCTGTTCTTTGATAGACTTGTCTCTTTGTACTTCAGACATCTTCACTCAGTCCTCAATCCATGTGGAGGAGGATTTGTTTGATAGTGATCATTTCCCAATTATCATTTCTGTAGAGCTTTCCAGTCCACCCCATCCTAGCCCTATTCTTTACAAGTGGCCGAACATTTGTCGGGAGGTCAACGACAGACTGCAACGGGTTTCCTCCATGGATTATGACTCCTTTTCTCAGTTGGTTCAAGGTGCGATGCAAAATCACAGCTTTTCCCGCGCTAGGCGTAACAAATGCCTTCCTGCCTGGTGGAATGCGCGATGCAGCAATCTTCACAAGCAAAAGAACTTTTTTCTAAAGAAAGCCCGGGGTTTGATTTCCAGTGAGTACTGGATCAAATACAAGCGAGTGTCTGCCAAGCTCAGGAAAGTCATCAAAGAGTCCAAGCAGCGATTCTGGGACTTAATCTGTACTGATGCAAGGGATCCCAAGATTCTGCACAAGGTATTCCGCAAGATCCGAAATCGATCCAGCACTCCCATCGATACACACCTTGTTCTTCAAGTAGGGGACATTTTTAGCGCTGATGCGGCTTTCCAAGCGGAGACGTTCGCTAATGTTTTCACTGGGGAGGGGGATCATGAATCCATTCCCATCACATATGGCATTGTAACCAGTCCTCAGCTCAACAATCCTTTCGATATCACTGAGTTAAAAGATGCTATCCGCCGAACGAAAACCTCGACTCCAGGAGAGGACAAGATTAGTGCTGCATTATTTAAAGGCCTCAACGATCACTCGCTTGGAGTCTTGCTTCAAGTGTATAATGACATATGGCTCATGGGGGACATCCCATCATCCTGGACCACGGCGATCATCCTGCCAATCCTCAAACCCGGCAGAACTAAGAAATTGGCTGCCTCCTACCGGCCCATTGCACTTACTTCTGTGGCCTGTAAAATTTGTGAACGGATGATAGCTACCCGTATCAATTATCACCTCCTTGCGAATAATACCTTGGACCGTAGACATCTTGGCTTCCTACCCTTCAGAGATAGTCAGGCCACACTTACCCGGCTCCATCAGGACCTCATAATGGCAAGGAAAGAGAAAAAATATATTTTGGGCATATCTCTAGACCTTCAAGCTGCTTATGACTCTGTCTACGTGGACGGACTTATTTACAAATGCGCCCAAGTTGGCATTACTGGTCCCATCTTACGCTGGCTCCATCGCTTCCTCTCTGGGAGGTCCATCAAGGTGGCCTGGAGGAATGTCACATCGTCACTCAGGTATATCAATAGAGGTGTCCCTCAGGGAGCGGTGCTGAGCCCTATCCTGTTTACGATTTTTCTGGCTGATTTTTTCGAGGTACTTGAGGGTCTTGGAGTGAAATACTTAATTTATGAAGATGACATTTTCCTCTACTGTGACAACTGCTCTCTGGAGAGTTGCCGTATCAAGCTACAAGAAGCGCTCCGACTAGTTGCTCAGTGGTGCACACACTGGAAGCTTTCCATCCGGCCGGATAAATGCCATGCTATCAACTTGTCCAGACGCCCCGCGGAATGCTACTTCGACTTCAGTGTCAACGGTGGATTAATCGAGTGGTGTACGGAGATCAAGTTCCTCGGTTTCTATATCGCACGGCGTGGAGGTTTCCGGAAGCACATCGAGTACCTCCGGGGAAAAGTCTTCACCAGAATAAACATTCTCAAGTCTCTGGCACAGACACGGTATGGCGCACGCTCCCATCACCTTCTAACTTTAGTTTTCTCTTCCATTCGAAGTGTGATAGAATATGGAGCGACGATTCTCAGCTCAGCAGGCGTCTCTCTTTTTCGTAAGCTAGAAGTTCTCCAAACCAGTGCCCTTAGAATTGCGTTGGGTCTACCGAAATGGACTCCAAACATGGTGCTAAGAAGACATGCCGGTGCTGCCCCACTTGCAGACAGGATCAAAGCTTTGGCGTTCAACTTCTGGGTTAAACATCTTTCTTTGGGTAGTTGGTCCCCCCTCTGGGACATTCGGGCGGATGGTCTAGACCTTTTTGTTGAAGATTTACCCAATGTTTCTGAGATGCTGACAAAATTAAGGATTACTCCAGATCATCTTCTTCGGTTCCAAGTCCCATTACCCCAGGATGTTGAAGCTTTCAGGGTCCTCACTGCGGGGTTCCCGTTCCAAAATAAAGATCTTGATACGGCCATGATCGCTCCATATTTTGCTGAGTTCATCCAAGATTACAATGAATGGAACATCATCGCAACCGATGCTTCGAAGACCATTTTCCTCACCTCTATAGCTGGCTGCAATTCAAAGAATCAGTTTGCTTATAAAGTCCACCATGTGAATTCCATCTTCACTGCGGAGGCCCTTGCAATTGGGATTGCGCTGGACGAACTGGCTCACCCGTCGTCACGTGTCCTCATTCTGTCTGACAGCTTGTCCGTGCTGTCTGCTCTTCAGTCCATAACTCTAAAATCTCCTATGGTCATCCTTTGGCTTCATAACAAAATCATTCGTTCCGCTCAATTTCTCTCGAATATTATCTTCCTTTGGGTTCCGGGTCACCGGGGTGTCCCTTTAAATGAAAAAGCAGATAGTTTGGCTAAAGGCGTCACTTATTCAGATGTTCTGGTTGACTGGATTTCCCCTGAGGATATGATCAGCGTTCACAAACGGGAAGCGGCAAGTCAGTTCGATCAAGATTACAATGCATCCAAATACAGTGTCTCGCATGGGAATATTCCCTCGGTTAGACTCACCTCGTCATGGGCTCGGAACAGACGGGAGGACGTGTTGATTTCCCGGCTTCTCTGTCGGTTGTTGATTACCCCTGAGGTTTTAGCACGGTTTCACTTGATTCCGGATGGCCGTTGTAGTATGTGTGGTTGTATAGACTCCTTGGATCACATTTTGTTTAATTGCTTGAAGTATCAGTCTCATCGCAGTAGTTGCTGGGATTCTAGGGTGTTGAACAGTGGTGGTTTTAGTTCTTTTGTGTGTTTTGTGAGAAAGTTTTGCGCGTCTAACGACTTTCGTGTTTCAGCTTTGTTGTTCCTTCATAGCATTGACCGGTTTTAATGGTTTAGTGTTGTTGGTTTTGCTTTGGTGATTACACTAGTTGTGGATCATTCGGGACGACAGCCGTGCAGCTATATGTCCCAAACCCTCCCCCCCTTCAAACTTCAAACTTCAAACTTCAAACGTCTCTGTAGTGTTTTTCAAACAGTTTTAAATGACTTTAAGTCGTGCTGTGCAGTATTATAGGAGAAATTCAGAGAGGATGATCCACGTATGAATATCAATGCCATTAATTCGTTTTAGGATAACATGATACATTCAGCGAATCAGCTTTCTGATCAAGACTTTCTTTTAGACACAGTTGAAAACAATATGTTTATATTTTGTTACCGTCATACATAGCGCCTGCGTAATGTTTTCAAAGACTTTTAAATGAATTTAAGCCGTTCTGTGAAATATTCTAGGCGAAATGAACGCCGTGTTGCTCAATGAGTTTTAAATTAATTGTGTTTCCAAGGTAATTTTTTCATAATGTTAAAATGATTTATGTCCATTGATAGCAACAACTAAATGAATTTTTAATTGTGTTTTCAAGAAAATTTTCAGGTACTTATTTATCATAAAGTATATTTGTAAATTTCATACGTCAAAATGATTTGTGATAGTACTTATTCTGGCTAGACTTGTTGCAAAAAGTGAATTGCCTAGCAATTCACGGGGGTTGGAGAGCATTAGCAAGCAGGGGGCTGAGTCGCCTAGTAAATTAAAAATTATAATAAGCCTTAAATTACAAACACGCTTCAATTTTATCATTTAAATCAACGTTCCATTCAAAAGAAATTCACTTGTCAATTGGGATTTGTTGTAACTTGGATTAACAAATAGTATGAACTAAACAAATATTGGGTCAGTTTTCTGCTTATTTAAATACATATATATACATTAAAAACAATAATTTTGCAATTTTTACTGCAATTCATATGGAAAGAATGTGGGAAACAATATTTCTCCTCTAGTGTCTCATGATGTTTTTGGTTAAAAAGTGCAATTAGAAGAATTTGGGTAAGTGTAGCTTTCCCCCAATTTCCCCCAATCGCTGTTGTTACACTCGTCCCGCATGCAATATTGAAAGATTAAGTGAAACAACAGCTGAAAATAATTTAAACAAAATGAAAAGCTACAGAAAAAATGAAGTAATTTTAAAAATTTATTTTCTAATGTTAGCTAAAGATATAAAAAGTAGACAAATCGTGTTTGAGAGCAATTGAAAGCTGAAAGCCGCTACCATTGAAGATCAAAACGTAGACTGTTTTTCAAACTGTACGTAAAACAATTCAATGGAGCTTTATTTGACTACTCTCATTTAAATTTTGTGAACAAAATGCTGGAAAAACATGACAACTGGTTGGATGATTAAATTAACATTTTATAATTTACAATAAAGTCAGAGATTTAACTGTTAGCCCCGAGATTACACTAACCCTACCCAACTTAGTATGTTTTCCAGATTTATATTAATTTACTTTCCAACGTATTTGTAAAGTGTTTATGACTTCGGATTGCTCCCTGTCGGTCTGCCATCTGTCCATGTTCCAACTTTCGTAATTCTACTCGGATTGCCATTTGATTTATATATGTTGTCGTGGTTTACTATGGCATGTTCACTATTAAAAATGGAGTCTGTAGTATTTATTTACAAAGATACTCAAAAGAATCCTGCTGCATTATGGTCAATAGGGAAAAATCGTTTGCGGTGTATATTTAAGTTCTTATGCTATTTTTAGCATGATAAAATAGATATACATTTCTGAGATGCACTAAAACATATTTTCTTCAGAAAATAGAGTATGTAGCATTTATAGTTCCTTTACAGTTTCTTTTGGGGAACCTTACAATTTTCCTCAAAAGAATCCTGTCACATTACAGTCTATAAAGAAAAAGCGTTTGTATCGTATTTTAATACTGTAACACTATTTCAAACGTAATGAAATTTATATATACGTATTATTGAGGTACACTAGAACATACCGTAGAATATAACGTGCATAACATTCATCCCTCATTTACAGGGAATTCGGTTACATATCTATGTTACAGATCTATGAGCGATAAATTCTGGGAGTGCGTTTTAAGTTTTCAGTGCGTATGTGTTTTTAAGTTTTGTTAATTTTTTGTGTGCTAAGTTTTCTATATAAATTCGATATATCATATGCATGGCTACACAAAATAATTTGTAAGCATTGCTGTGTGTGAGCGTAAATTACTTTAATTGAGTTATGCATTTTACAGCTGAACTATCTTTAGTATATTAAGATATGTTTGTAGAATACAAATAAATTCATATACAGGGCTACGCAAAGAACAAGATACATTACCGTCTATGGGTGGATATTTCAAAAAGTACGTTTTCATTTTTTTTGTTTCTAAATTTTTTTCTTATGATATCTCCTTTCACTTAAACGGTGACGTTCCCTTACAATATTCTTGAAGTTTTGGAAAGTGTTTTATAATGTATGCTCGGCGCGCAAGTTTTCTTTCTTGTTAAATATAGGATTGGTTCTATTCTATATTATACTGTGTAATTATAGCAGCAGTAATATGCTTAAAACTTCAAATACAAGTTTAAATCTTGAATAAAAAGATTAAATCTTTTTTCTTCCATTTCCTTTATTTGATTATTTATTTCCCAGTTTTTGTTCGTTTGTTTGCGAGTTAAATACTTTTTTCAGAAAATACATTTTAATGGCTTTATAAATTGTAAAACCAAACATGCACAGAATAGATAGGAGAGTTTTTTATTCACAAATATTAAGAAATTTAAGAACCAAAATACATTTTTGTGTAATTTTATTTATTGTTTCACTACAGACTGTATTTAAAGTATTCTTTCTTTCGCATATATATACCATTCTTATATGTGTATCGGAAATTTAATGAATCAATAAGATCTCTTTCTTCTGCTTGGCTAAGATTAGAGAAAGAACAAAAATTTGGCGAAAGATGTATTAAATGTTAGATTTAGAGACTGACCCGATTAAGTCACATAAATTTCTACTAAGAAAGTTCTTCTAAGAAAAGTCTTAAACAGACTACCAAAAAAGAAATATCAAGAGGTTTGTTTAAAAATTATTTTATACTATTCTAGATTACTGTCATACAATTCAATATAAAATTTAAAAATACTCTTATCTGATAACATGGAATAAATTCTAATTCCGATAAAGCATTTGATTAATCTTTTAATATAAGAGATATAATCTTTGATTATAAGGATTTTTAAATCATTTATTATTTATACAAAATACTAAACAATAAATCCAAATGTATCGTAAAGTAAATAAATAATGTGTTCAAAATAATTAATA
Source organism: Maratus michaelseni (assembly GCA_963931845.1). Lineage (NCBI taxonomy): Eukaryota > Metazoa > Arthropoda > Arachnida > Araneae > Salticidae > Maratus > Maratus michaelseni. Next base: position 127,750,606 of record OZ007586.1, on the reverse strand, counting down.
CATCTCTTTGAAAGAAAATAACAAGCACAGTTACCAACTGCAAACATTTTTTTTTCAACAATTATTTTGAAAAACCATCTTCGCGTTATATAATTATAGCTAATATAACATAAAGATTATTGTTCGAAGTCCATGGTGATAAAAAATCGCTGAAGTTGAAGGATTAGAACAGTGGCTCTGTCAAACTGTGGCTCTCGTGGTCTCAATTACACCAATATTTCCGAACAGTAATGTTTGCCTCATTTAATCTCCAGAATTGAATGATTAAATAAGACTAAGAAATAAGAAAAGAACTATTCAAAATTAAAAACTCAGTAATTAAATTAAAAAAATTACTGTTCAAATATAGAGGTGCCATCGAGGACCCTCGTTCGGCACCTTGACACACCTGGATTAGAATATGATAAGAATATATAATAAGAATGTATAATAAGAATATGATTTTCAATGGAATGCATGCATGAAATGTGTATCTAATGGTAACGACATATGAACTAATCTGATTTACATGTAGAAGGTTTCCTAATTACATGCGTATTGAAATTTTTCAACACCAATAAATTTATTTTCTAAAAATTCTTGTGTGACTGTAGAAAGAAATGAAAATCTGTGAAAAACTGTTTGTTTTTATGTTGGGAACTGGCAAATTTTTCTGAACAATCATATTGCTAATATTTCTCGCATCAAATGTCGTAAACATATTGTGGTCAAAAATTGATCTTTGACAGATTGTATTTTTACCAGATTGTTTGTTGGCATTTAAAATTAACATTCATTATAATAGTTTAAATAAGATAGAACTTTTATCTTCTCAAACAATACTTTGTTCTTTGTAAGTGATGATACATGCTGAAATTTAAATTTGCCCAAAATATTGTTCATAACATAAAAATTTATATGAGAATATTTGAAGAAGTTGTTTTTCACCGCAAAATAATTGTAAACATTTTCGTTTCTAAGAACTTTTCATATTACATTATTTATATCTTGTTATTGGATTTCATAAACTTTTTTAGTAAAAACATATTGTAATTTGTAATGTAGAGTCATAAAATATATATTTTTAGAAAAAATTGGCGAAATATATTTCTCTTTCAGGTTTTTAGACTGAATATCGTAGCATTTACACCAAATTACATTCAATTACATTTTTACTTACATCTTTGTAACTTTTCCAAAAAACTAATCTTAGTACAAACACATAATAAATTATCAAATTCGTTTCATTGTTTATTATCAAATTCGAATTTATCCCGAAATTAGTTTCTTATTTTTGTTCTGATTCATTTAGAGCATAAAAAAATCTTTAAAAACTGACAGCCACATTACTTACGCTACAATTGTTTTATTGATGCACGAAGATGCAAAGATTGCAACTATAACGTTACTTTCATCACCTCATTACCTCTTTCATGGTTGCATGCGTGCAATTATGTTGTTTCCAAAAATATTTTGTAAAAATTGACTTAAATAACAAAAAACAAATTAATAACATTTGAGAAATCATGGCCAGTCTTCGCGTGTGTATATTATGTACTGTTTGGAGTTATCTTGCTGATGACATATATTTTTTTTATTAGCAAAACACTTATAAAAACATAATAATCTTTTACGAATTCACAAAATGTGGAGTTTAGCAATATTTTTATAGGTATATTTCCCCACTGAGCATGCTAATAATACAAATTTATTAAAATAAAAAGTGCATTTTCACAATACTTAATCCGTTTTCTGCTTGAAAATTTGTATCACATGATGATATTTTTTCCCTTTCAAGAGATTCAGAAATTTTCAAGATTTTATACTTAATAATTGTTATTAAATGTAGCTGTAAACGTACCCTTATAAAGAAAACCATAAAAATTGAATTCAGTTGAAATAGAAGATAATCATTCAAATCAGTGGATCTTATAGTGGGAGGTTTCGAGGCCTGAAATAAAGAATTCCGTGACCCTTTGTGCACTAATATAGTCAACAGAAAAAATATGAAAGGCATAAAGTGCAATAGGCAGAGGAGTTACAGGCAGAAGGTCAAAAACAAGCCTTAAGGTATATCAATAATTTTCTCAATATTCAATCACAATATTACTCTCATTTATGCACGGCTAGATTGGAAAATCGGCATATCACCAGACATCTGTCTTTTCTCTCTCGATTCGATCGCAAGACAAACTTATTTAAACACACAAAATAATAGACAATTACTTTATAACCACAATATAGAAAAACATATGTAATTATTTAAATTTAAGAGAAATATAAAAAAATTCGCGCATAAAGATACAGGGTGCAAAATGTTATATATCGCCGACCTTTTATTTCTCAACCGTTGGTTGTAGACATATAGTTTCAATTACAAAAGCGTTTAAAATGAGGTAAATATTCATGTTGTGGCGTTAATTAAAGTAAAAAATCAATTTTATAAAAATTACGAAATCTAACTTTTTATACGATCCCCCGGTCCTTATAGATATATTTAGTAAATGTTTGCACATATAATAACAAATACAACACAAAAAGTTTGACTTCTGTACGACAAAAATTGACACAGTTATTAAATTTTAAAGTTTGAGATTTTTTCACATGCTTTTGTCTTTCATTCCGGGATCAGATAAAAAATGAATTAGAGTAATTCGAGATCGAAATCAGGGTGCAATGTCCTTTTTACGGCAAAACTACCTTTAGCTGTCATCGCGAAATCGGTGTATCACCAAAGAGGGTTATTTCATCTAAAAATTTGAGCTGACTTTGAGGGGTCGTATACAAAGCGAAGAATGAAATATTGAAATTAAACAGAAAAATAAATACCAATTTATTATCATATTAGAAAATGGTCTACTATAAAATGAATTCATAAAAAACTCTAATCTACTAAAGATACTGCTCAAAGTGTTCTCCATTGGTGGCAATGCACAACTGAATGCGTGACAGTACTGAGTCCTGGACACGTTGGGGCATAGCAGGCGAAACCACCTTTAACCAGTGTCGCTAAAACCGGGTATCACTTAAAAGGTTTTTTTCATCTAAAAATGTAAGCTAACTTTTAGGGGTCAAACAACATTCAAAAGTCAAATTAGGCAGTGTTGAATTCAGGCGGTAGCCCGGGAGGGACATCCCCCCCTTGAAATGTCCCTCCCGGAAAATGTGAGATTTTGTGTTTTCAATGGTCAAAAAGTACAATTTCTCCCCGGAACTCTATAATGTCCCTCCGCCGTAGAAAAGTGTCTGAATTCAACACTGAAAGTAGGTATTGTTTGTTATCGGGAAATAAAACCTTCCGATCTTTTTCGAATGCGTCCAGTCTGTTTTGATTTTATCGAAATAAGGTTGAGTCGAGTTTGTTTAGCTGCGTTTGCCTGAGTGCCAATCTTAGTGACCGCCTACAAGATAACGCAAACTAGAACTTCGGAAATTACTCATATCAGCGTAACACCCCTTTCGATTATAGAATCGTCCCAGAGTGCTAGGAGCGGTTTTCAAAAACGAACAATAGAATCGACATCAGTAAAATAAAATATACTCACTAAAATCTTGATAAATGGCAGTGGAATGCAAACGACCAATCGAAATATAATGAGCATGAAAATCAAGATTATGCAAATTACAATAGTACCGCAGCACAACGCGTTCGGGATAAAACACGAGCCACTAGCAGTGGACATGCTAGTCAGCACAGAGATTGTGATGGCAGGCTATACGTACACGCAATATACCGAAATGATACTTATTTATGGTGAATGTCAAAAGAATGCCAGAGCAGCTGCGATGGCTTATTCAGAGCGTTTTCCTAGAGATCGACATCCAACGCATGAAACAATAACTGATGCATTGCACCGTCGTAGAGAGACCAGCTCTGTTGCACCAAGACCCAGAACAAGTAGGCGCGCAAGGTGTAATGTTCTAGTGACACCGGAGGAAGTGCTGGCATTCGCCCTTTTAAACCCAAAAAAGAACACGGCGGAAATACGCGAGGCATGTAGATACACGCATCAGCGTGTCTGGCAGTTATTACATGCACATGGTGCGCATCCATACCATCCAACACTGGTGCAAGCACTGATCTTGGGTGACCACGAAAGACGGTTTGATTACCGTAATTTCATACTTAACAATATAGAGAAAAATCCATCGTTCCTTTGTGACATTCTGTAGACAGATGAGGCAACGTTTGCACGGAGTGGCATTGTGAACGTGCAATATATGCATTACTGGTCTCTGGAAAATCCTCACATCGCCCGCACAGTACGACACCAGGTACGCTGGTCAATGAACGTGTGGTGCGGTGTATGGGGAACTCAGATTGTTGGACACATCTTCTACGATGGAACCCTAACGGGCGAACATTAACTGCACCTACTACAAAACAAGGTATGTGACTGGTATGAAGAGCTGCCTCTCCGAAATGCATGCCGGGTGTGTTTAAAACATGGTGGGGCCCCTCCGCATAAAGCATCAAACGTCCGTGCGTATCTTGCCAAAGAATTTGGCCAACAGATGGATAGGATATGGTGGTCCGGTAGAGTGGCCACCGCGTTCACCGGACTTGACTCCCATGGACTTCTACCTCTGGGGATAAATCAAGGCACAGGTGTATGTGACTGAGCCTACTTCTTTAGTTGATCTGAAGCAGCGCATCATCCTTGCTTGTTACAAAGTTACACCTGCTATGCTCCAATGTGTCCAGGACTCAGTACTGTCACCCATTCAATTGTACATTGCCACCAATGCAGAATACTTTGAGCAGTATCTCTAATAGATTCCGGTATTTGATGTATTCATTTTTTATAGTAGACCGTTTTCCAATATGATAATAAATTAATATTTATTTTTCTGTTTAATTTCAATATTTAATTCTTCGCTTTGTATACGACCCCTCAAAGTCAGCTCAAATTTTTAGATGAAATAACCCTCTTTGGTGATACAGCGATTTAGCGATACCGGCTAAAGGTAGTTTTGACGTAAAAAGGACATTGCACCCTGATTTCGATGTCGAACTACTCTAATTCATTTTTTAACTGATCCCTGAATGAAAGACAAAATCATGGGAAAAAATCTCAAAATTTGAAATTTAACAACCGTGTCAATTTTTGTCGCACAGAAGTCAAACTTTTTGTGTTGTATTTGTTATGATATGTGCAAACATTTACTAAATATAACTATAGGGACCGAGGAACCGTATAAAAAGTTAGATTTCGTAGTTTTTATAAAATTGATTTTTTACTTTAATTGACGCCCCAACATGAATATTTACCTCATTTTAAACGCTTTTGTAATTGGAACTATATGTCTACAACCAACGGTCGAGAAATGAAAGGTCGGCGATAGATAACATTTTGCACCCTGTATATTTAAAATTCAAAGGTATTACAATTATATATACATATATATATATATATATAATTATTTTGATTACTAATACACTTTTGTGGTATTTTTATGCATACAACTGCATGTAGCTTTGAATTTAAAATGTATAAGAGGAGTTTATTATCACATTTTATAAGGTTTGCTACATAAAATTATCTTTAGACTATACACGTACATACTGTATGTCCGAAATGTCTGGAAACAGCAGAAAAACTCGAGAAATACACATCAGATTGAAAAATGGAAAAAATACGTGTTAAATATACTTAAAAAAGCTAATTTCAAATCTAACCCTTCACTTCGATCCCTTGGGGGTCAGAGAGGGTCCAACTTTGAAATCTTGAAAGAGAATCTTGAATGATTATTGCAGATTCGGATTATACAGGAAAAAATACGTAACTTTTGTATTTAACAATTTTTCTGCATTAGTATTTAACATTTTTTGGAACTATGATATAAGGGCGTATTTCCATATTTCATAAATAGACAAAGATTTTACAATTGAAGTATCATGTAGGAAAGGGGGGCAGCTCCACTTTTATGCGAATTGTATTTTAATAATGAACAACAGTGCCAAAAAGATGCTCTATCGATTGGTGCAAGAAAATTGTCGCTCTGCTGATATGTTTGTGCGTTATACGAGAAATGTTTATGTTACCATTAACAATTCGGCGCAAGAAGAATTTACTGTTTCCCGATTTTTTTCTTTTTTAATGGAGCTGACTCCTTTTTGTATCGGACTCTTCAATTGCACTTCAAATATTTTTATGATTCCATGTTGTACCTATCAATTATTAAATAAGTTTTGAATGATAATTTTTAAATAACAATATTTAAAAAATATCTAGATAAAAAAACATCTGTAATTCGAAATTTTTATGATGATTTCTAATACGAACAATGTTAGGTATCCTTTTAGTATCGGACTCTTCAATTGCACTGCACATACTTTCAGGATTCCATGTTGTACCTATAAATTAATAAAGAAGTTTTAAATAATAATTTATAAATAACAATCGTTAAAAAATATCTAGAAAAAAATCTGTTATTCGAAATATTTAAGATGATTTCGGATACGAACAATGTTAGGTAATAAAAATAACTATATCCATTACGCAATTCAATAAAATATAATGTGTGATACGCATTCAGAATTGTTAATAATGTGAAAAAAAATTTCGCAACGAACTGAAAATAGTTTAAGCATTGTTACATATTAAAAGTGCAGTTTCATCTATTGAGAAAATTTAAACTATTTTTAGAATATGAACATATAAAATCTATGAACAACTTTATCAACCTCACATTTATTTTATTCTGATATTTATTATAATAGATGAATTGTTGAATTTTAATGTTAGGACGTCCTCTTTAGGAAACTCTGTATTTCATAAAAAAGAATATTAGATTTATCAGTTAATTTATTTTTTATTGTACATATTTTTCCTATTATATTTATTTCACTAGTTCTTTATATCTAATATTATAAAGCGAAAACATGCCCGTGAGTAACGCTGATGTCATTTAAACGGTAGTAACAAATTGATCAATAAATTTCGCTTTTACTGTAATTATTGTAACTTCTAGACTTTGCACGATGTCAAATTTTACACTGTCGAATAAAGAAAAAAAGTACTTTCATATGTTTGAAAAATGTATCTCAATTTACTTATTTTTATAGATTTTTAAATAGTTTTTAAGAATATTTTTTTTTATAATATGTTTTCATCACGTGCAGTCCGGTTACATAAACTTAACCCATTTGCATATAAAACAATTTAAATAGTTAATTGTTTTCGGCTGATATTCCATAACAAAATTAAAACTTCATAAATAAATAGGTAAATAAATAAAATAGTATACACATATATACATAGCGGAACAGAAATAAATGTATTTTTAAAGCAATTTAATAGAAAACTTTAACTCAATTTATTGTTTTTTTATGCTATGTTAAGTGATTTTCAAGAAGGAATTTTTTTAAGTATACGTGAACCATGAACATTTGTCTATTAATCGAATAACCATCGCAAAACGGCCTGTTCGTAATCCAACTAAAACCCAGACTACGGTAGAGGTAGTAAAGTTGAAACTAAAGAAAAGGAAGAGTAGAAAAATAATTTATACTTTTGAAATTTTATATCAGTAAAAAAAAAAAAAAACTCCTTCGTAACATACTATTTTTTTTTTTTTACATATCATCATAATAGTTCAAAAGCGTTCGAACAACCTGTGAATTTATTATTTATGAATATCCTATTAATTATATGATTTTAGTTGTTGCAAAGCAGACTTCTCAAACTAGTTATTCTTAATGAAAAATTATTGCACTCTCGTATGCAATTTAAATATATATTATGCCATTTCAAAATGTCACATATAAATAGAAAGACACAATACATTTTTCAGAGTACTAAAAGAATCATCCGAGATTAAAGTAACACTTCATCATATCTGTGCCTTCTTAAATTCTCATAAATTATAAACAGTGTATCTCATAAGTTTGCTCACATCTCAAAAATTCACAAAATATTAACAAAATTGTCATATTGTACAGTTTATACCATAAAACTTCTAAAAGTACTATCGTATATTTTGCGACAAAAGAAAAAATATTTAAAATTTACGTTGAACTATTTCTGCCTACAAACTTTTGAGCAGTTAGTTATCAAGTCTTACGGTGTAAACTGCACACCGTAAGATAATTTGTTAAATATTTATGAGGGTTTAAAAAGTGAAAGACTTATGGGACTCTTTGAACTATTTGCTTCTTTTGCCATATTTCAGCAAATCTAATGGTGCAATCTTCACAACAAAATGACAATTTGTTAATTAGTTTTGAATTTATGAAATATGAATGGATTTAAGAGATGTCCTGTAAATATTCGTACATGTGAGTGCAAACAAGGATTTTCTTTGAGAATATGTTTGAATAATGTACATTTAACGAAGTAAAAAGTCTTACATGTAGATCAGAATTATGGTATTAGTAAAGTCTAGATAAAAATATTCTTCTTTATAGTGAAAGAGAATTTACTTGGGGGGGTATGGGAAATCCCACTGTAAAAATACGGAAAATGTATCGAAATTCACTTAGCGGTTTAGTAATGAGTTTTGTAATTATAACACACTTAAAAGAAAATGCATTTTTATGGTTAACCTCATACATGTTGTTAAATCTGCATGAGTGATACGTTTAGACAGTAACACGCATTTCTCTAAAATTGTTTTCTAATATGTTTTAGAAACTGTGAAGGCCAAGAAGAAATTTTCTCAACATTTTAAGCAATTGAGAATTGATGATAATATTAAGGTTAACAATAGTAAATGTGGCGAATATATTTTCAGCTTAAATGATTTATAGTCTATGAAAGAAATTTCGGGTATGTGTCTGAATGCAGCTATTATGGATTTTAGAATATCATTGACACATAACAATGTAATTGTTATTAATTTTTCATTTTCAGTAAGGCTGTAGTGTTTATTTTTATTTTTAACTGCAAAAATTTCCGCAAAAATTCAAATTTTTTTTCTTGTAAAATATGGATTTTTTTTATAGAGTAAATATAAAAATAAATCCTATAGCATTAATTAAAATGACAATTTAACTAATATTTCAACTCTGTTACCTATCAAAGATGTTCTCCAATCCAGATTCCCTTAATTCTGATGCAGTCACTTAATCACTTTCATGAGAAAAATAATTTCGTAAAGATATGGAACTTTTAGCGACAAGTATTGTTATTTTTGTTTACATTTTATTGAGGTGATGCATATAAGGAAAATCTTGTTGCTCTGTATAAACGTGCAATACTTTTCTGTTACTGCAGTAGAATTGCATGAAATATTACGTAGGATTACAAAAGTTTAATATTGATTTTGTGAACAACCGTATCTAAATAATTATCTATAAAAATGGAGACTCAAAATTAATGTGGATATTTCATCACATCAACGCTCGTTCAATAATTTTCTTCGTTACATTAAAGCATACAAACACTACGTCTGATTACTTTATTTACAATTTAAGAACACACATTATTCCAGACAATTAAATGTACTAAACCAAGATAATTTTTACGTTGTTGGATTTCGAGATTTAAAGGAAGTAAATAAGTCTTTTTGTATCAGGTATAATTTAACTAAACTATTATTAAATTATGTTTACATTTTTTTTACAAAACAATTATTATGATTAATTATTATATAAATAAATCAAAATAAATATTAAATAGTACATCCTTATTTTCTAAGGAAACTAAATATTTCTGATTTTTAAACATTAACAGCATAATGGACCACATTATATAGATATTTTATTAATGTGTCTCAAAGGCAAGCGTCCAATTAAATACATTTTGTATTATTTACATCCACCTGAATACTAGGCAGTAATACGAGATTGGTGAAATTACAAATTTTCTACTTTATCCGACTAGTAATTTTCGCTTTATTTAATCAAGGTTGTCTGTCATTAAATAAAGTGAAACTAGTATTGTGAAATAGTGGTAATTAGTTTGGATAAACAAATTTCTCAACTTGGCAACATTGATATTAGGCCTACCCACTGACTGAAAATACTGTTGAATTTCGGACTTTTCTTAGAGTTTATACGTTCCCTTGGATTTGAGTATCAGTATTTCCGAACTGTAAATCTTCAAGTTATTTAACTGCAGAGTATTAAAGTGAAGATTACTACTCGAAACGTTCCAATCATATCCAAGGGACCGTACAAATTCTAATAAATGTCCGCCATTGACAATCGGCATTTTTGGACTCAGCGCGTTGGCTTATTATTCAAGGGGCCTTGGCTTTTCTTTGGTTCATCATTTATGTTCAAAATCATTCATTTAAAGTTTACTGTACCGTAAAATGTTCAAAAAAGTTTTCTAGAAATGTATTACAGAATGATTTATAAAGCTTCAATGTGCTATTAAGAAACATCCTTTATATTTATTTGTGAATCGCAATACATTGAAGTTGAATATATTATAATTTTCTACAGCAAAAACATATTATGAAGTGATTCTATTAACTTTTAGCATAACAAATTTTAATCGTTTCTTTCCCCAGCATTTTGGCCAATATACTGCAATTTAAATATAACTATTTACATAAATACATTTGATACACTATTTACACTAATACATTTGATATTTAGATGAAATATCAGCATTTGTATGAAATAAGTTTTAACAGTGCATGCACGAAAGAAAACAAAATTGTTTTGCATAAGTTAGTAGTAAACTATTAAAAAATCCAGTATATATCCATATTAAAAAATCCAGTCGTATATCGGGACAATTCAGAAAGATGTCGGCGACATACAGAGCTGAATTTTAGTTACTTTCTAAAACTAGTTGGATAATATGGGATTTTCCACAAATATTTATTTGTTATTTTATACATATTTGTTATTTTTTATTGGTGCTTTAGCTCCCTTTGTATTAAATATTATAACGAGCCCATTCCAAAAAAACAAAAACAAAAAAACAGAAAAAGTTGAAATCGAAAAATCTGTTCCAAAGCTAAGCGTGGACATACATTAAATACTGTGACATGTAACGTTTCAAGACGTTCAATATAAATACCCTTAAGTATTTGTAAAGCCTTCATGGTATTCGGTTATTTTTCTTCAATAAATAAAACATTTTATTACACAGTACACAATTTTATTTTTGAGATTCAACATTGATTTTTTTATAAGTTGTATTTCTTATTGATATGTTATAGGAAAGCAACATGGACTGCAAGACACATAAATTGCTAATAGCGGGTTTTACACATTCAATATTGTTCAGCCTGTAGCATGATTGACAGGAACATGACATTTTGGTCCCATTTTGGTCCTTTATAATTCACAAGTGTCCACTGTTTGTTGTTCTTGTATTAAAGATAGACTTCTGATCGGACTGGATTCTTTAGTTCTGAAACGAAAAAAAATATTTATTAGTGAATTATATAAATACGGATTAAATGAATTTTCAAACAAAAGTTGAAGTAGTTCAATTTAAGGGCTAGTCCAAGTGGTATGCATATAAAATCTTCGAGCAAGTAAAATTCATTTTAATATTAGTGTAAAAGGATTATACATATCGCTATTGTAATCATATTACTTTAAAACCATTATTCATGGCAAAACATTTATTTATTCATCTTACCAAAATTGTGAGAGAAAATTGTGTAGGTTGAATGCATAAAGTATTATTAAACAAATATTTGAAGTTTAGGCCAGTCAGCTTATATTTCTTCCGCTAGACTTGATTATATTATAATAAGGGAAAAAATATCAAGTACACCAAGATTGACTTGAAATTAAATTTTAGCAGCTGTATTAAAGAACTCATCAGATAACTCTTCAAATTTTTACACTTGTTTGTACAAAAAGAAAAAGATGGTTTACGGAATATATTTAATAAAATTAATATTAACTGAAATACACATTTTACTCAAATAGCAAAGTCTACAACTAACCCAATTTACTTCTGAAAATTTCTTTAGAGAATAAATTATTTAACGGCTAAAGATTAATATATTTCAGTAAGCGTAAGAATATTATGCATATGACAGACAACTGATCTGAAAATGTCAAAAAACGAGTTTTCTGTTTTATTTGCCGGGAATCTCCAAAATGTTATAAAATTTAAAGTATCATAACTCGGAGACTTTTTGTCGTTACAAGTGGAATTTTTACTATTCTACTTGTCAGATAATGGAATGTTTTTTTTCTTATTGGACCAAGATACTTTTAAAAAATTTAAGAAATGCAATTTTTTAAACATCAATCACAAAGAAGGCTATTTCCTCAACTCATAATTTTGAATCCTACGTCTTTTCAACATTTTTGCAATTTGCATTGCCGACGTATCTTCAACAGGTAAAACTTCAAAGTGCGTTTTAATCTTTTTCGGATACCCTGTATGTTCTATGAATACAATTCTTAAATCCATAAGTACATATACACTATATGGTTAAAAGTCATCGGACACTGTCGATTTTAAACGTTTTGTCAAATATCTGAAGAAATACTTGAGAAATTCTTTTGAATCGTCAGGAATATAAATAAGATGTTTGACCTCACATATTTTTCAGCGAAGGGTAATCACGAAATGAATTTAGATCACCATTAACAAACTAAAAAAAATACATTTTTACTATCACCCTGTAAAATAATGTGTTGGAAAAGATTTGTAGCTTTAGAACATGGATATGGGGATCTTATGCAACATTTGTGTTCATTTGTGTAAGACTAGCTCGTATATTCATGGAAGAATAAAGGTTTCTTTAAACAAATCAAGAAATTTCCGTATTTTTTTCTGTTTAGAACATGCATGGTTTTCAACTAAATTTAACATCAATTTTATGAAACGTGACAATGTACATTAGGAACAATCTACTGCAATTTGAATACAAGTATTATAAATAAAAGATAAAGTATTAGCATTTGTATGAAATAATTTTTAACTGCATTTGCGCGAAAGATAACAAAAAAAATGTTTTGCAAAAGTTAGTAGTCAACTATACAGGACAACTCGCATTAAAAAGGCCAATCGAATATCGTGACAATTGGAAAAAGTAGCGATACAGTGAGATGAATTTCAGTTTCTTTTTAAAACTAGATGGTTGGTAACGGATTTTCCCTAAATTGTTATTTTTTTATATGTTTTATATTTTCATTTTTTATTTAGTTCTTCTTGGAAGAAAATAATGTACGATCCCATTCCAACAAGAACAGAATTATTAAAATTGAAGCATACATTCCAAATCCAGATGTGACATAAGTTAAAAACTAAGTCATTTGTTGGAAGGCAGTTAAAAAAAAAATTACAATTTGTGAAAAATCCCTTATCATCGAGCTACATTTAGAAAGCAAATAAAATACCGCACCCAGTATCGCCTATAAATTTATAAATGTTCATAATATTTGCCTGGCATTTTTAACTTGTTGCCCTAAATAGTTGACAACTAAATTATGCAAAAACATTTTTACTATCGTTCGCGCGTAGGCGCAGTTGAAAATAATTTTGTACAAATTCTCATATTTCATCTAATATTTAATTTATTTATGTTCTAACTGTACTATATTGTTTGTACTGTACTTTTTCTATTTTTTTTTCAACTTGGCGTTACCTTTGGTTGAAAATCCTACGAGCTATAAATAAAAAAAAAACTTGCAGATATTTCATGAATATTTAAAGAAACGTTTATATCTCCATGCATATACGTGCTAGTGTTGCACAAAAGAACAGAAATATTGTACAAGACCCACATAGTCATGTGGTTACAGCACCTAGAATACATAGTGTGGAAAATAGTACTACAAGATAGTACTGAAAAACTGAATCCGATAAATGTAGAACGATGCTGAAAAGATAACGGGTCGATCGCAACGACATTTTCTAGTAGTGGCGTAGACAGGGTGAAGGTCCAGATTGTTTGGATACCACTAATTTTTTAAAATATTTTTGCATTATCTGATCGGAGAAATTTCTGCGATATTGAAGGCGAAGAAAACTTTATATTACTGGTTTCCAGAGCATTTGGACTCCCCTCCACACCCCTCTCTGGCTACGCCACTGTCTGCTAGCTCTTTTCAACGCAAACATTGTATAAGAATCGAACGGAGATAACGTTTCAGCTGGTGGTAACTATTTTAAATAATTAAATTATACCCTATTTCCTTTTACTTGGATAGTGATTTTCATAAGCTTTAAAAATATGAATGATGTTGATCATGGCCAAACAACGTGATACGCTTTGTTTTGTGTCTGGTTGCAGTACTCGATACAAGACAGCAAACTAGAAACTATCCCTATTTAGTATACCAAAGGATGAATCTCTGCTAGATAAGTGGAAAAGATTAATTCCCTGATATGATGAAAAACTAACCTCAAAATCAGTTACATCTGAAACATACACTTTCAAGAAGATTTTATTAACAGAAATTACGTTCATGTTGTCGATAGTGAAACGGTTACTTTTGCTACAGCGCCTAGAATAAATAGTGTGGAAAACGATTTTACCGTTTTTTATTCAAAATTTTCGAATTCAAACCTGAAATTCTGAAACAAGAATTTTTACTTTAAGAAATCCCGAAATAGCTGCCATTAAGTAAGGAAAAAACATTATAGGAAATTTCTAGTGTGAATGCGGAATTTCGGAATTTAAAAAAAGCCAAACTGGTAGTGCTTTAAAAAGTGCTAAAAAATTGTATCCAATAAATGTACAACGTTGCTGAAAATAGTAGGATGGGTTCGCAGCGCCATCTGCTAGCTCTTGACATTGTATTAGAATGTTTCGGCTGGTGGTAAGTATTTTAAATACTTAAATTATATCATTTTCTCCTCTGACTTAGTGATTTTTATAAGTTTTTTTTTAATTATGAAAGCATGGCTAAAAAACGTGATACGCATTTTTCAATCAGGCATTTTTCAATCAGGCCCACGCAGGGCCTGATTACCAACGGGCACACTTCCGCCAGTAAAAAAGAATTGAAATAGTTCCTTTATTCATGGTGGTAATTTTGCATCAATAGGGCGTTTTAATAAGACGAAAATTTCTATTAAATTTTACTGGTGTAAGTGTGCCCCGTCGGTAATCATGCCCTGCCTACGATAATGTTGCAACCAGAGACAAAAAAAATGCGTATCACGTTTTTTAGCCATGCTTTCATAATTTAAAAAAAAACTTATAAAAATCACTAAGTCAGAGGAGAAAATGATATAATTTAAGTATTTAAAATACTTACCACCAGCCGAAACATTCTAATACAATGTCAAGAGCTAGCAGATGGCGCTGCGAACCCATCCTACTATTTTCAGCAACGTTGTACATTTATTGGATACAATTTTTTAGTACTATTTTGTATCCGGTTTCCACACTATGTATTCTAGGCGCTGTACTTTTGCTAGAGGTAAATCTATTTTTAAAGCAGATGTCGCTGCGATCACCATATTATTGTACCGCATCGTTGAACGTTTATCGGCTACACTTTTTTAGCACTTTTTAAAGCATTACCAGTTAACCTTTTTTAAATTCCGAAATTTCGCATTCATAATAGAAATTTCCTATAATGTTCTTTTCGTTACTTAATGGCAGATATTTCGAGACTTTTTAAAGTAAAAATTCTTTTTTCAGAATTTCCGGTTTGAATTCGAAAATTTTGGAAAACGGTAAAACCGTTTTCCATACTATGTACAGGGTGTTTCACAAAGGACCCCTAACTTTAAAAATCAATAACCCGGAAACGGTGATAGATATAAGAATGAAACCAGTGGTATATTTATTAAAAAAATCGTAAGAATCTTATACATAAATCTCAAAATTTAGTTAAAAGTAGCACCGATAGATGGCGCTGAGAGCTTTAAGAATCCTTCTAAAGAGAGTTCAGAAGCATAGAAAGACTAGCCGTCGAAGATTCGCCATTGAAATCTGACCGCTATTAGAGTATAGTAAAAATAATTCGCATCGGGCACGTTTCCTGTCTGTTGAACTTTTTTTAAAAGCTCACGAATTGTTTTCCCATCTGGGCTTTTTGCGACTTGAAATCGCGTTTGAAAACTCCTCCTTGTGGCAGTAGGACTCTGATTTAATCAGTGGTACTCCAACACAATAAACACACGTTCCACCACGGTATACAGCACTTTCTGAATTATTTTCACTATACGCTAATAGCGGTCCGATTTCAGTGGCGATATCTTCGACGGCTAGTCTTTCTATGCTTCTGAACTCTCTTTAGAAGGATTCATAACGCTCTCAGCGCTATCTATCGGTGCTATTTTTAACTAAAATTTGAAATTTATGTATAAGATTCTTACGATTTTTTTAATAAACATACCACTGGTTTCATGCTTCTATCTATCATCGTTTCCGGGTTATTGATTTTTAAAGTTAGGGGTCCTCTGTGAAACACCCTGTATTCTAGGCGCTGTAATGTGGTGCAGCTAAAGATTATTGCCAGCATTGGAGTTAGTGCACGGAAAGTTAGTGCTGGTTGGGAAAATCAATTTGTACCGGAAAATTCAAGTATGATATTATAATCAAATCAGATCCTTGAAAATACATGGCCTTAAGTAATGTTTGTTTTCTTTTCAATATGGTACATTTAAAAAAATATATTTCTTCTTTTTCTTCACGTTATTCGCGTATGGAAATGTAGAACTTAAGTTTTGCTGTGAATGTTGCTATGCTGCACTGTGTTAAGAATTGAACTGGTCTAGTCTAAACCGTCTATTCATACTGAATGCATGTTGTCAAAATGGAATAAGTATAAGTACATTTTAAAAATATTTAGATCATTAAAAGAACTCGCTTTTCCCATTCTGATAAAGTATCTGAGTAAAAATTGTATAATTGTAATGGTATGAGAACATTATGTATATCTATGTATTCCTTTTTTCCATACACCGTAATTTCCTACCTATATTCCTCGGATTAAACAATCATGTTTCGATCCAGAAATTTCATTTTATAAAATGTAACTTACTAGATCGCTGTAAATATTTGGCTTCAATTATTAAATAAAATGTCTGGGTCGAAACATGATTGTTTGATCCGCGGATTTTAATGCCGGAAATTACGGTACTTAAATATGTATATTAAAATTTTTCAATATGTATACGATTCACTGACTTGAAAATGTTTCGTTTCTATGTTTTGTTGCGGTACGCTACATCTAGTTTTATAGGCGAAAAGTAAATTATTTATTTAATACATTTAAATCAAGAAACTTCGATTTTTAAAAACCCAATTAAAACAGTTCTCTAAGATAGTAAACATTCAAAATTATATTCCAATGATACTTCTCTGAAATGATTTTGGATATGTTACGAAATTTAAACGCAGAAAAATATTTGTTGAACGTTACCTTAAAGAAACTTTAGTTCTGATTAACCACAATGGAGTTTTTGCATGCTGACGTAATTCACGTTCAATGACGTTCAAAATTTTCTCGAGACTTAATCATGTTTGCCAGAAAAAAAGTATTATAATACAAGAAGAAAACTGTATTAACTTAATTAATAAACACCTTAATGATTAAGTTAAAAAAAGAAACTCTAAAATAAAAGCTTTACTTACTCTGATAAAAAAAAAAATTATAAAATATGTATTTCTTTTTTAAGCCATTAATTTTGCATAACGCGTGAAAGTATTGGTAAACATATACCGTTTCGTATTATCAATATTCATTTATCTTATTTACAACTTTAAAGTTTTCATACTAGTTATTGAATAATTTATTTCAACTGATAATTGATGATCTCTGTGTAATTAGGATTGATCATACAGTATTCCCACTAAAGTTCTGTCCACATCCTCATTAACGTGAGAACGGCAACGGCTATTATTGATAAACGTGGTGTCTGTCTAGTAAAGATACTATGGGCTATGCAATGAAGCCTCTTACAATGCCACCTCACGGTAAACTGAGAAGGTCGCATTCCTATCTCAAAACTAATACACAGTACGAGAAAATAGTGAATTACAAAGTTGTAGAGCGTCCTCGATTTTGCATGAAATCATACTTTATATGTAAAAAAAACTTTATTAGACGTCCTAAAATGTAATTCTTTATATCCAATCTCCAATCTAAATACACCACTTACTGAATGCAGAAGTGTGTCATTATAAGGCAGACACATATTACTAACAATATTAACACTGGTAAGAAAGGTGTAGTTTATTTTAATAAGAAAAATCATGTTAAGTGTGCTCAACGTGTCCACCATGGACAGCAATACACATGCACACGCAAGCATACTGGCGATAGTGGACACGTTGTGAATACTTCACTTAATTTTCTTATTAAAAAAAAACTGTACATACAGGGTGTTTCACAAAGGACCCCTAACTTTAAAAATCCATAACTCGGAAACGGTGATAGGGAGAAACATGAAACCAGTGGTATGTTTATTAAAAAAATCTTAAGAATCTTATACATAAATCTCAAAATTTAGTTAAAACTAGTACCGATAGATGGCGCTGCGATAAATAGGGGTATCAAAAGTGATTCAAAAGGTGCATCTTTTACACAACAGACTTATCGCAAACGAAGAATGAAACTGTCATTGACTCTCTGCTGCATGTCGCTGGTCTGTTTGTTGAAATTTTTTGAAATGCTCACGAATTGTTTTCCCATCTGGGTCTTTTGCGACTTGAAATCGCGTTTGAAAACTTCTCCTTGTGGCAGTAGGACTCTGGTACGGGTGGTTCTCCAACACAATAAACACACGTTCCTCCACGGTATACATCACTTTCGGAAGTATTTTCACTATAAGCTAATAGTTATCAGATTTCAATGGCGAAATCTTCAACGGCTAGTATTTTTATGCTTCTGAACTCTCTGCAGAAGGATTCTTAACGCTCTCAGCGCCATCTGTCGGTACAATTTTTAACTAAATTTTGATATTTATGTATAAGATTCTTACGATTTTTGTATTAAACATACGACTGGTTTCATGTTTCTATCTATCTCCGTTTCCGGGTTATGGATTTTTAAAGTTAGGGGTCCTTTGTGAAACACCCTGTAGCTTCTATATGTTAGTTATATTCGTAAATACTCGTCTGTACATTTATGAGTACATTTACTGACGTATTTAAAGCTAATTATTGGATATAAAATATTTTCATTTCATGGCTTCTTAGCAAGTGATTTTTACATTTAACACATCATTTTCATACTAAATAAAAGAGGCTCTTTGTAATTTACTCTTTTCTCTATCTCGTACCGTTCGCCAGACAGGAATGAAATATCCACAGTTTTTCACTAGGTGACGCTAAAAATGGTGTCAATGCATAGCGCATTCCCACTTTAAAGACACTATACACCATGTTCATGACTATAGCTGTCACCGTTCTGAAATTAATGGGGTGGATAGGACTGTGGTATGCATGCAACCTGTATTTACACACACATATATTACTATAAATAGACTGTTTGGTATTAAAAAGTCAAATTACAATTGATAAAAGGGTTCGCATTTAAATAAAATTGCACTTTAAAATAGAACTAGGTCATAAGAGAGTCTATATTGATATTATTTGATAAATAAAACAAATTGTAAAAATAATAGTAATTATAATTTTTTAAAAATGTTTTAAAAAAGTAAGCGAATTGCATTTTTACTTCATTTTTATGTCTTCTCAACTCATTCATTATATTTAACCATCTAATGCCCATGGTAGCATATATGCTACCACCACTGTTTCCAATTAACCCCTTCGGCCCTGATTTTTTTTTCAATTTTGGGAAAATTTACTGTTATGCTAACAAAATTAAAAATAGCTATCGGAATCACAGAAGTTAGGGTTTAATGAAAGTTAACAAATGCGTTCTTTACCAAAATCTGACAAATGTAGTTATTTTGGGTGTTTTTCATATAACAATAGTCTAAGGAAGAATTTTTGAAGACGTTTGGAAAATGTCGTATTTCAACTAAATTAAACAAGCATAAAAATTTCGTAATATTTTTTATCTTTTATCCCAAATTACCAATTGGAAAAGGATTCCCAAATTTTAATTTAAAGAGTGAAACGTATGTTTTAATCAAAAGAAATGCCAACAGCTGTCTAATAATCATGAAAATTATTATTATTATTATTATTATTACTAAATGCTAAACATAAGTGAAGTCATAATATTAAATGTAGAGATTCATACTATCCCTATTAGGTGCTGGAATTAATAAAAATAATGTTTAAGACAAAATAATAATCAATAAAAGATGTGTCCTATTAGTAGGACGTCAGGGCCGAAGGGGTTAAGTAGATTTTGGAATTCAGATATTCATATTCATTCCAGAAATTCAAAATAGAAATGTTTGCTCCATTTAAGAACAAATATCTCGTCATTAAATAAAGCTAAATTCATAACTGAAATTTTCTGGTATGAATTTAGATTTTCTGAATTACGGAATTTCTAGAACGTATTCAACCATGGGAATTAGAGGGTTAAGGGTGAGCGTTTGTCCAGGAAAAATTGGCACCAAATTATTTTAACACCATTATTTCCAAACCAAAATCTTTATGGAAGATTTTTACAACATTTGTAATAGACATTTAACACGGAGATCTCTGTTTGGAAATAGTGGTTTAATTTTTTTTGTGTCATTTCCTCCGAGACAAACAGTGAACCCTAATTATATTTAACAAGACATTTTATTTTTTAAATCCGGACTACCGTATACTATCCTGTTTATTGTTATTTTTCGGGAGTCTAAATCGATATATTACAAACACATTTCACTTAGCTATTCTTTTTTTTGTCATAGTTTGTTTCATTTTAGCAGTCGCATGCAGAATATTAATTTAACCATGCAAATATTATTATACAGTTCGCATTAGAAACGGAACATTCTAGGTTTTATCATTTCTACATTCAAAAAGTTTTTAGACAGTAAGAGAATAAAATTTGTGAGTGATACAACGAAATCCTTTCAAATGGAAATTCTGAAATGCGATACAACGTTTATTGATAATGTACCCATGAGTGACAGTAACATGCGTGAAGACAGATCTGTCATTTGATGTCATTGATAAATGATTCAAAATGGATCAGAGTAATAGATTTTCGATCGAATTCAATTCACACCACGTAACTTTACATTAAATTATACTTAACATAAATTTGAGTTGTTTCAAACTAAGATGAGATACACATGTACAAAGTCTACTTGAGAAAAAAAAATTAAAACAACACTTTTTATTGAATTTAGTGTCTCTAAATGTAAAAATAATTCTTTAAATGTGAATGTTTCTGTTTTAAAATACTGTAGAATTAAAAATTGCACCATTTCTCCCGAAAACGTACTTCATTAATACAAAAACGTAAGGAAAAATATGTAATTTATAAAATTTTAATCTGCTGATTTTTTTTTTACTATATAATATTTAGAGTTTTGTCATAGTAAATGAAATAAAAAATGCTTGCATTTTTAACATTAATAATTTAATACTGTATTATCTATGTATATTACTCAATATTAATGTGTATATAGAGGATGGTAGGGGTTCGTTTAACCCTTTATATCCTGAATTAATTTTCCAGCTACTTATTTTTAGATGCTCAGAATCCTCGATTATTCCCACCAGTTATTATTTTTTTTTTTTTTTTTGTAAAGTTTTCCTTATTCAATTATAGCATTTTTGCGATTCAATTAGGTGAAAATTTCTCATTTGAAAAACCGGTGGTAACAGATTAAAAATTCTGTAAAAGACGCTCATTGCGAAGGCGTTAAAGTGGTACTTATAAGTACCGTCAGGATAAAAAGGATTAAAATATTTTCCTTTCTATCTGAGCATGACAGCGGGAATCAGTAAATTGTGTATATGGAAAGATATAAGAATTAAAATTAATGGGTCAACATGCTTCTACGAAGAAAGATAAAAATATATACCGTATATATACTGTATACATAAAATAAGCATATATACAGTATGGAACCGTTTATCCGGAAACAGTGATACCATATGTGCATATTTTTTTACACTATTCTCGAATATTATTTTTGCCTTATGTAATCGCTGAAGTTTTGTTATTAAATAAATTGGAAATTACTCTTCGGAAATATTGTATTGAATTCTAACTATGCGTGCTAACCCTGATTGCATACTGTAGCATAATCAGTGATACCAATTTAGTAGATATTTTATTCAGAAATCTACCATTTTTAGAAATAATTATATTAGTCTTATTTATAGACAATTTAAATAAAGCTAATATTACTAAAATACAAAGGATGAGAATTACCACTTTACTAAACAGCGTACAACTATTGGAGAGAAAAAACGCCCAGACCGGGGCTCGATCCCGGATCCCTTGTTATAGTGCACCAAGTTCTTTACCAATTAAGCCATCCAGACGACATCCAGTCAAGCATTCTCTCACTCTTATATGGCAAGGCTACAACCACGCAGCACAAGATGGAAATTCAATCATGAGCACAACACCGTTGGCATGCATGAGACAAATTAGTAAAGTGGTAATTCATATCCATTGTATTTCATTAATTTACAGCGTAATTCCAGCTCTGCTGAAAAATTAATTAGTGCTAATATTACTATTCGGAAATAGTGGCCGATGTTTGAAAAAAAAAAACTCTATATTGACAACACTGAATATAATCGTAAATAATAATGATAAAACAACGCAGCTGATGTAAAAAAATTGAACTCATTTAATAAAATGGTTATTAAAAAACACTTATATTAAAATAGTGTGTTAAGAATTAGACATTTAAATTAAAGCACATGTAACAAATTTCATAATTTGTAGCATCATATATCATGTTGAACTTTGGTTCTATATCTGCGTACACATGCGCTTTGGAATAAATCTTACGAATAATACTTATTTTTAAAGATTGACAAGTTCTGTTTTCACAAGATCATAGGTTTAAAGGTTTACGAACATTGAATACCAATATTTCTTTAATATTAATTTCCATTTTTTAAATCGCACTATTCTGTGATTAAAAAAACGAAGATAACTAAGAAAAAATAGTCTTACTCAATATCCGTAAATCTTAAAACTTATGATCGTGTACAAACCGTTTTAAGTATATAGCATGTGTGGCGAATTACAAATTTTGATTATTTCAATTTTAGTCTAATTCTTTGGTGTATAAGCTAAAACTGAATTACGAGCATCACCTCTAGCGAATATTTGGTTAAAACATT
This sequence comes from Maratus michaelseni, assembly GCA_963931845.1. NCBI lineage: Eukaryota > Metazoa > Arthropoda > Arachnida > Araneae > Salticidae > Maratus > Maratus michaelseni. The sequence continues at coordinate 127,727,563 of OZ007586.1, read as the reverse complement.
GCCGTTAGGTGAGTTTTTATGTAGAGAAGCTAATTCAGTAGAAGTCCTACAGAATACAATTTGAGATATAAAATCACACGTAGTATTTAGTGCACTCTACTGTACGCGATTCGACGAAAAATTCGGCAAATAGTTTGTTATAAAAACAGTATTGCCAAAATGAAGCTTTTTTAGAGTTTTTTTTTCAGATTATAAACATCTAGTTTTACCTATTTTATTTATAACATGATGTTAGTTACGTTTATTTACTACAAAGCAAGTACCAATCAGCTAGCAAAGAAAAAATCCCCTAGAAAATGAAAGTCAAGATTATGACGATTGCAAAAACATGACTGGAGAATGGAATGCTTGAGCTTGAGAAACGTGTTTTTACATCTAATAGCAGTCTTACATATAAAAAATATTCTGTTAATCTAAAGACATTTATTCATATCACGATTCATAAAAGAGGCAACAATATAATTTATCAACTTTATTATACGTAGTTTTAAATCAATAACTTTACGATGGGTGATTATAAGCAATATTTCACATGCAGTATTGTTCTTGCCTTCCTTGAAAACTGTTCTGTTTTCTGTTTTAGGAAATAAAACGCATTTATTATTAATTTGTACATTCAAAATCATATATATATATCTGTATTAATAAAAGAAAGTTTTGCTCTGTGTGTTTATCTGTCTGTCTATCTTTTGGCGATGAATAGTGAAATCTACCGAACGTAAAAATGAGAAACTTTGAATGAGGATAGATAAAGACAGGTCTTGATGCACCTGAGGCTCATATTTAATTTTTTCTATGAGATATTAATTTAGAACGCATCAAAAAAACGATCTTTTTTGGCAAAAATCGGCAAACGTGCGTTCAAAAGGTTATTTTTCTACCTTTCGACCTTTAACCCTTAATTGCATAGTGATGTAAATTTCCATCACTTTTTATTTAACTTTTAACAAATAAATCAACTTCTTCGCCACCACTATATTTATATAGAAATATTAATCCAGTAAATTTCCCGTGAACTATGTTGCTGAACAAAGTTAAAAATCTATCTTAAAATTTCTGGTGTCTAATATTTAATATATGTATAAAAAAACACAATTGTAAAAGAAAAACTCATGCAAAGAAGGGTTAAGGCTTAATTATACTGAGGTACCGATTCACAAAAATACATATTTAAAATAGAGACCTTTTCTATTTGACGGTGCAATCATTTTTGAAAAAAACGAATTATAACCTTTTCGAAAAATTTCGCGACTGCAGGTCACTTCTTCAGATCATTTTCTACGTAAAAGTAACTAAACTTCGGTGCTTCTACAAAATATTCTCGGCAGTCCAGATTTACATCACCTACAAAAATTTCGAAACGTTAGGACGACTAAAAGCGTTTTTGAAAAAATAAAATCTTGCAAATTTTTGATGAAAAAGCTGTTTCGGCATGGCTTAGAATAATTTTTTATGGATAAATATGCATATTTTTCACAAAATTTAAAAAGTGGTTTGGCTACAGTCATACGTATAACTGATTAAAATTTTAGATAGTTCGGACGATAAGAAATATTTGTTTTGTTATATTAAAGTATCCGGCGCGAAAACAAGCACAAAAAAAATGCGACAAGAAAACAAATTTCTTTTACAACTAGATATCAATATTTTACTCACGAAATTTTAACACAAGCTGCAAAACAGTCATATTTTTATGCGGTAAAAATTTCAAAGATTTCGGATAGCAAGAAAGATTTTTTTTAAACTGTGAAATAACCCTATGTTAAAAAAACAAGACAATGGTCTTCTTACAAGCGCTTTTACCACTAAATATCAAAAATGTTTTTCGCGAAGTTTTGATTTAAAAATATAAATTCATACAAAATCAGGATAAAGATATTAAATCATACAAATTTGAAGTTTATTTATGTTTATTATCACGGGTCAGGGTAACGTAAGGCGTGTCAGCTAGTTATATTTACAAAGTAAATAAAATTATTTACATTAACCCTTCTTTGCATGAGTTTTTTTTTTACAATTGTGTTTTTTATACATATATTAAATATTAGACAACAGAAATTTTAAGATAGATTTATAATTTTGTTCAGCAACATAGTTCATGGGAAATTTACTGGATTAATATTTCTATATAAATATAGTGGTGGCGAAGAAGTTGATTTATTTATTAAAAGTTAAATAAAAAGTGATGGAAATTTACATCACTATGCAATTAAGGGTTATTATCATTTAAATATTTCGATTAAGGTATTCAGAATCATCATTTAATGTGAAGAATAATTAAGATATAAAATAGTAATTGTATCTCACTTTAACATAGTTATAATTCACTTTAAATGATAACAAAGAAAGAGGATTTTAACATGGTGAGTAAATTAAACATAAATGTCATAACACTTGACTGATAAAAGCAGAAACAAATATTTATGTTTAAAGCGGGTTTATTAATATAAGGATTACATGGGCAAAAACACAGCTTCACTATTCCATATTTTTAAGAATTCAGATAATTTTACTCAAACACACAAAGCCAAAATACATGGAATTTGATTATAGAAGATTCGCAGTTTTTGTCAATATTGAAATTGTACGGGGATTAAAAAAAAATTCGACAAGTACCTCCCAGCTGGCTTTAATTGCTGCGACATATTTTTGTGGACAAATTTGGCAATATTTCACAATTCCGGGCAATTTTGGTATATTTTCACCGATCATGACCCCCAAATGACAAACCAACTGCCATTCAAATAGTGATATATATATATATATATATATATATATATGTATGAATCGATTTATGAACTGATTTCGATGTGACTGACAATGTCTCAACTGTTTTCGTTGGACAGCTACTTCAGGGGTATTCATTCAAATTTGGGACCACTTATATATTTGAAACCCAAAAATATGTGCAAAAAAATAAAAATTCAAAATGCTTTCTCCTTTAAGTGTTCGGCGTAAATATAGGTACTCCGGAGCATTTCTCCTTTTGCTTCTATCTTTAAAAAACGCTGAGATATAGCAGTTTCAAATTCAGACACTTGGGAAAAAGTAAATGTAAAACATTTTTCCATAAACGGGTTTAAATTATGAGTTTTATTCAATGCTGTTTTTCGCAAATATTCTTTGATTGTTGTAACCATTGTTCCAACTCTCATACTCTTACAACTATATAGTCATATCCACCAGCGAAAAATTTTCGTCATACTCGGCGGTACTTCACCAAATTTAACCCTTAAGCGGGCGGTGGTCACAAAAAAGGACACCTAATTTTAATTTCAAAACTGACAAACGGCACCAAGAATATTTAATTAATTTTTTCCTTTAATAAAGTATTGGGAATTTAGCAAGTTTTTATTTTATATAAATTCTTTTGTAAAATCTGGTGTCAATCCATTATTTCATCATTTTAAAACAGAATTATTCCGCGCCGGAAAGGGTTAACCCTTTGGGTACGGATTTATTTGAAAAAAAAACATACAGTACAGACACACCAGAAATTTGGAATAGTGTTTTTTCGCTATTTGCTGACAGATATTCCCTGATTAAAAAGATGCGAGAAGTACTGTTTGAATTTTCTGATGTAAATTTGAAATTTCTGAATTAAAAAAATAAAATCCGTGGACAATACTGATAACGAGTCTCAGTCGTCAAATGTACCGAAGGGGTTAACGACAAAAATAGATCGCCTAAATGAAGCCAACATGTAGACAGCGGACTAATTTTTTGAAATTCCCATTCTAATTTAATATTTACGGAAAGTGGGCATCTTCTATAGTCAAGTTCCATGCATTTTAGCTTACATGTTTACAAGTAAAATTATCTGAATTTTTAAGAATAAGGAATAGGGCAGATAACTTTTCCTCCCAGTAAAGCCCGCAGAACATTTTGTATGTTGTGTTTACAATTTCAAACCACGATATCTCAAGCATTTTTTAAGATAGAAGCGAAACAAAAAATGCTGCGGAATCCTTGTATGAAGACAGAATCTTTGAAGGAAAAAAAAACATTTTTGGAATTCGAATTATTTTGTACATCTTTTTGTATTATAAATTTTTCTATTTTCTTCTTTAGGCTGACATTTTGAAACAGGATAGCGGATGAAGCTGGCCAACAAACTCGGTCGAGAACCTGGTATTTCCTCTACACATGCTCTGTCATATCGAAATCGGTTGATAAAAGCAAGTGCTACAGCATAACAAAAATCAGATTTTTTTTTTAAACAGCAGCCACCCTAGAATTTCAAACTGCTATACCTCAGCCATTTTTAACACTTTCTATAATAGTTGAAAACTGTTAATGCATTCGGTTTGTCTGTCCGTCTATCCGTCTGCCAGTGCTCTAACTGTCATAAATAAACTCGGATTCCAACGTAATTGATGTATATTATTGAAGTTTACCATGGCATGTTTGGGACATGAAGTGTGTAGCATTTGTGGTTGTTTACATGGGCACTCAAAAGTTTGCCGTTACAGCATGGTCAATGGGTAAAAATCCTTTGAAGTGTTATTTAAAAGTATTACACTATTTAAAACATATTAAAAGTGATACATATCACTTAAGTGCACTATAAGATTCTTACTATAGGATACGCTAAGTGTATCACTTATCGTTCGTTTACAGGGGCACACAAAAGTATGATGGTCTATGGGGGGAATCATTTGTTTTCAAGTATTATTCATGTTACACTATTACAAACATAATAAAATTGGTATGAATATCTGAGCTGCACTAAAATATATTTTGTGCAGAATATGGCGTGTAAAGCATTTATCATTCATTTATAGGGCCACACTTAATTATGCTGTTACATAATGGTCTAAGTATAAAACCTCTTTGCAGGGTATTTTATTTATGATATACAATTTCAAATATAATGAAATTGATATACATTTCTCGGGTTTACTACAAGATGCTTGCTGTAGCATATGATGCGCATAGCATTTAACAATCATTTACATGGGCACACAAAATATTTCGGATATAGTACTATATACGAAGTACTGTCTGTTAGAGATAATTGCTGGGAGTGCGTTTTCAGTCGGGGTATGCGTTTTAAAATTTACCTAAATTTTTGTACAAACTGAAGTTTTGCATAGATGATATACAGGGCTACACAAAACAGCTACTGAGTATAAATGTAATTGAACATGAATTGCTTAAAGGTAGTTTTTAATTGAGTTATGCATTTTCTAGCTGAACTACATTTACTGCATTAAGTCATGTTTCTAGAATATAAATAAAATAATATGCAGGGCCACGCAAAGAACTGGATACATGGCCGCCTGTAGATGGAAATTTCTGGAAGTGTTATTTCAGACGTTTTAAGCGTGTTTTTGCCTGAATTAAATTTTAGCTTCATATTTGGCGTGTATAATCTGTACATAATATACAGGGCAGTACAAAATCATTTAATTTTATTCCCTTCTATTTTCAGAAATTTCTGAAGGGAAAATTTCAACCATGTTATGCGTTTTCTTACTAAACTAAACTTTAGCATACTATGTTGATTATATACAAAGTTATAAATCATATTAGACCTGCATGCTGCACAAACAAATTTTGATAACTTCTCCGGCTACGGGCAGTAATTGCTAAAATCTGGTTTTCACATGTGTCATGCTTTTTCTAAAATGTTTACTTAGGTATCTTATTTTCCTTATTCTGGTATTCTGGAAGTGCTGGAAGTTTTCGTAATCTATGCTTTACGCATGATGCTTCTTTCTTGTTCAAAATAGAAGCGAATCAAAAATTGCTCCGGAATACTTTTATCAAGATTGAATGCTCAAAGGAAAAAACTTTTTGAATTTCAAATTTATTTGTACATCTTTTCGAATTTCAAATTTTTCTATTTTTGTTCTTTACGCCGCCATTTGATACAGGCTGGCAGATGCAGATGGCCAATGAGTTCGTTCGAGACCTTGGTAAGTCCTGTACATATGCTCAGTCACATCTAAATTGCTTTATAAATACGAGTGCATGACAAATATATATATTGTCTCTGTGTTGTTTCTTTTTGTCGGTTATATATATATATATATATATATATATATATATATACGTGTGTGTGTGTATAATTATAATACCTTTGAATTCAAAATACATCAAACAAGTTCTTGCAACAAATCTAACCAAATCTCCAATTTAAAAATAGGTAATTATAAAGTGTATAGGTAATTATAAAGTGTAAGTAGTTGTAAAGTTACTTATAAGAGCTACTTTTAATAAAATGCTAGCTTTAAAAACCTTAATTATATTTAAATTGAATGTTTCTCTAAATTTGATTCAATAAACTAAAATCTATTAATTCATTGTACTAATTTAATTTCATTTGTTAAGGTATATTATCGCATAAAACATTAACGAAATTTAATATAAAATACTTTAAAAAATTACTCAGCTTCATTCCGAAAAAGAAAATTATAATGACAAAAAATATATTGATAGACGTCTTAACAGCATTAACCACCGACCTCCATCAATCTGACAAGGAGAGTGCCAAGCTTGGTAATCACAGATTTTGATTATTTTTATATATGTTGTAGGGTAGACGCGGGGCCATCGTGAAAACAACTTTCCTCTTTCAACGGGCCTGATTCAAGTCGTGGATGACGTCACAGAAGAGATCTGAGTAGCAGACAAGTAAGGTTGAAAACACGTATGTGTGCATTAAAAACAGTGCTATAAAATCCAGTTTTGTAATATTTTTGGGGTAATTTCTGGCTTATTTTAGATGCGTGTGAATTATACATACAATAAATGAACAATAAAGGTTCAGCAAGACTTAATTTTATGATTGTTAATAAAAGGATTGTTATTACATAAACAGATTCATAAATAGAAATTTGAAATTTTTCTGAACAATTGAAACAAAAATTCAATTTAGATTTTATAATGTATGAATAATTTAAAATACATATTCTGTTACTAGGTATTACAACTAAGAAATCACTATCTTTCAAACATCTGACAAAACATGGTATTTTAATTGCTATTTATAATGTGCATTTTATATTTTTATGAATATTTCTTTTAAAGGATAAGAGAAAATGTCACCATTTCCAAATTCCACACACATTTTTACTTCGATTATAAATTTAATATTTACTTAAAAGGGAAAATTCATTTAAACAGAAAAATCCTCATCCATCTAGTAAATATACAGATTCTCAAGTTGTTATTTCAATTAAAGGAGGAAATTCCATTAAAAAACAAAACATACTATAGTGTGCTCTATTTCCATATTAATTTTCATATAAGCAGCAATTTTCACCCATCTTATTAAATAGGAGGAATGAGACAAGTTCCATTCTTCCACACTACTTTATTTTATCTTAAACTACTTGTATAAAAAACTATACTGCTTTTAGGCTTATTTTAAAACCTGGATAATAACACATAAACAATTATCAACACATAAACAAAAATATAATAAGTTATTTTTAAAAAAATTTGACTTTTCACTTAATAACCCACAAGGGAAAAAAATCCTGCATCGACCTCAGATACATATAAATATTTATTTAAATAAAAATTGTATTTTAATAATTGCAAGCACATCCTTTACGAAAAACGTTTGATTTTTTAAAAAAGATATGCAAAAGAACTCAATATTATTAATTAATGTATTAAGTGTTCTCAATTTACGTAAATTATATTTAAAAGATAAATTCTTAGTAAAATCAGGACAAAAAAGGCTTTCGTATTACTGTTTTATCTATTTGATGATTCTAAACAATATTTATTACGCTAGGTGAAAATAAAAGCATAATGAAGTCAGAAAAAAATAATGGTTAATTATCGTCTGTTGACATTCTGTGTTTATTTTTATGTGCGTATTCGCCATTGCGATTGTTTTAATAACGTGATATTAAATGTTTAAAATATTAGTAATAGTATTAATAGTATTATAATAGTAGAATATGCACGGTCATCCCAGCGAAACCCGATTTATTTCAACACAAAAGAAAGTGTAGGCGATTACCTTTATTAAAGTATTAAGTACAATATAACTTTAACAACATTCGAATTTTGGAATTGAAAAACGGTATAGTTATATATTTTGCTTTTTAAATAATCAGATAAAAAAAAGGGTACTTACTTAAATTCTTTATCCAAATAATTGAGATAATATACTTTTAAAAAATTCGCATTTTAGAAACCATTTTTATATAAAATTTATCTGAAATTACAAAGAAAACATATGGCGAAAATTCAACTAGACGAGAAGAATCAGATCCTATCTGTGACGTCAGGTCACGTGTTTGAAAGCTCAAATCAGGCCCGTAGAAAGATGAAAGTTTTTTTCACGATGGCCTCGGTAGAAGCCCCTTAGTCTCAGGATCAATGGATTTTATACAACGCTCCTTAGTTCTCGAGAAATGGGGGGTCTAATATTATACCACAACTTAAATACTTACTTTGTAACAAAATAACAACGTTGGTCGTAGCTCAGTTGGTAAGGCTTGTTGTTTGGAGGTCCCGGGTTCGATGCCGAAACGCGCTACATTTGTTTTTCTCATTTTTTAAAATAAATACACTTGTAATTATAATTTAATAATCTCAATAAAAAATTTTGTTAACATAATTAAATTTTAATTTAGCGTTTTTGATTTTTAAACCATTATTAAACATTTCTCATTATTTAAAGAGCTTTAAAAAATGGATCTATTATTGACTAGTAAAAATTCAAAAATCGTTGTAAAATTAGCATATTTACTATCGAATTATAGAATTCTTCTCCCATCGCAATAGAAAACGAAAATATTTCAGATGCTGGATTATTTGTTAAAAATCCATTGTTTTGCAATAAAAATTTACAGTACTTCAACGCATTTGTGACATCACTTTTCTGATTTTCATCAAATCAGGACACTTCAGATTGATCTTCTTGTGAACTACAACTTGCTTCTTCCATTTTTATACGATTATAAGCTGTTATAGAATGATACGCACTGGTGTGATAAAGATTGAAAACAAAAACCACTTAACTGCAACAAACTAAAAAAAAAAAGAAATAGCCAATGTCTGTTTTGGCGCCCTCTAGTTAGAATAAAATAAAACATAAATATGTTGTAATTTAATTCTTATGCTAAATTTCAATAGTATTATGCTTCTTACTTTAAAAATAGAGTAGTATTATCATCGCATTGACTTCCCTTGTTAAGGCAATTTATAAATGATGTTTCTTTACGATCACGAATTCACACAATTGTTCAATATCGTTGCATTGATAAAGCATATATAGAATACATTTTAAAAGTGATTTTTTTAAAAATCAAAAATGCTAAATTAAAATTTAATTATGTTAAAAAAAATTTTTATTGATATTATTAAATTATAATTACAAGTATATTTATAAAAAAAAAAAGGAAAAAACAAACATAGCGCGCTCTGGCATTGATCCCGGGTCCTCGGAATAACGAGCAGACGCCGTACCAACTGAGCTACGACCAACGTAGTTAGTTTGCTACAAATTAAGTATTTAAGTTGTGTTATAATATTAGACCCCCCCCCCATTTCTCGAGAACTAAGGAGCGTTGTATAAAATCCATTGAACCTGAGACTAAGGGGCTTCTACCCTTAGTCTACAACATATATAAAAATAAACAAAATGTGTGATTACCAAGCTTGGCACTGTCCTTGTGAAACCAATCCGTGTGTTCTCAACCGCAAAGATTGTTACTTATACAATTTTATGTGCAAGATCACTTTTTTTCCTTCTTATTTCATGATTAATATAATACTAATTCATATTTGTATAATACAAATGTATATTGCAATAAAAATATTGAAAATGTAAAAGCATGTGAAAGATGTTTAATTGCAGGAATACAAAACTACAAACAAAGTACAAACGTAGAGTAAAAACAAAGGTTCAAGGATGTTATAATTTTTATCTATACAGCAATAAAATCTACACTTAAAGAATAAATGCTATAACAACACTTTAAACCAATTTATTCACTGTCATCGAAGGAAAAGTATTGGATTTTCCTAGAAAAGGAAAAGCATTTTTCTTAGTTATTCTTTCAAATATTACATAATAGAATTTGGATACCAGTGGAAAGTTAAATATTGTAAAAAAAATTCTGAAATTTAAACATAGATGCTAAGGATTGCGAATTTTGAATACGACTATTTTTTTAAATATTTCTTCGCCTAATTTAATCGTAAATTTCTACGGTTGTATCCTTAAAATAAATTTATAAAAAAAATACTGGTATTCAAAATTTATAATCCTTCTCAACTACAGGGTTCACATCGTCCTATATTTTTTATATATTCCCTGTCACCTTTTTTTAAACAATAATCTTCGAAGTAGATTTCTTTAATATGTGCAATAGGAATACGCCAAGAGCATTTTTGCTTTGAAATGTTGGTTCCAAATGCAAATATACGACCTGCATCTATGAACTAAAGTAAAACTTTAATCGTCATATTAATTCAAACATTCCTTTATTCTAATGATGCAATATGACGTTAAATAATAACAGAATTCATATTCCAGGCGCGCCATAAATTCGTTTAAACTTTAAAAATTCATTGAGCAGGAACAAATGAGACTAAAAAATTACGGTTTACATGAATGGGATTAAAAGGAGATCGGATTTCTTTTAATAACAAAAAAGTTGTGGTTAAAAAAATTACTGGTAGATGGCGCTGATATGCATAATATGAACCAGATTTATGGAAATCAGGCTTTCAATAAAACACCTCGATGCACAAGATATTACTTTCAATGCTAGTAGTTGGGTATCGTTACCAGATCAAGCTTTGATTGTTAAGTTGTTTTAGAAGAACGGGGAATCAGCAACGGGCGCACTGCGAAAATTTCCCATGGCAAAAGAACTCAAACCAGAAAAGGTCCGTTTCTTCTGCTGGGATACTAAAGTGCCTAAGATGCTTCGAAGAAATGTGTCGTTTGGATGAAGTGGAAGGCCCTCCTTGACCATATCAAATTATGCCTGAACGTGCCACCTATCGGTAATTTTTTTAACCACAATTTTTTTGTTAGTAAAAAGAATCCGATCGCTCTCTAATGCAGCATCTGTTCCTTTTAAATGAATTTTTAAAGTTTTAACTAATTTATGGCGCAACCGGTATTTTAAGGATTGCAAAACCATTTCAAAAAACAGGTAGCTAATTACAGAAATTTAAAATGATCACAGATTTTGTATTGTTATTGATCTGAGCACTAAGCATAAATAAGTTCGTTGTGAATCAAAATATTTTAAAGTTAATTATATTTTAGCATATGTATATCATAAAAAATATGTAAGAATTTTAGCACCAAATCAAGAAACAATTATTTAATAAAGTGATATTTTAAGTTGTTATTTTTAAATGTAAAAAAGACATTAGACGCTCAGAAGGTCAAATTTATTTAAAATTCCAAACAACATTTAAATCAAAATGTTTGACTTTAAATGTCACAATGTTTTAATATAATTTATATGCTCTGTCAGTTTAAAATTGCTTTGCCGATAATGATATCTAATACCAAACTAATAAAAATGTTTAAAATTGCTTCCTTTAATTACTATTCAACAAAATTCACCTTCTGTTTAATATTAAAACTAAATGTAAGAATTATACTCTCGGTCACAAGTTCTAATTAAATGAAGTTTATATTTATTTATTCTATTTTTATATCAGGTTTTTATTTAGATGAGCTAAAATAGATAATATAAAATAATTGCTATATTGCACAACCTGTTAAAATTTAAGAAAAACAATGAAAGATCTGTGTCAGGATAATTTATTGAATACATTTTAGAGAAACTTCCAATTCAAATATTATTAATGTTTTTAAGACAAACATTTATTAAAATTAAATCTTTTATAAAATCAAATTTTGCAAAGATTATTCAACTCCGGGAGAAAACCTAAAATACACCTAAACTCAGTGTTTAATTCAGACCATTTTTCTCTCGGGGAGATTTACTGCTGAAGGCCTCATTGGCTTCTTCAGCGTACACACTCGAATGTGTATTATTTTACATCTGTAAAATCTATCCATATAGACCTACAATTTAAACCACACTATCCTCAACAGCGTACACCCGGGCGTGAAACACAAGCTCCGGTATTTTTTTTTAACTAACCTCATACATGTATGACTTTATATTTTATAACGAAAATCTTTCCCAATCTCTCACCCTCTTTTAAGATGCGAAAAGATATCTCTGAGTATCCGAGAACTGTTACCTAGCGGAATAATTCTCGATAAATATATTCTAATACATCAAACATTCCCATGCGAAAATTAATAAAAATCCTGGCACAATTCTCATAAAATGCTAAATAATATCTTCGAAGGCACCGAGGAAAAAAGTCCCTAGCGATTACGATAAATGTCTTTCAGAAAATAGTTTTTTTTTTTTTTTTTTTTTTTTTTTTTTGAAAAAGTAAATATTCATATTATTTTTTAATCAAATATACTGTTAAAAGCAATAAAGATATTACTATATCTAAGTATTTTTGTTGTTTTCCATGTGAATCATGGAGATGGCAGTTTAAAACTGCAGAAAAAATGGAAAACATGAAAAAGAGCATGAAATACATCTTCAGAAATTTTTCTGAAATAGTAACTACCGTAATTTCCGGCGTATAAGCCGCAGCTCAAAGAGTCGTTTTTCGACCCAGAAATATTATTTTATAAAATGTAACTTAAAAGATCGCTGTAAATATTTAACTACAATTATTGAATAAAATTTCTGGGTCGAAGAACGACTCTTTCAGCTGCGGCTTATACGCCGGAAATTACGGTACTAATAATTTTAACTACTAATTTAAAAAAAAACGTTTTTTTGTATTTTCATCCGCGGCACGGGTAAAGTACAGAAAAAAACTGAAAACAAAAAATCGATTATGAATTCGACCTTCAGAAAAATGTTTTTTGAAAGAGTAACTATCTATATATTTAAAACGAAAAGCGAATCCTGTCAAATCCACATGAAAATTGTTTCTTTGCGCATGCGTCAACTTTTTTTTTTAAGGCTTCTATCCTGAGAAACGGGAAACCTGACTAATTACCCCAAACCTCACCTGTTAGCTTTGGGGGATTGAAAAGGATTGATAGGAAACGGATGAAGCCGTACCATTGCATTGAAAGCATAGACCTTCTAATATATTTTTGCTCTGAGGTTGAAAGCTAAAGCTTTTCCTAAAGAACTCATGTTTTCACTACAAAATATTTTTTCGCAAAATTTTAAAGAGAGTTTGGATGCAGATATATTTATAACCGATTGAAATGTCAGAAAGTTTGGAAGATGAGAAGTTTTTTTTTATTGCTATGTTAACCCTTTGAGGGGCGGTGGTATGTGTTATATACCACCTAATTTTAATGCGATTCGAACCAGAAACTTTAAATTAAATTTTACTTTTTAAACTTGTTGATACATTGCTTTTCTTTATTTTGAACAAAATTACTTCGTAAATACCGGTGTGAATTCGACGTTGTAGGAACAAAATTGCTTGCCCCTGAAAGGGTTTAAGGAGCCGACGCAAAAACAAACAAATAAACAAAAAAGTGAGAAGAAAACATTTCTTTTACAACTAAATAACAATATTTTCACGACATTTTTATACGGGTTGTAAAGCCGTTTTATTTATCACGAATAAAGATTTCAAGGAGTTCGGACAAAAAGAACTTTTTATTTTAAAACTATGAAAAGACCCTAGGTAAAAAAAAAAAAAAAAAAAAACAAGAAAATTAGAGCTTTTATCACTAAATATCAATACTTTTTTAAGAATTTTTTATTTTAAAATATAATTTCATACAAAATCGGGTTAAAGATATAAAATAAAAACGCTTGATTTTTTTTATTATTATTATCACGGGCCCGAGCAACGCCAGGAAGGGGTCAGCTAGTTATTATTATTTTAAGAAAATATATCGTTAGAACAGAGAAGGTACCAAGAAAACGTTCATATTTTTAAGCCCCATAGAAGAGCCGCTGATTTCGATTTCAAAATGCATAAAAAACGGAACGTTCACTACGCCTGCGCTTGAAAATCCTCGTATTTCCTGGACATGTGCAGAAGCGATCGCCGGAATAGTGGAAACTCGTTCATTAGCGTTCGATGAGGATTTTTAATTAATATCTCGGCTAGTTAACAGAATAAAAATCCGAGTCTCATGTGCATTCGGACATTTTTATCTTTATCCAAATTTGCAGACTTCTTCAGATGATAGATTTCCATAGCCATCGCCAACAAACAGACAAAAAGACACACACACACACACAAACATCTTTCTTTTATTAATATACATATTTTTAACTGATTGTAATTAAAGAATTCTTCATTAATGATCTTCTTTATCAAAGCCTAAGATGCACTATAAATGCCCGATTTATTGCTTAATAACCATTCTAGTTTTCTTTCAATAAAATCCTTTCTATAAAAGATTAGGTACAAAAGTTTTTATAAATACTTTGGCAGATTTTTTATTTTTCTGGAAAAGATATTTTGTCGATAATCTTTATTCTATTGTAACATATAGATGAAGTCTTGAAATGTAGAAAAAGATTCTTTTATTATTAGTTATACAACAAAAAGTGATTTGGACAAAATATTGTTCTCTTGAAATTTCTACATTTAAGTTTAAAAAATTGTCAAGAAAAAAAAATGTCTACGCGTAATAGCCTAACTCGATAAAATCTTTTCTAAAGCTATAAAAAGATTTTTTGGGGCTATTCCCTTTCGGTGCAAGAAATTTTATTTCTTGAAATCACATCCTGTATTTGAAGAAAGTATTGTGTTGAAAAACTCTTAGATTAGACATTGTATAAAATATATCATTTTCAGTTCTTTTTAATACCGTATAAACGTAATCGGTTCTGTATTCCAAAAAAAAAAAAAAAATCACTGATAGCGGTGATTGCCAGTGCGGAAATCAGACATTTTTCTCCAAGAAAGATTTTTGAAGCTCCGGGGGGCATATTTGAGTAATTTTACGGGGGAGGGCGGAGAAAAACTCGCACTTTTGTATAAAGAAAGAATCCCAACTATCCCGGGGAGGGACATTTCGATGCTCAAGGGGGGGGGGTATCCTCCTTGGTCTCTCCCTGAAAACATCCCGGTACTTGCAGTTATACATTATTTTGATGTAGACACTTTTTTTAAACGTCTCCAGTATGCAACCAATAAGCTATTTCAGACTAATTTAATGTTTCTTACAAATCTAGTTTCAGTAACAACAATAATTCCATGACGTGGTTCTCAATGCGAGATATTAACATTTATGATAATTTTAATGTAATTTAGAGAATGCAAAATTATAGCAACAAATCTGTATACTTTTATAACACATTCGACGAATTCATTTTAACCCATTTTCAAATGCTATTATCGTATTTTTAACGATATACACCGCTTATGGGCGTTATTCTTGAATTCTGTAGTACATAATAAATTATGTACTTCATTCGTGTTTATATTGCACATGGATATATACAGATTATTCACCATAAAAGTTACTTTTTAAGTACTTATTAGTTAAATTTTTTACAGTATATATATTTGAAAATTTTTTAATGATTTTGCATAATAGAATATATTAAAAAGACATATTTGTTGAAGATTGATGATTTGTGAACTTTTTATTGGACTTTTTTTATTAAACGAATTCATTATTAATTTTATCTATTAATATTTCAATTTATTTTGAGAATCTGATAAGTATTGTCATAATTATCCATTCAATAACGTTTTTTTTTCTATTAAAATTCCTTTACATGTAAATAAAATTTTGTTATGTAAGAAAAAAAAATGTTTTCAAAAAAAATGTTTTGAATCATGGTCACAAGTATATTTGTATCCTTCTTTAGAATAATATTCTGTGAAATAATTTCGAAACTACAGTAACATTCGTAATTTATTAAATGTATTCAGAGGTAGGTAGCATACATAAGTTTTTAATTCCTATACATTAAGCTTTTTATTTTTGAGATATTTACTTCGAGTTTCATATCCTATTCTAAATAAACATGTATATAAAATCATTATGTAATTGTATACATTCCGTAGATGTATACAATAATAATAAGAAAATTACTCCCTAAATCACTGGAAAATAAATTAAGTACCAAATAATGAGAAGTCTATAATACCACCTCTATAAATCTTTAAAATAAGTGAAAAATTAACTGCCTATTTTAGTAGAAACTATCTTAGTTTTTTGTTGTTGTTGTTTAATAGTGAAAAAATGTAATATTATCGTCTGTGGGTGGGGTTACTGATATCCAAAACACATGAATTGATGTAAACTGTCGTGAATGTGTTAACCTTTAGAAGAGAGGTCGTAGACTACGAATAACACGTAATATTAATTCCCAAATGTCGAAATTGCACCAGAATATTTGAAAAAAAAATTGCTACTTTAATGCATGTGAAGAAAATCATTTATTTATTTCGAAATCAATTTGTTCGTAATATTTGGTGGCGGTCACTGATTTCAACATTTTAGCAACAGAATCACTTTTTTCCTGACATTCTTAATCTATAATTTGAATATTTAACTAATATTGGCAATTGACATTATAAGAATATGTATCACTGATATTATGGTCATACTGATAGATAATATTAATTACATATTTCCAAAGATTGTTTGAAATATTAAAAACTTAGTCCAATATTTGGTCGAAATTGGTTTACATCTAAGGACTTACATAAAAGTTACCATAACAAGACTATTCAAACTTGAAACAAAAACGTAAAAAACGTCACAGAAACACTCTCTGCCCAACTTCTCAATATCATGATTTGCAGAGTTACCGCTCTCCGCCGAAGTAGCACAGATAGTTGGCCTACCGTTGGCAGTTTGCAAAAACGTTGGGAAATGGCGAGTTGGTACGCCAACATAAGCCAGCCAAGACCCAACTAATTTGGAGTATTGTTCGGCAAACCTAAAAGAATTTCGTTGAGCCACTGTTAGTAAATCGTCTACTCCATACAATATGATGACGCATGCGTAAATACCACCTACCCACAATAAAATGGAGTTCTTTTTCTGTGCTCTTCTTCTGTTGTTCTAGATTTTTTTGTATCGTTTTCCTCTAATGTATTACTGTTATTACTTCGTTTAGAACTGCTTTCGATTATCAAAGGAAGCTGTAATATTAACGAGGTAAATGGTGCTTTTAAATATCTCTTAACTGGTTCTTTTCAATATCATTGATTTCAAATTACTCATCATACACTCACGGCAAATATGTCGTTAGCGCTTCTGTAAGTGTATTTCATGCATTAAAAACAAAAAATACCCCATAAAAATTTAATCACACGTATTTTCACGCTTTCTATTTTTAAATAAAACTTAGCATATTCTTAAAACTCACCGCATGCCATAAAAATGAGTATTCTTTCTTCCATTCAGTGCCAAGTGAAAGTCAAGAACGAAACTTAGTGGTATTTCTGGTGAAATTTTGTAGAGTTATAAAAAAAATTTGATGCTTAGAAGAACTGTGTACCTTTTTATCATTAGAAAACACCCTGTCAATTAAAAAATAAAAATGTATTAATTCACAACTTTAATCTTAATTTAAAACTTGCTTAAATGTTTTATAAGATTATATAAGGTGAGCGATACTTTTGCGCATATTATGAGATTTCTTTTTATATTATAATATAAAAATATATTGAAACTCACTAATTGAAACTATTGAAACTATATCGAATGTAAAAATAAAGTATTATATAAATACATCGTTAATTTTAATGTTCTAAATATTGAAATATCCGGATTTAATTATTTTTACATTATGTAACAAGCATTAACTCTTGTGAGATAGTTTTCAAATCTGCGTGGAAAAAGGGCCGTCCATCAACAGCTGCCGCATTAGCATCTGCTTTTGCCGCATACGCTTTCAACGAATATCGTTCACTCAGGGAAATACCTTTATGTTCTGTTAGTAGAAAATTTGATTATTTTTCATTTTGTTCGTAAGGAAATATTGGAATACCATGATCATGTAAGTACATACTTTTTTTTTCACTTTCCTAAATTCTGTAAAATTAGTAATGAAATTATTTTTATATATTCCATAGTATAGTGGAAAACAAGTACGATTTTTTTAAATAGTAGAATGTTTAAAATTATGTGCTACAAAATTATTGCTATAGAACATTGTTATTTTTGTGTACCTGTAAAGAAAAGTTTATTTATGGTTTTCTACAGAGTTCTACTACTCAGCAGCATGAACCAATTAAAGGGAAAGCTACAGCCCTTAGTCCTCCAAAAAAAGGGACTCAGACAGGGACAAAGTAAGACTAGAAAATAAAAGAATAGTAAAAATGATATGAAACTTAAAAGCTTTTCTATTTTGATTAGTTTGAGTATTTAACTTTTCATTCTTGACAGTGTCTATGGCATATGACATTTCTATAAAGTATCATAATTTTCACAGCAATAACATATTTATGATATTTTTGACTTTAAATGATGCACAATAAAATAGAGATAAACGCCACCAGTTACCACAAGCACAATTTAACTCTTTTAGATGTTAAAATATTAAAATAATTAAAGGCAACTGTTTACACTAACAAAACACTAAACACAAAAAAGTAGAGAAAGAAAGGAAAAAAATATAATCTTGTTGAAAGATGAAACTATTTTTGGCTCTTTCGTATTTCCCATCCATGGTATTTCCATTCATTTAAGAGGCATTGACTATTTCACTACAAGACTGTAAGCTCTCTGAGAGAGAGGGGTGTTCATATCAACTGGGTTATTTTAATGCCATCAGAACTCCTTTGCTGGAAACCAACAACGTAAATAGTCAATATTATATTGAATTACTTAATCATTTTAAAAGTAATGAAATTATAAGCTTGTCTACAGTAACTTTATTTTCAACATTTTTAATTTTTTTAAACTTTTTTCTTGTTTATGTACGAGGGCATTTCGAAAAGTAAAGATACAATGGCTCGCATTCCTTAAAAAAACATTTATTTAGAAAACGTAAGTTACATCTTATTAACTGGATTATTTATTATTTTTCGACATAATCACCCCCGTTATCCAAACATTTGTTAAGTCGGGGCACAAGCTTTTGTACCCCACAGTCATAGAAGGTTTCCGCCTGTTGTTGGCGCCATTGCATTGATTGTTGCTTGGATTCAGGTGTATGGTGATAGACCCACGTCTCGTCACCTGTCACAATGTGATCAAGGAACTCATCACCTGCTTCTGCATAGCGTGTGAGGAAGTCGAGTGCAAAGCCCATCCTTTTCTTTTTGTGTTCTTTTGTGTGTTGTCCGTTAACATTTTTGGAACCCAGTGCGCACACAATTTCCTGTACCCTAACTTGACAGTCATAAAGAGTTGTCATTGACACTTCCGGTATGATCTGATGCAATTCTTTCAATTTGAGACGTCTATTCGCACGAATTGCTTCCTTCGCATTTAGCGGGATTCTGAATCGGCGGAACCATTTTAAACACGACCTACTCCAACCAGAATCAACGTTGAAATACCGAACGATCGCGAGGAGAAAGCTAACGGTTCAAGGTTAACACCTGTGTTGCCAACTTTCTTGCCAAATCTTTTGTTTTCCTCCGGCGTACGGTGTATCTTTACTTTTTGAAATGCCTTCGTATATGCAATTACGGTAACTGATGTCTTTAATCTATGTATCTACTGGTATATTAACGGAACGGTTTAGGAACAGTTTATCATACTAAACATTTCTATCGAATGTCATTATTAATAATAAAGAACAAATTGAATTTAAATATTTTTTGAGCCGACTTTTATATTTTTTTTATACTTATAATTTTTTATAATACTATTTATTTGTAGTTTTACTTGTGGAAGTTTGTTAACATAATTTGTTATAGCTTACTTTGTATTTTGAATATTAAACATTTATATGTTAAAAACTATTAGGGAATTTGATAAATTGTACCACTCAAAGCATAAAAGAGTAATACATTCACCCAAATTCGAAACCCGATATGAAAATAAATAATTATATTTAATTGAATTTAAGGAAAAATAATGAAAAATATATCTCTCATACCAGTTTTACCTGCTGTAAAATAAATTTCACGGGGTGTCTATTCATTCAAATTCAATTATATATTCTAGATTTTCTTTCAAAAATTCCGGTACGTTTAACCCGAACAAAATTTTACTTGAAGAAAAATACTTTATGTAGTTTATCTGCATACTTTATGTTGAATTGTATACAACAATTACTCTACAAAATTTGATGATGCCTTTAAAATAGGAACATTTTCTGGAGATGTTGAATGTATCTATCTTCTGAATGTGTCAGAATCCAGCAGTCCTTTGGGATTTTTCTTAATCAAAAAGAAAAAATTAATAATTACATTCATGAATTTGAACTTACGTCTAGCGAACTAGTACATATAAAAGCTCCTTATACACATTATTTTATTTATTATCTGATGTAATTATTTATTTTTCATTTTAATTAGAAAATTTCCAGAAAATTGCTAAGTTCTATCCCAAACTTTTCAGGTTGTGACACGTTCAAACATTAGGGAGCAACATCCACTAAACATTTTCCTATTTTAAAGGGATACTTCACTTACGCGAAAACATCCCCTTGCTAATGTTAATGCTATAGGAGAATTACTATTTTAAAATATCTGCTCTGTAGAGATCGACTTCAGCTATACAATACCAAAACAATTATTTAAAAATATTGAAATTCATATGAGATATTTTAAAGGAATTCTCCCATAGGATTAACATTAGTGAGCGGGTGTTTTCGCATGAGTGACGAAGCCCTTTAACAGTATTGATACAAATTTATAGAATAATTGTTGGATAATTGTTGTTGGGCCTTCATAGAAATAGATCGTTGTGCCTTTGTAGGAATAGATCGTTGGTCCTTTGTAGGAATAGATCGCTGGGCTTCTGTAGCAATAGATCGCTGAATCTTTGTTGGTAAGTTCTTCGTTGGCTAATGGTACGGCAAGGTGGACATTTATTACCGTTGGTCAAACGTGGAACTCCACATGTAGCCTACATTGGCCCAACCATTTTGTGCGACTTGGGCGTAATACTCAATAATTCTTTTAATACAGGGTGGACAAAATTAAAACATCCTACTCCGAATTCTCTATATGTTGAACTATTATAAGCTTCAACTAGTATAAGCTTCAAATTTTGTTCACTTACAATTCAAGGCATGGAGAAACGGATTACCTGAAAAAAAACATTAGTTCCAGAAACGCCAATAGATGGCACTGCACAAAAGAAAACATGAAGGAAAGACAAAAATAATAATAATAAAAAACAAACTGTGAATGTGTGCATTCACAGTCAAATTTATTCGTGGACCTTTCTTTTTCGAAGAGGCTAACCGCAATGCCCCTGTGACATGCACCGTGGTTTCCAACAGGTACAAAATGATGCTCAAAATTTTTATTGCGCCATATTTGCAACAGCGGGAATGTCTTGTCTCAATTACCTTTATGCAAGATGGAGCGCGTCCACACATTGTATTCTGTGTATAGCAGTTTGTTCGGCAACGTTTCACTAATGACAGAGTAATCTGTGGTGCATTTTAAACAACCTGGCCATCTCATTCTCAGGATCTTAATTATTGAGATTTTAGGCTGTAGGTACATTTAAAAAATCTTGTTTATCGAAGACGTCTCGTCTGGTAGTCTTTGCAGATTCGAAAGAAGTTATCACTCAGCATGTGAGAAGCATCTCAGTTGATCAGCTACGATCTGCAATTCAACAAGCTGTACGCAGACAGAAGATTTTACATCTTCAAGAAAGGAACCATATTGAGCAGCAATCCCAGCGTTGATGAGGTTCTTCAGTGATGGAACAGTGGGACAGCTATTAGGCGTCTCTCACCACTAAATTTTAATAGTATTCTTCAGGTTAAAAAATCTCTGAAACTTTGTCCTTAAATAAGATAAAGAGTACAATTCATATTTAACGGTATCAATTGATTCTTTGCTGCGCCACCGTTCCATCACTGGGTCCTTGTCACATGAATGTTTGGTACGTTCAAATAAAATGTGTTTACGATGTGATTTTGTGTTTTTTCAGCATATGTCTCGTTATACAGCACCATCTATCAGTGATTTCTGAAACTATATTTTTTGCGTAACCCATTTCTCCATGTCTTGAATAGTATGTGTACAAAATTCGATGCTTATAAACTCAGTGTTCAATATATAGAGATATCGGAGTACGGGTGTTTTAATTCTGGCCACCCGGTACATCACGTGTGCCGATTATATTTATATTTTATTTGTACCACTAATTTCAAACAAAAGTTTACGTGGTATATTTCTATGACAAGTGCAAGAGAAAAATAAAGATATTTACCATGAAAATTATTGTTTTAAAATTGTGAAATAAAATACAAAAACTGTACGATTCACACACCTGATATAAATATATTGCGCATTACGGAGAACACAAACTCATATGCATAATAATTACTGACAAAGTACATGCATGCACTGTTCATGTTACTATCCCACTTAATACGTTTATTGATTAGTTTTAGGAAAATTAGATAATAATAATACTGCATGACTCAATAGTTTGAACGTTTCTATCAGAATCAGCTGATTATATGTAAATGCTTAAATAAAATGTATAGGTTTAATATAAAATATTTCAACATTATGTGCTATACTGTATGTAATATTGCAATAATATTTTGTGAGAATTAGTATTAATTAGGTGCATGACGACAAAAAGAACCTTTCGGTGGAAAATAACTTGCCTGTATCTTGAATTATGTAAGTCTTTCACCATGGTCTCTTCAATTTCTACTTCAGTCCTGTGGATACGAACATTTTCTTTATCAGAAGATTTAAATAAAATATGCATATTTTTTATTTAAAATTTAGAGAAATGTTTCATAATAATTTTCACAATGGGCAAACCTGTATTTCAGAAATTTGGATTTTAATAATTTTGAAACTTATGTTTGCATAATTATAGTTTATAGAGTTGGCTGTTTTAATATATACATTTGTAAAAATATTGTTTCTAACATACCGGAATATATCGCAAATTAGAATTTAGTATTCAGTCAAATAAAATTATGCTTTAAATGTTTATCAGATTTATTAAGACGTAGCAACCCGTTGTGTTACATTTGTATTTTAAGTTATCTTTCGATTTTGGAAGGAAATACTTACCAATCGAGTTTTTAAAATTGGAATGTATAAGTTATAAGCTAAAAATGTAATTATTACTATTTATAAATATTAATTAGACCTGTAAATCACCACAATACATATTAAAGGCGATCAATTAATTCTCGAGTTTTTGTAATTTGAAAAATTGGTTGATTGATTGTTTCTCACAGTATTTCTCTGTTTTCTCAAAAGTTATTTTGATATCAGAATGCTACAAACTACGGAAGGTTGCAAGAATTATCATTTATAAACCTTAATTAGACTTTTCAATCGCCGCCAGATTAATTAAAATCGATCAATTTTCCGCGTTTTTGAGTATTAAATGATTGGTTGATTGATTGATTCTCCTGGCTTTTCCCTATTTTCTCAAAAACAATGTTAGATATCGGAAAGAAGCAAACTGCAGATTGTAGACAAGAATTCTCTCTATCTGCCCCAAATAAATTTAAGAATTTGTTATGCAACAGTTTCTAGGCCAATTCCGGGCAAACTGACCGACAGACAAAAACCTTTTAATTGTTATTGTTCACTATACGTCGTCTAAATAGTCAAATTAACTTAGAAGTAGATTTTTTTCTGAAAATCACAGACCGGCATTTCAATTTTATATTTTAGTATATTTAAAATAATAGTTAAACAAATATGCAATGATTGACCTTTCAATCGCCGTAACATTCCTTAAAATTGATCAATTATTTCTTGATTTTTTGAGCATTGAAATATTGGTTGATTGCTTGATTCTCACGGTTTTTCCTTGTTGTCGCAACTCTATTTTGGATATCAGAATGCCACAAACTGAAGATTGCAGTCAGAATTATCATTAATAAATTTTAATTAGATCTTTCAATCACGGTAACATTCATTAAAATTGATCAATTAGTTCTCAAGTTTTACAGTATTGAAATGACTAAGTCTTATAAATTCTTTCTGGCGAAATTGTCCGATGCACATGTATCTTGGCGCTGTAACCAAAGTGTTGGCGCACAAATGTACCACGAAAGTAGAGCAGATCAAGTCTGACTTCTGATGAAAAAAGGATCTAAATATTTTATTAAGCTAAGGGGGCCACCCCTCGTTTCATCGTATATCATGTGCAATAAAAATACTTACCATGGATTAGTCTTTTCTTCAAAGTTTCATTATTTTAACATCCTCAGGATGAGAACGCTGTGTTACTGTCTGTGACAACGCATCTTAATCGTACTCTTCACCGTTTCACGATCACTTTTTCCTTAGTTTGTTCAAAAATTCTAATATATGCAGAATTTCATTTTCATTTTCAACCACTAATTATTTCTCCACCACAGTAATTAATAAATTTAATGTACGGTACCCTTTGAGCGTGAGTAATACTCGCACTTCATTGATTATTAAAAATCCGACCGGAAACGAGTATGAAATCCAGCATATTGTTCTGTTATTGTTCATAAAATTATAAACATTGTATAAATAAAATAAAAATTATTTGTAACTATGACAGAATATATTTAAGATTTTAGTTGTAAGAACCGCATCAATAAAAACATCTAGTCGCTTTTTGTTTAGTTAGCAATTTCAGCTGTATTTTTTTTTTTAATATAATAACTTTACAGTTTTATTCCGATGATTCATAGTTTGAAACTTTTGCCATAGTTTAACTATCAAGGTGCAATATGTAATAAAAACATTGACTATAAAATTACAAGTGTGATTTCTGAAATAAATAGTAGGGTATAATTTAAGAAAATACAGAATACACATTCTATGACTAATTACTTTTAATTTTCCTCATAATAAATTGCTAATTCTACTTTTCGTATCAATATCAATAAAGAGAATCTTTTCAGAGTAAAACCTTTTGTATGCGCCTTTTTAAAATCCCCTTGAATGTTCATATAACATAATGAATATTAAACTTCCTAGAGAAAAGGCAATGATTAAAATATGAAAAGCGATTTATTAAAGAAAAAAGTGAAAAGTACAGCTTTCAGTATTTTAGCTTTTATTAATAAAAGTGATTTTTTACCAATATAAAATGCTTCATTTTGTCCCTCGTGTTTTGGAAATTCCTTTTATAAGTAAAGAACATATTAATTATTTATGCGTCGTAGAAATAAACTTTGAGCAATAAATTTAATCTGGAGCGGTTTTATTGTGGAAGAGTTAGACGATTTGAATGTTTAGTTATACTTGAAATTTAAAAAAATTGTCTTTTTTTTTTTTTTTTTTTTTTTTTTTTTGCAAAAATTTATAAAGGGATTTTTACTTCATTTGAAAACATTTATGTCTGAGGAGGGATGGTACTCGACAATTAGTTAAAATGTTATTATATTGTATTAAACGTTCAGTGTGATTGCACAAAATTTTTAATTAAAATGTGCATAATGTTAATCATACGGTCAAAATACGCGAAAAAAAAACAAAAATTGCTAAAAATCACATTTGGAAAAGAATTTTTTTCAAAGGTTTAATATTCGCATTTGTTTAAACGAAATACACTGTCGGAAAGAGAAATGAACGTACATGTGGTTAGGTATTTTTTTTATGCGTATTTTGCTGTCCCGAGCCGATGTGTAACTTTGGAATATGCCGAAAAAAATTGAGGGAGGGAGATCGTTGTTTACATCAGATGTTTATAAAAAAAATTCAAACTCTTTGAAAATTTTATGAGTTAAAAATATAATGTTTCCGTATCATGCTTAAAAAAATTGCGAAAAAAAAATATTTTTTGTAAAAGCGCTTGTAAAAGAAGCTTTTTTTTCACTTTGGCTTGTGCAGTAGTTACTAAAAAAAGATTCTTATTGTCCGAACTCTTTGAACTTTTTATCGGTTATAAATATGACGGATTTGCAGCCCATGTAAGATTTCCGTGAATATTAATATCTAATTGTAAAAGAACCGTGTTTTCTTCTAGCTTTTTTCTGTTTTCGCGTCGAGTCATATTTTAACATTAAAAAAATAGTTCTTAGCGTCCGAAATCTTTGAATTTTTTATCGGTTATAAATGTAACAATTTCAAAGCCCGCGTAAAATCTCCTGAAAAATAAACATTTTAATCGTAAAAACAGTAGACGAAGCCCCCCACCCTCCCTGTGGTAGCGTTGTGAGCAAATATTTTACAGATTTTTTTTTTTTGTAATATTTCTGATCCGTCGAACGTTTTGAGATTTTTATAGGTGATATAAATTCGATGTACTAAAAAGTTGAAAAAACATTGTGTCGAAATACCGACGTTTAGTCACTTTTAACGTATAAAAAAGTATATAGTGTCCCCGGGAGGCGCAAAGTGCCCAGAAGTCGCGAAATATTTTGAAAGAATTAAAGTTCGTACATTTATAAACGAATTACACCGTCGTAAAGAAGAAAGTATTCGCTTTAAGAGGGTATTTTTAGTTTTTCCGTATCTTGGAAATTGAGCCAATGCGAGCGTCCGCAAAAGTGAGCAAAAGAAAATGTCGAAAGAGCGTTCGCAAAAGTGGTTGGTTGATTGATGACGGCCGATTATCAACTCGAGGGATATAGGCCCTAGGGGGGGTGACCTCCGTGGGGGTCTTTCTAAGGGATCCTAACCCGTATTTACGGCAAGGTTCGAAGAAAACCACGGAAAACTCCGAACGGTTAGGTTGACGAGCGCGACAGGGGTTTGAACCCAGCACCTCCCGTCTACCAGCTTCGAGAGCAGAACCTCTCCGCCACTGGTGGGGCGTTCGAAAAAGTGAGAAAAAGAAAATGTCGTAATGGTTTTATAAAACATTTATTGAAAGGGTTAATAATAATATTTTTCAAACTTTTTAAACATCATTTTAAATGTAGACGTACAAAATTTAAGAATTTGTCTTTCGTGTTTTGGTCTTTCCAACGGCTTTGCCGAAGTCTGCTTCGAAAAAAGGCCGATGAAAAAGACCGTACTGTTCTACCCTGCTTCAGCGTTCAGGAGATGCGATCGACTGCATCCCGCTAAACTTGAATACGGTGATCAATATTTTAAATGTTCTCTTTACATATTCTAAATAAATTTAGGAATTCGTGAAGGGTTATATTATAATCCAGTCTCGTTCTCTGCTAGTAATATAATATTCTCCAGTAAAAAGATTATATAAATTCACAAAGGCTGGACATTTTGAGATTTGAGAGGTTTTAGGTGTTGTATGTGATGACATTAAAAGAAGTAATTCTGGTTTCTGTACTAGCGATCTTGAAAGTAGAACATTATTGATTGAGAGTCAAATTTGAACGTTAATTTGTTTTGTGTGAAGGCATATTGTGGTGAGATTTTTTTTGTTTAAATAATTTTTTTAATATTTGTCATTTGCACTGGTATCGCTTGTTTAACTTTTATATGTTTTTTTTTTATTATTGTTGATTAAATTTAAATGTTTATTCAGCCAAATATCATAAGCAACCAAGAAGTTATTAAAATTTTAATACCACATGTCAGATCATTTTGATGCCAATATGTAGTATATAATTTTTTTTCAATTATATTTCTTGAAACAGCACTTTTCAAGTACGTGAAAGCAGTAAAACCTTAAATGCCGATGAAACCGTATATCTCAGTGTTGATTTGATTTGAGCAAATCTCTGGCAAGTAAAACTTAGCTACAGACAAGAAAGTGAAATGGCCATGAAGATACCTCCATACTGGCATTTATGCAGTTTCCGCGTTTAAAAAAATGTGTTTTATTTTTTCTAATTTTCCAAATTCTTAAATATGAACAGTATTGAAGTTAATGAAACTTTTTCAAATAATTGTTTGTAGCATATGTAATAATTATATGTTCACACTATTTTAATAATTATTTATTTCTATAGTTATTAGTATTTAAAAGGCCATTTTTATGGCTAGCATTCCAATCCACATTCTGTTGGGGGTAATTCCGGACTCATAAATGTGATAGAACATGTTATTAAAAACAATAATCGAAGAATCCGTAAAAATTGTTTGAGGAAACGGAATTAAAAACTATATGGACAAGAGTTGTTATGATTTTTGAAAAGCTGATAGAAGTGAATTTTTTTTCAACACTTTTTCAAATTGTAATGAAAATAATTATCCGTTTGTTTTTAAATAATAAATCATTAGACCATACTGTTACACTGTAAAAAAAAATGCAGTAAAATTACGGGCGGAGGCCGGCAGCAGAGATTCCAGTCATACCCCGTAAAAAAAAACTCAATGCCTATGATTTTGCGCAGCGCGTAATTTTACGGGGCAAAGTAATATAGCATTATAATGCACTTTAAAACACAATAGCACTTTGCTTACTGTTCCCTAGCACGTAGCACGTAAGATAATCATCACTGAATCGCTGTTTTGGCCGGTTAAAATTTTAGAAACACGAGTAAAATGAAGGGTTACACCCTAGCAGAGGACAATGTATGGGGTCGTACCGTATTTTTGCTAACATATGGGCTAGAACTGTAAGAATATGTGGATTGCTCTTAATTTTCTAAGTATCTAAGAGATAAGGCAGCTTATTTAGTGGATCAGACTGTTTTTCATCAAATACGGCTGTTGCCCGTAATAATTGAAGGGCAAATGCTCATAAATTTAGAGTTTTTTCTGAGAGTGTAGTTTAGGTCCTTTTTTAAATTTGTAAAATAAAATATACTTTTCCTTTTTTAAATAACATCCAGACTGATTCATTTCCTGTAGCATTAACATATCCATGAACTTTTAAGGTGGGGTATGGCAGGATGATTGTATTTTTTGAATAAATGGTTAATTTTTAATATAAATATTATGAACTAAATATACATTTAAAATGACATTCTGATACAAGGATATGTACGCAAGAGAATGTACTTAAAATTATATTAAAAAATTACCCACTGGTGTTGCATTGACGCAACTGTCAAAATATTTGCATATGCTAAAATTAACTATCAGCGTACCACTAGTTTTTTAAATTAAAAATTGTCTTATGTTATGATTGAAATGTTTAGATTAAATAAAGCGGAAAATTCCTTTCGGAATTTGTGATGGCAAACAACTTTCAGCAAAAAAATTTAAAGATGCATACGGTAAAGTTTTGCTGGTTAAGGAATTAAATTCCGTTGGAAATTTTAGATTCAATAAGAAAAAATTAAGGTATGCAGTTTTACCCTACTTTTCCCCCACTCATATTTTGCGTTACTATAACTATCTAAACACAAATAGTTCAATTTATGTAATTACTAACATTATTTTATAATGGATAATGTACATATGAAATTAAAAAAAAATAGATTGTAGTATGTAATTTTTTTTGCCGCCTCAAAGAGTGCTTTTTAACACTTTCAAACATAGTTGACATGTGTTAATGAATTCAGTTTGTCTATCTGTTTGTCCGTGGTCTTACTCTCCTAAATATACTCGGATTGCCATGAACCTTTTATATGTTATTGAGGTTTACTATAGATTGTTCAGAATTGAAAATGAAGTGTGTAGCATTTGTAGTTATTTTACAGGAACACACAAAATTTTAGTTACATTATAGTGTACGGTGAAAATCATTTGCCGTGTGTTTTATTGAAGTTATTATATTACTAACATAATAAGATTAGTATACATCACTGAGATGTACTGCAACATGCTTTTTCAGGGGTATATAATGGGTAGCATTTATAGTTCGTTTACAGAGATGCACAAACGAATTCAATTATCTTATGATCTATTGGGAAAAACGTTTACGGTGCATTTTAACGATGTTATGATGTGTCAAACATAATGAAATCACTGAAGTGCACAACAACATGCTTTCTCTAGTGTATGGGGTGCATAGCATTTATTGCTCATTTACAGAGACACACAAAAGAATTAGGTTACAGGACTAGCTAAGATCGATATTTGCTTAAAGTTCGCTTTTCACTGTGGTATGCATTTTTAAACTTATCTAATATTGATTGTATTAGGTGGGGTGTATAAATTATATATATCATATACAGATATCCACGACAGAATTCGCACATATTACCGGATATGGACAGCAATTGATGAAAATGGATTTTTACTGAGCTGTGTTTTTTTTTTTTTTATTTGACTTAGATATCTCATTTCATTGAATAAATAAATAAATTTCATAGTAAAATTCTTCTAGTGTTGGAACATATTTCATAATCTATGTTAACGCACGATTTTCCGTTTTTGTTATTATATGCAGTGAAAGTGAGTATACTTTTATATTTATTTTTTGTATTACCGAATACAACAATTTAAATTTGATTTTTATATGCTAACGCGTCTTGTATGGTGGCAAGTAAAATATATTGGGAAGTTTAACAACTCTTTTTGTTGCTATGTTGCGTTGATGATCAATAGATATTCTTTCTCCCAGAAATTTATAAAGTAATTATAAAAATATTTCTAATAATACATTAGAAGTATTTTAACAAATGCATTTAAGTACTCAAAAAGAAATTATCGGATCGAGATGTAAATTTAGATTCGCGTTTAATAAAAACTTCCAAAAATCAAAATCTCTTAAAAAGTTCATAGGTTACTATTAATATTTTTTTTAATAATAATTTCATAATTCATGATTCACATAATTTATTTTTAATGAATAATACTAACATAACCATCTCAGGAATTGTTAATGCTAACACCACAGAAAAACAATCAGCGCAAAAATTAATTACATGATATATGAATGATAATATTAAAAATTTATTTAATATTAGTAGGTTAAAACTTTACATATTTATGATTTCCAAAATTCTTTACCTTATAGCTTCCAGTTTGTTACAGTAAATTAAAATTTAATGTAGAATCGAACTATACAATCCAAGTTTGGTGTTAGCATTGAAAATTTTAAACTGTGTTAGCATTTGAATGCGGAGACTTTTTGTGTAAGATTTTTCTTTAATATAAAATTAAAGAATAAGTAATACCCAATTGAATGGATCTTTTGTTTTTCTTTTCAACAATTTCATGAATAAAACGTAAAGAGTATTCATTCTTTTTTTGTTCGTTTTGGCATTCTTTTTTTATTCGTTTTATTCGTTTGGACCTTTTTTTTTAAAACTGTGTTATTATTTGAATGTAGAGATGGACCCCTAAGCTTCTTCACTAATCTGAATTTAAAGACGATATATTTCCCAATTGAATGGTTCTTTTCTTTTTTCAACTATTTTTTGAATAAAACGTATCGAGTAACTGGACTTTCTTTTTTTAATCTTTTTGACTCATTGTCCATAACAATAATTAAAATTTTCAGATAGATCGTTTTCTGGGACATAGATAATTAATATCTACTATGTTGGATTTCTTTGAAATTATGGTGCCAAAAATGCTTTATGTAATTCTTTTTCAGATACTGACACCTATAATTCATCCTGTACACACTCATATTCAATGGACTTCCTCAAATAATTAAAATGCTTTTTATAGGTACTTTAGGTAATTTATAAGCAGTAATGGGTTGGATGCTTATAAAAAAATATTACTAAGATCATTAAAATAATGTTAAAAGTTTTAGGAGTTTGGTGATTTTATACTTTTTAATGATGATACAATAGTCAGTGCTGACAATGGCAACTAGATTTTATTATTTTGTCTACCACTATTCCAAGAAAATAACTTTTGTTGTAGGTTGGTAGTAAAAGTAATAAAACAAATAGTCGCCAGTGGCAGAGTTAGTAAGTAAATCTAATATTAACACTAAACTGTGTATTGGAGTCTCGTGTATTGGATTGTAAAATTCTACGGGAATTTGTCTCCATTAATTTAATTTAGAAATCTTTGTTTTATTTATTCATTGATATAACTGAAGATTTCTGCGATTAAATAAACTGAAAATTATCTTTTGAAATTAATGGTTTCAGACACTGATAGAAGTTAGTAGCTATGTACATAATCTACTACACAAGACACCCGGTAGTTTTGCTATTAAATGAAAAAATGAAAAAAGAGTAAAATGAAAAATAGATGAAGAAGAGAGATATATGTTTGAAATCATAAGATATTCAGATAATATGGTAAGTAAAGCATAACAATGTGTTAAAAAGTACCCGTTTTTAGAAGGTTATTTTTTATATTTTTTTGACCGGATATTTAATATGAAATCTGGGTTAAGAAAATATAGATGCCCTTCCCTAATCTAATTTCTTTTATGCGTTGTACGTAGGTGCTTTTTTCACATTTATGCATTAGTAAATATTTTACAATATTTACATTATTTAAAAAATGTATCACAATCAAACAAAATGTTCGCAACTATATTATATCATTTGTGATAAAAGTTTAACTTTTACGCACTAAAAATTACATAGACAGAATTGGAATAGTCAAGACACGCTTTTAGTCAACGATGACTATACCTCTGACCCTTGAACAAAGTGTTAACTGAAAATTAAGATTATTTATTAATGAAACTAATTATGATAATAAAAAATGTCAGTATCGCACTTGAAGATTACATTAAGGTAAGCTTTTGAGAGCTTCCAATTATTGTCTTTTTAAGAAGCAAAATTTTTAAATAGGAATTTTTGCTTTATTTAATGCTTAAATTCTGCGATTAAATAAAACAAAGATTACTATTCAGAAATAATGGTAGGCGGATAACCAGAGGGTGAATGCTCTGGCTTTTTTAAATCAGATTTTTAAAAACTTTTCCTTTTTTTCTACTTACATGTAACTCCGATTCAGTCTTGATGCTGGGCTTGGTTCATATGGGATATCATCTGAATCTTCTTCACACATCGAGTGACAGCAGCTTGAAGTTGCAGATGCATGTCTAAGTTCTTTGTGAAGAACCAGAAGTAATGTAGGGTTTACAAACGTGTGGGCAAAAGCGACGTGCAAGGACATTTCATATGATGATGACTGTCCATTTACTCCTGGCTGAATTAAAATCACAATAAAGAGTGGTCCCCAAAACACAAGATAAGCAACCAGTAGTACAACGAACATTTTAACTCTTCGGATTCCCTCCTTTTCTAATCTGTTTATGTAACTCTGAATGTGTTGGGATTCACAGAGATCTCTTTCCGATCGTACCGATATCATTGTTGTAACTAAACCAGCGATTCTTAACGCTTCCAAATTTGATTTAGTTAAGTCTCTATAAAGCTTTCTTAAATGTATTCCAGTAAGTAGAACACACATAACGTTTACTGTAACCCACAAAACATTTAAAACATAATGTCTAACTGGTGCGTATACCATTGGGCATGCATCAATATTAGCAACCCCTTCCCTTCCTGAAGACAAAGCCCCACTCAAGAATGTGGGGCCTAAATTGATTGTGAAGCTCGCAAACCATATAATAAAAAGACCAAATATTATGCATTGAGGACTATCAAGAACTACATGATTATTTTCAGAATTCATTGTGTATCCTCCATCTGATTCGTCATTAGTCAGGTCCGTTTGTTCTGGAAGTAAAGGTGCATCATTGATGACGGATGTAAGAATGTTAACGGTAGACACGGTGACAAGCAGAAGAAAGGCAGTTTCTACAATAAAACATTTTGGCATACGTTGGCAAAATATGACACTTAAACCAAGTGGTATCAGAAGGCTTGCTCTTATACAGTCTACTAGGCCTTGATGAAATAAAAGTCCTTGAGACCACCTGTTATTTAAGAAAGGAAACATAATTACTACACAAGTATACTTGCTATATTTCAGATAATATAGAATAATTTATTTAAATAAAATTTTCAGTTGTATAATTTACTCGTTAAAATGAATATGATTGCATATTTCAGCAACTTCAGAAAAATAAATAAACAATATCGTTACATACGAGTAGGAATTTTTCCATCTGAGCGGAATTGTGTCCAGGCTGAGACACGAACTCAGAACCTTTCGTTTCAATTGCTAAAGCTCCAATGTGTCCCAGCTGCCCCATTCTAGACATGTGCCCCGATTCAATGTGCCCCATTCTGGACATATTTTCGCTCAGATGGAAAAATTGCTACGCGTATAAATTATTTACCAATCAGTTGATTGCGTTAAAAATAAAAAAATAGTAACATATTTAAATAACAAATAACATTCGGTAGAATTGCTATTTAATTGTTATTTTTCTTGTTCTAACATCGACTATTTTAAAAGGGGATTCCGTAATGGTGTTTTGCCTCAAATAATTGGTGAATCGAGTTGGCCATAGCCATGAACGTAGTGATAATTATAGTAAAACAGGTATGTGTTTCACAATGAGTTTCCTCAGATCGCCCCTTAGCGGTAAACTGTGGAGTTATCATTCCTATCTCAAAACCGATTAGAGAAGCAAGGAAAAAAAGTCAAGTACAAAATTTTTGATCTTCCTCGATTTAGTCTTACATGTAAAAATATTTTTATTAGAATCCCTGAAATGTATTTATTTATATTTAGTCACCAGCTTCATAACACCACAAATTGCAGCTAGAGGTGTGGTATTGTAAGGCGGGTAAAAGTTTAGTAATAAGTGTATGTAAGTAAGGTGCGGTGTTTTTTAATAAGAAAATCGAGTTTAGTATGATGAATGTGTTCACCATCAATTGCATGCATTTTTCATACATCTGGAGGTGTTCACATTGAGCCTGCTAAACTTGGTTTTTTATTAAAATAAATTGCACCATGCTTATATATCTTCGTTTTATGCGTAAATGTGTGTACGTTTTTGCGTTGATCACCCTATGCACACATATATAAATAAGCATTTGAGTTTGAGTACAAAAAGCATACAAAAAGTCTTGCGGGAAAGGGTACCGACGACGATATCCAAAAAATTCAAATTATCTGAACAATATTTTACGAACTTTGGTACACATATCCTTAATATCACATGTTTATAGTATCTATTTAAGACGTTAGTGGAAAAAATTAATAAGTGTATTGGCTACGAAATAAATATGTTGCTTGTAAAGAGAAATTGTAAATAAAGAATGGTACCACATTTCATAAACTTATTTGTTAAACAAGTGGGATTTCTTAACAGAGTGTAACACAACTGATGGTCAGAACTGTAAGGAATTATATTTAAAGTAAAAAACAAACATTTTTTATAAGCAACCAAGGTCTGAATTTACTTATTTAATGAAACATACAAGGTACCGTAATTTCCGGCGTATAATCCGCAGCTCAAAGAGTCGTTTTTCGACCCAGAAATATTATTTTATAAAATGTAACTTAAAAGATCGCTGTAAATATTTAACTACAATTATTGAATAAATTTTCTGGGTCGAAAAACGATTCTTTGAGCTGCGGATTATACGCCGGAATTTACGGTACACAGCTGGCAACTAGCCGCCACATTTTTTTACTCAAATAAACATATTTTGAAACAGTAATTTTATTTAGTAAAGGACCTCAAATAAATACCACACAGAAACAAGACACTTTGAAATAAATATTTTTGTTTATACTGTGTTTTTTACATAAAAAAAATATCGGATTGGCAGCTATAAAATGGCCTCTATGCACGCCCAAACGAAGCTAGATAACAGTGCATACAGTTTCGAAGGGGGAATTGCATTATATTACAGTACTTACTATGGTATCATGACTATTTATATAAAGCAGGGCTGTCCAACCTGGCGCCCGCTATTCACCAGCAAATTCTTACAAAAACATTTGCCGTATTAAATCTTAAAATATGTCCGATTAAATAAAGCAAATATTTCTTTAAGAATTTTCTGGCGAATAGCGGGCGCCATGTTGGACAGCCCTGATATAAAGCAAAGTTATAATGCCGAAGATTCAAATGAAAATATTTGTAGTATTGTAACAGTTATGTATAAAAATCAAGGATCGGCTTAGACTGAGATAACATCTTTGTTCCCAATCCTCTGATCATTTTGAAGTCGAATAAGCATGTTTCGACCGCGGAAATTTATTTAACAAAATGTGCATCTTTTCTACGCGGTATTTATTTAATTTCATAAATTAAATAAAAGTTACGGTTCAAAATATGTTGGTATGTACCTTGAATTTTTCAGCTCTGTACCTTGTATTTTTAATTCAAATGTTAGATTTCGATACTAGTGTCCTGTAAAAAAAAAAAGACTTCGCAAGCATTTTTATAGCTTACTTTCTGACCATAAATTCATATACAGATACACACAGTGTACACTACATTTTGATATTTTAGGACTGAACTAATAACTTCCGTGTACATTTTTTAACGAATAAACAGGAAGAAATTTCACAGTGTTCTGAGCTTTGATAAAGTTATGTATTACACAAGGCCTTAACAAAATCTATTTAAATCTAGCATAAAAAGTTCCTATCACTGGCGACTATTTTTATTTTATATTCGCACCACTATTTTTAAAAATTAAATTTTGTAGTATATTTCTTTTGCACCTGTTATCAAAGTGTATATGAAAAATTTTGTTTGGAGAAAGTGGTGCGAAGCAGAGTTAATAAATAGTCGCCAGTGGCATCCCTGCTATTATTAAACATTTGTGACATAAATGGACATAAAAGAAATATAAGCTTATTAAAGAGAACATGCATGTAATATAGAGCTGTAAATTTATCATTCATTTGAAATGGAATATCCACGTAAAGTTAATTTTTAAACAGGCACAAGCCCAGTGGCGTAGCGTCAGGGGGGGGCACGATCATTTTACTACCAGTATAATTATACACTACATTTAGTCTTATTTAATCTTTGAACGGTATGAATTGAATAAGGCCAAATATAGGGTATAAAAATACTGGTAGTAAAGTGATCCGTGCCCCCCTTGACGCTACGCCTCTGCACAAGGCAAAATAATGGGAACTTTATTTTAATTTTGCTCATATTTGTACAAATAATTTACATAATAACTGCACGTCAGGACGCATGATTATAAAATATGCTGTGAATTTACACTTAAGTTTTAGTTAAACCAAATGTAGCTAAAATTTATGAAGTGGAATGGAATGCACTGCACATAGTTTTGTGCGCTAAATAGGAACGTAAAAATCTTCTAACGTGTACCTTATTTATCTTTTAGACAACATGAATATAAAATCTGCTGTGAATTCACACTTAATTTTTAGAAAAAAAATGTGATTAAAATTTGTGAATCGCATTGGAATGCACTGCACACTTAAGTTTGATACTTCAATTCTAGTTAAACCAAATGTAACTAAAATTTATGAAGCGAATTGGAATGCACTGCATTTAGATTTGTGTGATGATTTATAAACCTCAAATTCTTATAATGTGTGCCTTGTTTATCTTTGGAACAACATGTATCTAACCATTTTTATTTCTACCAGTAATGGTATGTAATATTAAGATAATTAGAGATATTATACTAATTGAGGAATCGCAACAGCTAGATTTTATGTGGTACGAATTTAACAATTCCCCGCAAAATACAGATTCAGCTCATCAAGTATTTTCACACCATTGCTCTAGTGATCACTGCCTTATTTAAATTTTTCATAACACCGGAATTTTCTACACACATAATTTAGTTTGAATTTTTGGATATAATCAGCTGTTATCGCTTTCCTGATTTAACATATTAAAGAGTTTGAAATGACTTAGAATTAGATGAGTAACTTGGCAAAACTTCGCTGGGAAAGTATTATACCTTCTAACGACATTTTATTTTCAAATTGAAATCGATGTGCTTGGATAAATTAAGGGGAGAATCCTATGAAAGATTACATATAAATGATTTCAGATGATATAAATAGCACATTAGTTAAAAGGGTACATGGATAAACAAATTACATTTTAATTTTGGAAGCTATCAATCTGTTATTACAATATCGAAGTCCGATGATATTAAAGTATTGCAATTCCTATATATTTTATTTCTGATGTTTATGTGATCTCGCAGAACTATTTTAGTTCAGCATAAACAAAGTCCCTACAGGTCTAGGAATTTCCCTGATTTTAGGTCAGGTATACACCAGTAGTTACTTTAAGAAAAACTCGCCTTATATAATCGCGCGATTTCATAATTCTAGTGTTTCTATAAGAAAATACTGGTACATCACCTGAAACTGTAGGAACCCTGTAAAATACTCATTTAAATGATGCATTATGTGTATTACGGACATTCAGGTTATAATAGCTACCAAGTCTCCCTAATTTTGATTACCACTAATTAAGAACAGAAATGCTATATATAATCGCAGAATTATAGCAATAAATAAAAGGAATATTTCTATTTGTAAATACTGGTAATAAAAAAATCTAGATTCTTGGCAACTAGGGCAATATATATAACAGCGAACACTATAAACGACATCGTGTGTGATAATACAGGAACTTTGTCGACGACTATATATTTGCTCAGAAATAAGCTAACTGAAAAAAATATGATATACATTTTATTATTATTAAAATTCTTTATACCTTCTTAGAGTCTTTTTCATTAAGATCAGAAGCATCAGAAATGTATTTGCTCCCATTCCTAGTACTGCTAAGGAAAATAACACAATTGCTTCAGTTGTTTGTGCAGGATGACAATTAGGCGATGAAGAGTTTCCAAGATGACTGGCATTGGATATGGATCCAAATCTCACAACATTAAGTGTTCCAGCCATACGTAAACCAAACCTGACCCAGATAAAGAATGCTAAGTTTTATATGACATTCTTGATATTCTCTGTCTCTCAACTCGGAAATCCGATTATAGAAACAGGCATGATGAATAGAAATCTGCAAAAAAATAATAATTTAAATAAATACAATTATGGGAAAAGTTTAATAATATTTTAGCCAATTTTTATTAAAGTTCTCATGTTTACACTTACAGCTATTATTTGTCAAACATTTTTAGAAATGCTTAGATAAAATAACAAGTAATTTATTGTTAAGTCTTAGAAGAGTTTCTCATTTATTTTCTCAAGTATTATAATCAGATTCATCGAGATTTTCAAATATTCATGAGAAATTTGATTTCAAGAATTAAAAGCTAAAATCGCATACTGTAACATCCGTTTGTCAAAGGAAATTTCTCTAATATTCGGTATAATAGATAATATGCAATCACTTTGTTTAATATTTTTATAAATAATTAGAATTTCTTAATCATAAAGGGATACAAAAAGTTCAATACGAATAATATTTTTAAATAACAAATTTAAAAATAAAACAATTCCGCTTAACTTTTTGTAGTTTCTCTATTTACATCAATTCGTTATTCCCTAATAAATAGCTCCGGTCCGTTTTGGTAATTGTTTGTCAAAAGTGTATAACATATTAAAGATATAATAAAAAAATTACAGAATATAGTAACTGGAAACCGTTTCACACTTTGTCACAAAGGGACTGAAAGTTGTGTACTTGCTTTGAATGGCTTTGAATGGGATTAAACGTAACAACGCTCAGAGTTTTAAATATAGAATTTTCTATAGCATCATTTCTAAGGCAGTTTTATAATCCTTAAATAACAACTTTTCCATGAAATGATAAATAAAATATCTTTAAAAACAGACATTGGAAATAGTTTGAAATGGGTTGTGAGAAATACAAATAAATTTGACAGTCAAAGTAATAAACATATATCTAAAATTCGAATTATTTTAAATAATGTATTAACAAAGATTTTAGCATAGAGGCAAATTAAAATGATTTGAAAAATTTAGAGTTCATCACTAATAATGGTAAATAAATTCAACAATATTGCATATTCGACAGTACCATTAAAATATCATTTTAAAATTTTAAATATTTTAATTCTTCTATTGAATCACAAAAGCCCCAATATAAATATTTCGTACATTTTTCTTAATGGAAAAGACTGTATCACTTATCGTTTACATTTACAGGGCTCTCAAATGGTCAGCCAACTGCATAACAATATTTTTATCAGAAAATTTTATGGTAAATTTCTACAGCATTTCCGTATAATTTTACCTCCTAAGGTGGTTTCTGCAAAATCTGCAAGAAAAATCTAAATAAAAAAGTTTTCTAAGAAAATACCGGTATTCAAAAAACAGACCATTTGGGAGCCCTGCATTAAAAAAAAAAGCAGAATTCTTATTTTTCTTTATTTTGATTAAACGAAAGCATAAGAAAATACATCTGAAATGTTCCATATAACATACTGTTTTTTACACTTATCTATCAACAGATGTAATGTCTTACATTTCTAACTTTTACATAGCTGTCAACTGCTGCGATTAAATAGGACAACTATTTCTATTAGGAACTAGTCGTGAACAAAAATTGTAGCATTTGGATGCTATGCTTTAATATGAACTCTACAAGAATATTTTTTAAACCTTTCTAAGGAAATTTGATTTTGTTAGTTAAATATTAGTTAAATAAAATCTTATATTTTGGGGATACAATTTTCCATACATTAATGGAATTTTACTAAATTTGATGTCTGGATTATATTATTTAAATTATATTATATGTCTGAAAACCTCATTTTTTTATAATTTGCATATTTGAATTAATACTACCTCTCATTTACTGACTACTTTATCGATTTTCACTTCAGAATTAAATCAAACAAGATATTTCAAATTAACTTCATATAGAATATAAAACAATAGAAGCAATTATGTTATTCAGGTTATCTCAATAAACGAGTACGGCCTTTAAAATAAAAAAATAAATCAATGCAGCAAATTATTTTATTGTTTAACATTTAGAAAAAAGAAAACCGTCTGAGAGATATGAAAAATGCGCAATAATTAAATGATTAAGAAGTAAATTTCATTATTTATCATTACGCGCTTGATGGCATAAATATAGTTTAAGTGGGATGCTGTTGTAATGCCCGATAAATGAAGATAATTTTTGAAAGGTCTTTTGGGAAAAATTATTTTCAAATTGAAATTACCAATATATTAAACGCTCTTTAAACAACAAATTCAATGATAATAAAATTAATCTGATAATCAAAATGCTCAGAATAAGAAAATGATTCGTAATTTCCACCCCTGAGCAAACTATTAAAAAACGACAAATGATTCTTAATTTACGAAATTATAATAAAACCATCAACAAAAATATATAATAACCTCTTCCGAGTTACTGATGATTCCGAAAAGAGTGTTTTATCAATAGAAACCTAAGAAATAGATAAATTATCAAACTTTAAAGAATAATTTTTTTTAAACAAAATTTATTTTGCTACTAATTTTACGGAAACATTTTAAAGTAGTTTTTATAGCGTTAATCAATTTTCTCAAAACGGAATATCGGTTTACAGGATGCTATTGATTTTCAATTAAACATTTTCAGCTGCATTATTAAAGTCACACATGCAAGACTGGCAAAATAATAGTAATTTTAATGTTAATGTTAGCGCAATTATTTATCATGTTTGTATGTAAAACATGTTTGTTGAACGTGAAACTGTCTACTTGGGAATTATAGCATCCTAACAACCTATATCCCGCGTAAAGAAAACTACTTAATACATTAAAAAAATCTACTCTGAAAAAAAAATCCGAAAATCAGTGGCAAAAAAAAAAAAATGTATTTATATATATCTCGAAAATATATTGGTTTCTGAGGTTTCTAAAGATAAAGAACGCTTTTTGGAATCGTTAGTGTCTCTAAAGAGGTTATTGTATACTTTCATTCGTGGTTATAATATATTTTCTAGATTAAGAACCATTTATCTTTTTTCACAATGCACTTCTCATGGGTAAGCACAGCGGCTAGGAAACGGCGGTTCCGGAACAATCAAACAAGGTTTTAAAAAAATTTAATTTATTCTAGAATTTGGGAAAACCATTAAATTTCACAAAAAAATCAAATTATTATTGTTTTATTTTAATTTTAAAGTGACATTTTTTTAGGGGAAATGACAAAGATTGCGCTAGAAATAACTTATGTCAAAAAAGAGGAAGTATAAAGCCAAATTTAATTGGTTTACAAAATAAATATATATCTCGCGTAGCTTCAATCCACATTTGATGTCAATTGCTTAATTACTAATATTCTCATAATGCCGACATGTTTAAAAGTCACCAATGTGGGTAAAAATGCATTTTAAAGTTTTGGAAGAGCTATTTTACACTTCAGAAGTCGACGCAAACAAAAGCTAATAGAAGCCTGATCTTTTTTAATTAAAGCTGAGCCAGGCACATTTTCAAACAAAAAGAAACATAGACCCTGTTTTGGCTAAATAAATGATTGTTTGAAGGTATTACGAAAGCAACCCTCCTTATGTTAAAATTACAAAATTAGGTAATTTTTTATGTTATATGTGACTAAAAATATTACGTTTAAATGTGACCAGAGTTACCAGTAATTTTTTAGAGAAAATGTTTTTCTCTTAAATCGCAAAATGCTCTGATTAAATAAAACAACATTTTCTGTACTAAATTACTGGTATCCAAAAAGCCGGAGACTTGGCAGGTCTGTGTGACTAAACTATAACAATCTAAATGTAAATCCTTGAAAATAAAAGTGATCATTCATACTAATTATGCCGCAATATAGTGTATAAAAAAAGATACTGCTACTCTTTGATTGGAAATAACGTCTAGTTAAATGATATACATAAATTGAGGTGGTCGGGGCAAGAAAGTGTCAAGCCACATTTTTGGTGAAATAAATCTAACTCTTTAATATGTTGCTTAATATGGTAAATTATAATATCCAACGTATAATTTGTTTCTAATGTCACTTGGTGGCAGCATATGTGACAGGTTTCATTTTTGCCTCAGATGTTTATGCCCCCAATGAAGATTGCTAATTTACAAAAAACGTAATAGTAATGTCATTAAAGTAATGCTATATTGTTACTCAGAATATTTCAAATGTTACTAAGACATTGGCGAAAAAACTTTAGGTTATATAAATTGATTTGTGTATTTGATGAAATTTTCAAATTAAAATATCTCAGAAGTTCAAAAATGTGGCTTGGCTCCTTCTTGCCCTGACCTCCTCAATTATGCTTTGTGGTCGTCTTGATTTTAACATCCGTAAAACGTTAAATCTTAAATACCGAATTTCGATAAAATATTTTTAATCTCTGAATAAAATAAATACCGTATACCAAATTTCAGATAATTTATACGAAAAGTTTTGGAATCAAAGTTATTAAAATAATTCTATGTCTAATGTTAAAGTATTTTTACATAATTTGTGTAATATTTTCCTAAAATTATAATCTGCCCTTAGTATTATCGAAATTTTATGAATATTTTCCCTGCATTATAGAGAATAGTTTTGGATAAAATTTTCGATAAGTGTGTATAAGAGTTCCAATATATGCTATTAAATATTTCAGGATATAAAATATTTCTATATTATGGGATATGTAAAATATTGAATTCAAAAAAATTTTTTTAGTAAGATCAATGAAACTAAACATGATGACTCATAAATACGTCAAAGTTCTTCTACTTAAAATCTGAGCAAAAGAATTGTATATAAATGTGACATAATCAAACATCCGCATTTATAAAACAAAACGTGAAACACTGAATTTAAAGAGTTTGTTCTGGGAAAATTTCCCATTATAGTACATAACAATAATTATCAAACTCCGACAACACTCACTGGATGCGTGGAATAATAACGAAATCGAGATTACCATTTCCTTTTTTATTATATTTGAATGTCAAATAACTGCATTGACGTTATGGCCTTGAATGTATGTTTCATCTACCGGAAGTGAAAGCGGGAGATGACAACCCAATTTGAATCAGAGTTGTTTTAAAATATTCGCCACATTTTGTCGCCTGATATTTTTATAGGTGTATTTGCGACAGATTGGGTTCTTTAAATGTGAGGCCTGCACCAGATGTACTAAAGTACGTTTGTGTGATAGATCCACATATTAACCTGAAATGATCCTTAAATGAAGGAATTATAAATAATTGAACTTTGTTGAATGCGAAAATTGAATAGCGAAACAATATTCGAATTCTAAGTAAAGCTACTGGTACAAAATATAAAATTGTGAAGCATAGATTGAAAGTGAAAAGAAAAAGAGAAGAAACAGAAACAAGTAATATTGAGAATGGGGTTTTTTATTCACACCAGTGGCTCTAATTTGCGCGAAAAAATGTGCTCCCTAGCAGTCAATCTAGCTTATCTTATAATATTCTAATTGAAGAATTTCTAATTGTTTAGTATGGGGGTGAATTTTTCCAAGCATTGTTACTTGTAAGATAGATAACGTAATAACACAGTGGTAATGAAAAAGCCAAAAATTGGAAGTAGCCAGAACAGTGTGATAAAATATTTTATAAACTGGCTAGAGGTAAAGAAGTTATCACATTACCGCACTT
Organism: Maratus michaelseni; assembly: GCA_963931845.1. Taxonomy (NCBI): domain Eukaryota; kingdom Metazoa; phylum Arthropoda; class Arachnida; order Araneae; family Salticidae; genus Maratus; species Maratus michaelseni. The sequence goes on along the minus strand of OZ007586.1, from coordinate 127,683,301 downwards.
GTTAAATTCTATAAATAACTACAGTGTTCCAAAAATTGGTGAGTATCAAAATTTAAAAAAAAAAAATTGTGTAAAGCATACTGTAATAAACATTGCTTTGGTAAACTGAATTATGTATTACTCTTTCATTGATTTCTTCTGGTTTATCAAATACTCTAACTATTTCAAATATGTATCTGAAATAATTCATCATTTAATTGTAATCCAGTATTAAATGGACTCGGTAGCCTTTGAACGATTTTTTTTATTATTTGAGTATTTTATAGTATGTTATTGACATGTTATTAAACGTTTTTATGAAAGTAAAGGATTTAATTAAGAAAAAATGCAATTTTCCAGTAATATTATAAAAATTTCTTTATTTTTTTATTCCAAACAGCATTACTTTTAAAATTTTGAACATTTTCAAATATACTTTGTTGCCTACATTTGTGAGAAATATGCTCTGTAACTGTAAGTTTCAGATTTTCAAAAAAGTGAATTAGTTTAAAAAGAAATAAATAAATTGTCAAAGCATTTGTAAAAAATACAGAAAAATTATTAATTACTTAACATTTTTATTTTTTTTTAATTAAATATTTATATTACTAAAATTTCGATCTTTAGCTGCATTAAATACACTATAAGGATCGCACAGAAATAAATAACAAGCGAATTGAACATATTTATTGACGTTTTCTGACTTAGAACATATTGATATAGAGAAAAAACCCAAACTGATAAAAAAATTAATGAAAAGATTGCAACTCAAAGACATATAAAGGGAAATTGAAAGAGTAAAAATTGTTTTTTCACATATTTTTAATTATCGGATATTTACAGCATTTCGTGAAAATATATTATGGATGTCGAAATTTGTTTAAACAAAAAAATGAAAAATTGATATTTTCGTCATTTTTCACAAAATGAAGGATAAAGAGTCCCGTAAAGTATCTCAAAAACTGATAACAATTAGGAAGACTAACTAACATGTATAAAATGCATTTTCACATTAAAGAACTCTAGAAATCTTATTTCGGTTTATATTAGGTTCATTTAGGCATATATGACCTAAATGTAACAATGCTAAATAGTTTTTAGATTACATATAATAATTAACTTTCTTCAAAACAGGTTAGATTAGAATAAAAATAGTTTTCTGCTTAAATTTAATATTTTAAATTTAATAAAATGCTAAATTTACCTTAAATGTGTTACAACTATCCCAAATTTCATCACATTTACACTTTCAGAAAAGAAAATCCGTGAACTAATTTTTTCGTTAATTATATTTCGTTTAAACACGGAAAATTCCTCATTTATTTGTCCATTTTCTCCCAAAATACAGAAAATTTACCAATCCAATGTAAACATTACCTGAAATATTCCATACTCAAGCTGCATTATTGTCAAATCGCCGCGTTGTTCTGGTAACTGTGATGCGTTGTACTTTTCTGTATTTTAAGCGGAATTCTTACGTATCTCCTTTTCCTCTCAAAACACGAAAAATTCGCTAAACGAATCTCAAAATTTCTCGAAATTCTCCAGTCACAAGACGAAAATTTCGCGAACCGAATCTCAAAATTTCTCGAATTTCTCCAGTCACAAGACGAAAATTTCGCGAAACGAATCAAAATTTCTCGAAATTCTCCAGTCAAAAGACGAAAATTTCTTCAACCAAGAGGAAAATCTCTGATTATCACAGAAGTTCTCTTGCAACTTTCTGCCTGTACTTATTACATTTTTTGACGAATTTTTTTCTTAGAGTGTAGGTACAATGATCTTATGTGGAATTCATATAATGTTTCAACTATTTATCTTTTAATTTAAAAGAAATAACATTTTATTACATATCACTGGTTTAACACTAGAACGACAATGAGCGGTCATTTTGACCGCTACCAAATGAATATATTCCAATTCAAACCAGAATTTTCTTTTTAAAATAAATTAAATATAAATCTCTCAAAAAATATGTTAAATGAATAAGTTAAATAGTTTTAAATAAAAATTCTGGTGTGAATTAGTTTTATGAAACTTGAGTAAAATTTCCGGTCGTTCTAATGTTAAAGACCATACTGTTTCTTTAATTTAATAGCTACTGTTTCATTCTGTTAGACATGTATTATAAGTCAGTATTATCTCAATTTCTAACTGCTGGAATTCCATTCAAATTTCAAACTCAGCTTATTTAAAATTATTAACTCAAATATTTATAACTCAAATTATTCAGAGAAATTGCACGAAAATTCTATTTTAAACTAATCCGATGATTACAACTGTTGATCTTGTGAAATATGAATATAAGTAAATTTTGAAGTTAGACTTCGTTTTATTATGAAGATTGATCATGAAGCATGTTTAAAAAGCCGTATATATGGGAATATATTATATTCAATCGATTGGTATCGGAATCTTTTTCAAAATACGATTATTTTTTACACTCTAGTAGAGGGAACTTTTTTATTTTCAGGATTGTACAAAGCCAACCTAACACAGAATTTGTAAAGAAATATTTCGTATCATTGAATGTTACTTTAAGGACGAAACATATGTGTAAATTAATTAAAGTTGGTGAGATAATTGTAGGAAAATTTTATCATTAGCACGTAAACCAGTGGTACTTCCTACGTACCCTGCGGCACGCAGAGAAACCACTTATTTTGAAAATAAATTTTCACATTCTATCGGAGAATTTCTGTCATTAAGTAACACGAATTTTTGTAAATAGTAGAGTAAAAACATTTTTCGCAAAAGTAAGTGAATACCACTGACTTAAACCCTGAAAATGCGTTACATAACGACTAAAAAATAATTAAAATACACTTAGATAAGTTAAACTAAAACAAAAAGTATGCGCCACGTATAGAATATCCTATATTTAGCAATTGAGCAACGTAATAAGCATATAATAATCTTTCACCAGTTTCTTTAAAAGTATACGGAGAACACAGTACGATTTCTTATCCGTTGATTGAAACAAAATTCATAAAAATATGTAAAATATGGGGCCTCCGTGGCCGAGTGGTTAAGGCACCACGCCGCTAATCGCTTGCGAGTGTAGGAGGTTGTGGGTTCAATTCCCACTGGTTCCATTGCACACACGCTTTGTGTGGAAACACAGGTTGTGTCTCTTGAGTTGTCATGTTTCCTTGTACTATCTCGTCAAGATGTATGTAATTGTAGAATTCATGTATATGTTTCTGTGAATAATAAATAAATGTATATGGATCATTCAAGACGACAGCCTTGTAGCTATAGGTCTCAAAGCCCACCTCCCTTCAAAGTAAGTAAAATATGGTATATTTTTTATTCTACTTTAATATCAAAAAAAAATTTACTAATAAAATAATCTTTTTCAAAGTAAATTTTCGATGCGTCAGATTTTGTAATATCCTCTTCATTATTAATAATGAAAAAAAATAACAAAAAATCCTTTAATTATCTAAAAGAAAACAGTTCGCATCACAAATCCTTTATTTTTCATGCGAATCAAAAATAGTGAACTCTAATTAAAACTTATTTGATGTTCCACCTTCCCTAACTTATTTTTTTACGCATGATGACGTCAAAACCTTAAAGGAATTAAATTTAAAGCCAGCCCTTCTTTCCACGTGAAGAGAATAAATGATTTGCAAAGACGAATAAAATTTAGAGTATTTCTAGTATTGCCATTTATTTTTTCACTAACAAACCGATTTTTTGAAGCGGTGCTTTATCAAGATGAAAAGAAGTAGAAGCTACTTTTGGTATACTTACCTGACATTGCATTTATTTGAAAAAAGAGAATAAAATTCATACTCCTGCTGTAAAATGTTTAAGATTGCATTTCTTTAGTAAAATAAGAATGTATTGACATATTTTCGAAGTCATTATATTTTTATAAATAAGTAATCTGTTATGAAGAAAAAACTATGTACATTATGGAGTTTCTTTCGCTTCCTTTTATATGGACAGACTCGCAAACTCTCTAACGCGAAAACGTAACGCTACAACAGATTTTGAAAACTTATATAAGGTAAACATACCGATATAAACGTAATTAAATCAATTTTTGAATTTTTTTATGCATATGTCTATTTCGAGCAAAAATAAAAATACTGGTGAAGGCCGTATGGACTTATTCTTAAATACAGGGTCATTCATAATTCCCTCCGGGGTTTCGAAACGTTATAGTAAAAAAACGAAGACGAATATGAAAAAAAGAAACATGTGAAATTATTCCGAAGCTATTCAAGTTTTACTTACATACATTACAGGTGTTCTATGTGTGAACCCTTGGTCACACGGCATACATCCATGCGATAGTCCAGTTCCTGCCATACTCCGTTTCTTTAAATTTCCGGTACCACACATGAATTGTTTTGTCAGTTGGTCCCTGTTTTCGATATTTATTACGAAAGGCCCGTTGAACTGACACCACTGATTCAGATTTAAAGAAACGGAGTATGGCAGGAACTGGACTATCGCATGGATGTATGCCGTGTGACCAAGGGTTCACACATAGAACACCTGTAATGTATGTAAGTAAAACTTGAATAGTTTCGGAATAATTTTATGTTTCTTTTTTTCATATTCGTCTTCGTTTTTTTACTATAACGTTTCGAAACCCCGGAGGGAATTATGAATGACCCTGTATATCCATATACAGGGTTCGTACGCCTCCTGGAATTTTGCGACCATGAAATCCTTCCGTACCAGTATTTTCTTACAGATCATTTCTCCTTAAAAGAAGGCGAAGTTTCGCAAGTTTAGCCTAGATTTATTTTTCTATAAAAACAATTCTGGTATATCTCCTGGAAAATTCCCTGATCCGTACGAACCCTGCATATATACTTTAACTAATATGATGTTGCACAAAAAAGACATAAACATAAACAGTTTTTGATAGTTGTAGTTTTGGGCTATGGTTTTTTCCATTTTGTGTATTGTAGATCTACTAACGACCTCGATACTAGATGTTAAGTCATTATATTTATACATTTTTCATTAAATGCACCTACCGAACACATTATTATTGTTGAATATTAAAAGGTTCATATAAGTAATGATTTTCATTTAGAAATAACGCCTTTTGCCTAAAGCTTTCAGAAATTTAATTTTGTCTGTAAATTGTGCTTGTCCTACATAATACATGTAGGGAGGCTGCTCCACTTGTGCCCTAATACAAATGTTTATGTGTTACATAATAGCATTACGAGACCGATGTGTTATACTATTACTTTCTGAGCTTCTAGGAGGTCCCTCTCTTCTGTCTTGATTGATCAATCTTGTGGTGTGTATGTCATACTCATAGACCTCTCTGAAGTCATACTATACGGACTTCGTTGTGGCACAGAAATATTCATTTTTGTACTTGTTTTGGAAATTTATATTTTCAATGAATAGGATGTATTCAAGTAAATACTAAATACTGCATAATGTGGGCAGAAGTAGTGTCTTCGTACACAGGCAGTTTCATGAAAATTATGCATGCCAATCGAATAAGTAAAATATTTACTGCAACCATTTTTTTCTAGATATTGTTGATCTACGTACACGTCAACGCCATTTTAGAATTTATTCATCGTAATTTAACTAAAAAAATAGCTTTACGTTACAATAAATAATATATTAGTGTGTCAAGCACTTGTGTTTTAAGAAACCCCGATACTGTCGATAAATATGATCCGTACAATTGAGGAGGTCCGGGCAAGAGAGTGCCAAGCCTCATTTTTGAACTTCTGAGTTATTTCAATTTGAAAATTTGATCAAATACTCAAATCAAGATATATAACCTAAAGTCTTTTCGCCAATGACTTAGTAACATTTGAGATATTCTGAATAACAGTATGACATTACTTTGATATTGCTATTACATATTTTGTAAATTAGCTATCTTCATTGGGGGCATAAACATCTGGGACAAAAACGAACAAGTTACATATGCTGCCACCAAGTGACATTAGAAACAATTTATATATCGGATATTATAATTTACAACATTAAGCAACAGATTACAGTATTAGATTTATTTCACTAAAAATGTGGCTTAGTCCCCCTGAATTCATAATCAGAGATGTCAAGTACTTAAATATATTTTATAAGAATTACCGTGATTTGCAATATGTGTTCTCAGACTTTGTAGCAATTTTGACTATAATGTAAGATGGTAAAACTGTCGGGTATCAATGGTAAATTATTTAAGTTTTATACGACAGAAAGTTAAACATTTACGTAATCTGTAAAACTTACGAATTTTCTTGCGTAGCCCTGCATATATATGATCAACCAAATTTATACATACCACGTAATATGAAAAAAATTAAACTTAAAAACGCAAACCAAACTTGAAAATGCACTTATCACACATAGACTGTAATTAATGCACGTATACTGTAACAAATATCGTTTGTGTGTCCCTGTAAATGAACGATAAACGCAATGCGCACCATACTTTTCGGAGGGCAATTTATAGTGCACCTCAGTAATGCATATAATTTTCATTATCTTTGAAATAGTGAAACATCATTAAATTATACTGCAAACGATTTTTCCCCGTAGAACAATGTGTAACAGAATTATTTTGTATGACCCTGTAAATGAATGATAAATGCTTTGCACCCCATATTCTACAAAATGCATGTTTAAATGGACTTCATAATTATATATCAATTTTATCATGTTTCAAATGGCGTGGTTTCATCAAACTGCACTTGAAACGATTATTTCCCATAGACTTTAATGTAGCAGCATACTTTTGACTGTCCCTGTAAAAAAAACTATAAGTTCTACACACTTCATTTCCAACAGGGAACATGCTGTAGTAAACGACAATAACATACAAAAATTTCAGGGCAATCCGAGTATATTTACGCGACTTAGAGCACGTCCAGACGGCAGACAAACCGAAGTCATAAACACTTTTCAACTAGGTTGGAAAATGTTAAAAATGGTTGTTTGCAGAACACATGTTCCATTTCTTTTTGACAGTGCACGAGTTAAAAACTAGCCTTCAGGAAGAAGTTCGAAGCATGGAACTATAAATAAAGATGAAACGACATATCCTCCAAACGGTGAAGCTTACAGTGCAACCAGTTGCCTAGTGGCTGATTACCGCCGGCGCAAATTTCCATCATTAAATTTGAATAGAAATTTTCACCTTATTTAAAAACCTTTATTCATTCTGAATTTCTGTCGTAATTAAGGGGGAAATATCTATTATGTTTATTCTGATGAGCGTTTGGTGAGGCAATGATCAGGCTCTGAGGTTCCCCGATATTGAGACAACAAAAACAATCCCCCTGTCATTGTCAGAGAAAGCTATTATAATACCGTGGGTCAAACTTCCAGCATTAAAAAGGGAATATAAATTTTTCCCTTATTTACCACAGAAATTTTGCAGTTGTATCGCAGATAGATAAGACAAAATTTCTACTGGGGGATGTTTGCCCCGATGCTAATCAAGCCCTGTTGATCCGATGTAAACAAGAAACAGCTGCTACCTTGTGAGTGCATCTTGATATACTTTACTCGCAACTGGTACACACTACACTATATGTCTACTCCGCTACATTCATAGCTCTATTATTCGAAGCAACAATCCCTTACAAATGTACTTTACATATTTTTGAAGTTAAAGTATCAAAATAAATGTTATAAGCGGAGAGAATTGCTGGCCTTGTGTTAGAAAATGTCTAGTGTAGACTTCCCTATTTTTCAATTCTAAAATATTTTTCACTACTTATTTTAAAGCTATAAATGGTAACATTTCTATCATATTTTACAATCTCGCATTTATTAAAAATGATGTTAAAAATTAAAAGGTTTTAGCACTCAGTTTCCCCTTAGTGGCTAATTCTGTGTTTTACCTGCAACTCTATAACAGTGCAGGCTAATTTTAGAAGGCAAATATGTGTTATAACGAATATCAAATGTAATGTAGTAAGCCTGGTTTTATCGACATATTTTTTTAGCTCAATTAGAAGAAATTGAATTTTGTTTATAAAACGTTACACTTTTTAGGAAAATTTAAAAAAGAAAATATCTTATGACCTAGGCTTTTAAGAATCATGTTACACTTAGTAAAATGCTAACAGTAAACAAACATTAATCGGATTTTTTTACTTCGGCAGAAATAAAGGTACTAGGCCTCAAAACTTCGTAAAAATGAGGTCGATTTTTTACCATCCCCATAATGATTTAGCTGAAAAAAATATTGTTGCAAAGCTATTAACCTGGCGTAGATTAATTTTAATACTTTTTATGATCTTTTCTAAGTTAGAGCTTTTAAAAAATACAAGGTGTCTACAATGTCTCTGTAAAAATCTTTTAATACAAACACAAATGAAAAAATGCATGTATGAAAAGTACTACAATATTAGGAGAATGTATTGAAGTTTTTTTGCAACAATAAACTTCTATATGTGCAGCATTGGTTGCACCAAGCACGTCAAGGCGATAATCGTCGACGTTTTCCTTTGATACTTTGTTTCGCCCACGCTTTGCTTTATTCAATACTCAGCCGGTCTCCATGAATTTCTTGTGCCATTCACAAATAGATAGACATGGGAACAGGAAATTCGTGGAGACCGGCTCAGTATTAGACAAATAAAGGAGTGGACGAAAAGAGTATCAGAGGAAAACATCGACACTTATCACCTTATGACACTTTACCCGACACTTATCACCTTATGACATACTTCATGCAACCAATGATGCATATATAGAGGTTTATTAATTGATTCAAGAAATAATTTCAGCATACGTATACTCCTAATATTTTATTACTTCCCATACATGTTTCAAATAAAATCTTATAAGTGTAAAGAGACTTTGTGGATACCCTATATGTCTTTCTCTTTAAAAAATATAATAAAATGTGACCTAATCGAATTAGACATAATTCCCAATCTCCTCCGCTTACCCAAACACCTCTCCTAAGATATGTAAATATCACCTTCCGCTGAAATAATAAAATAACACGTTACCATAATTTTTGTTATCCGATAATGGCTAATATTGATATTAATGACCGGTTTAGTTTTACGTAAATTTTAAATTTACTTCTACGGCATAAATTTATGTATTTTGTTAGAACATTTCATGTAAATCGAAGATTGGAAGGAAACAAATATTTAAAAGATTTAAAGTTTAACTCACATTTGAACAGGGTTCGTACACTTTTACCACAATTTTTAATAGAATTTTTCTATTTAATATTTAAATAGCAGAAACTGTAGACGGCTTGTTGAATTGCAGGATTTAAAATACCTTTCTGCATTAGAATATGACAAAAAATTCTATTACAAAAACGTACGAACCCAGTTGAAGGACTAAAATTTGTAAATTAGTAAACAAATATTCCTATAGAAAACTGATAGTCCTTTTTTCTTATTATAATGCATAAAATTATAAAAAATATGTATAAACTACTTTCTGGAACTGAATCACAAAATGTTTCTCTTTCAAAAACGAAATAAATAACAAAGACAGAATTCTGTATGTAGCAGCATATGGCATAAATCCCATGCCACAAAATGGAAAAAAGATTATGGGGGAAAATCGAACTTGTCTCTTAGGTAAAAAATGAAAAAAAAAATCAGAAGGATCATTTTAAGCCGAATGCTGAAATTACAGATAATTGTCCTGCAGATATTTCGTTGCATTTCTAATAGACAAATAATTGTTTTCAATTTTTATTTACAGGGACCAGAAATGTTTAAAATCACGAAAATTCACATCAGTTTATTTGTGGATTTGGAAGCATGTAACTAATTTAGACTATTACTTATATTCGCATTTATTTATTTATGTTTTATAGAAAAAAAAAATCTGTTAAATCGTAGAAAAAAAAAATAAAATTATATTGTGCAAAAAAATTAATCTTGCAAAACCTGCAACGATTTTCAAGTCCAGGTTTCATATTTTCGAGTTGTCATTTCTATTTTATACTGCTTATTGCGTTGTCTCTCGATTATATCTTTAAAAAAAGATGAAAAAATATATAATAAAAATTCAAAATCCATAAAAATTGATCCAGTTTTTGTAATAACTTAAAAAAAAATCTTGAAAAATTATTTTTAATTTTAAAATATAGTAATCAGTTCATATTTACGAAAACTTATGAAGTATGAATAACATTATTTTTTACATAAAAAGAATCAGAATCATAAAAAAAAGGTGTGTAATTTTTAGAAGTCTTTCCTATGATCTGTCTTAGAGTTACAGAAAAATTTTGCTTTTCACTGGTCTGTGAGGTATGTTTCTTGTTACCTTTTGCATGTACAAATTATAGTTTAAAATGTAATTGGAAAAACTGCATATTTTCTTTTATAAAAATAATTTTTTTATTGTAGTTAAATTTTTTTTGCAATTTTCCAGTTACTCATTAAATTATCTTTTTATTTTTTCCCTGTAAGATATTCAATTTATTTTTCTAAATTTATCGGTAAAGCCCTCACACACACACATATATATATATTCTTTAGCAATGTTATGGCTAATATGATGATGAAACCACTCATTTTATTTGTGGTATTTAAGCATTTGGGACTTGATAATTCTGTCTACATTTCACAAATTTCATTTCATTCATTCACTTTCATTTATTCAATTTTTAATTTAATTTCTTCTTCTTTTAAATAAGTTTTTGGTATCTATATTCAGTGTGTTGGGGAATACTTTCATTGTCAACTAATTATTACATACTTAATCATTATTTCATAGTTTAAGTTGGTGTTATGGTAATGTTTCATTTATGATTATATATATATATATATATATATATATATATATATATATATATATATATATATATATATATATCTTATATTTATAGGTATATTTGCAAGAAATGTTTGTAAATATATTTTTATAAATACAATTTAGAAAATCGCTTTACAGTAAAAAAATGGGATATCCTTGTCGGAAAATTTAAAGTTGATACGAAAAACGATTTATAAATGTCAAACAAACGAAAAATCTTCCTGAAATTAGACTTATTTTGACATCTTAAAAAACCTTTGTTGTAATTTTATTATGAATGATTCGTGGATAATGATGGGGGAATTATTTGTTATGTAAAAGGCTATACAATTCCATTTCGCATCAAAGCAAAATAATGCAGGTTCTCAGCCTATATTAAATAGCTGGGAGAGATTGTTTATAGATCCAGACAGAATTTCAAAAATCATAATGTAATTTATATGGTTAAGAATGAAAGTCTATAAACTTTGTTTTTCTTTCAGATGTGTTTATTCCACTGAATTCCGTATATTTATACATTTTCTTCAATATAATTAAACAGTATAAAATAGGCATTAGAAAAAGCTAACATTAATGTAAATAAATTGAACACCCATTCATTTTAAAACGAAATGTGAAAACTACTGAACATTCACTACATGCTTTATAATCTTTCCTAAATATTATTTCAATATTATAACTTAATTTTCGATTTAAATTCCAAAAGATTGGATTTTATCTTAAGATTTACTTATTACACTATCACAATGTGCTTCACACTTCTTTAATTAATCAACTTTTCAACAAGCTCAAAGATAACTTTCCTATTTTCCATGTTTTTCACATGGAAATAAGACACTCGGTATAAAATGATTACAAAGATAAAAATTCGCATTGATTACACTTCAGATTTAATTATTTATCCTTAATGCCTTGACGTTAATTTGAAAATTCTGACATTAACAACTAAGCAAGTAACCGTATCATAACAGAAAATCTCATTTGGAATCTCATTAATATTTTTTTCATCATTCAATTTTTCTGTTAATTGAATTAAAATATTTTACTTTTTTTATCGTTTTAACTGTAAGTAACATTGGAAATCTGTTCAAAATCTGGGAGAATCTGTTCAAAATTTATATTTTTATAATTTTACTTTAAAAAGGAACTGCTATCTTTGGATGTATGTAAATTTCAATATACGTGTGTGTAGATGCAATAAACATATGCTCTGATCTATAGAACTTAATTATTTAACATTTGATATAATTGTGTCATCAGACATTTTGATAATAATTGCATAATTCTCAATAACTAATCAAGCTAAACATTCATAACTAGAACAGGCTTACACCTAATATAGACACAATATATTGGGATAAATTTTCTATTCAGTTGATGTTAGTTAAATTAATGCTGCTGCTACCCTTATTTAAGAAGTATTTATTTAGAGAAATTGTGTATTACTTATTCGTTTTATTGTAGTTACATAGTGTCACCGTTCTCCTTAATGCATATATATATATATATATATATATATATATATATATATATATATATATATATATATATATATATATATTTTTTTTTTTTATTTTATTTTATTTTTTTTTTTTTTTGCCACTGACGATACTTTATTTTTCAATAGTACCACAATTTTGAAACTAAAAGTTCGTGGTAAATTACTTTATTTTTTTCTTGCTCATGCTGTAAAAATATACGACGAAAATTTTGGTTTGGAATTAGTGGTACGAATAAAATATAAAATTAGTCACATTAGGCACACCCGTTATATTAACGATTTGCTAACCAATGACACGATATTCGCGGCAACCAATTTTTATTATCCAAATGTGTTGTTTCGTATTATTACTGTTTTGGCACCACTCTTTGTAACATACATTTTTGCATTATTTAATTATAAAAATTTTGAAATTAGATAAAGAGAAATTTTCTGTGCAAAAATACTGGTGTCCAAATTGAAATAACACATCACGGCATTTGTCAGCTATGGGCTAAATAATTTTGTACATTACTCAGTGACGGAACAGTGGCGCAGCAGAGGATCAATTGACACCGTTCAATTTAAATTGTATTCTTTGTCTTATTTAACCCTTTATATCCTGAATTAATTTTCCAGCTACTTTTTAGATGCTCAGAATCCTCGATTATTCCCACCATTTATTTTTCTTTTGTAAAGTTTTCCTTATCTAATCATAGTATTTTTGCGATTCAATTAGGTGAAAATTTCTCATTTAAAAAACCGGTGGTAACAGATTAAAAATTCTGTAAAAGACGCTCGTCGAGAAGGGGTTAAAAGAGTACTTATAAGTACCGTCAGGATAAAAAGGGTTAAGGACAGAGTTTCAGGTTTTTTTAAGGAGAAGAGTACTATTAAAATTTAGTGGTGAGAATCGCCCAACTGATGCGCCACTGTTCCATCACTGCATTACTGAGAACGGCAACTCTGTGAATGCAATATCTAGTTTTGAAAAGATGGTATACTTAGTGTTATATTACCAACGCGTACAAATAGCAAACTTCCACCAGTAATTTAGAAATGTTATTTTAGACTTTTTGAAACGCAGATAAATAAGGAAAAATTTTTTATTTTAAATCACTGGTGGAGGTTTGTACATGTTTCAAGTGTTCAAAATACTGCCGCGATGCATCCGTTGTTATTCACAATAGAATCTCAACGAAATTATAATTTAGGTCTAAAATGCTATTTTTTTGCATTATGAACGCATATAGATAATTATATATTAAGAATATTTATCGACCATTCAGTTGTAATGACAAGAGTAATAGTGGTGTTGATAATAATATGGGAATTGAGAAAATTTTTAAATTATTTTTACAAGTCTCTAATCAAATTATGAAAGCTGTTACATATATAGAAAAATTTCTCTAATATTGGGACATTGATTCACCTTAGTATACCAATTGAAAAACATGAAATCATTTAAAAGGAATCACAATTTATTTATTACTAAAATAGGTGTAAAATGAAATAAAGTGGTAGTGGACTGGCGACTCTTTATAAAGGCAGCCGTTTGTTTTGATTGAGATTGTATTGTGAAAATAACATCTGTGTGCATGCAGCGACATTTAAACTCTCTTTCACTTTAATTTTCGACGAATGCATGTACCCATCAGAATTTGTGAGATTTCTGCGTTTAGTAGTTGTTTTATGCAAATTTGGACTTCTCTGGTCCATTAGCAATGTATTTAAGTGAGTGAAATCGGGTTGTTCGTTGAATTTGGTCACATCTCAACCCCAGAGGAAGTTCAGACTGCCTTTGATGCCAGAAGGAAGTGGAATACATGTTCTGTTGTTTGCTTACAGCTGCGATCTGGAATTGTTAAGATAAAATTAAGTACTAAGTTCAATAAAGTATTAAAAGAAGCTTACCCGCCATCCTTCTTCTTGAAACCTTAAATAAAAGTTGATTTTAACTTATTTCTTGTCTTATCGCAGTGCTAACCAGGGTACACCATGCAACGGCACATGACAAAGGTTTTAAAACATTAAAACCATTATATAGAAGTTAAAACTGTTACAACTACAAGAACGGATTATCTCCACCTCCGATTTAAAACCTGATTTATGGATCCGTTACGTCGACGACATACTGATATTCTGGAAGCACGGAATCTCAAATCTGTAAAATTTCTTAAAACATGCCAATAGTATGGACAACAGAATACAGTTTACAATGGAAATAGAGAACAATGGATCATTGTTCTTTCTGGATGTTGATCGAATTAAGAATAACATAACGCATAGTTATACAGAAATATTTACAAGAAATCATGCCGATAGAATAATACAGTAGCTAATAGCAGTAGAGTACCATTTAATTATAGCAAAGCAATAGCACACTTACAAGGAGAGTGCCAAGCTTGATAATGACAGATTTTGATTATTTATATATATGTTGTAAGGTAGAAGCCCCTTAGTCTCAGGTTCAATGGATTTTATACAACGCTCCTTAGTTCCCGAGAAATGGGGAGGGTCTAATATTATAACACAACTTAAATACTTACTTTGTAACGCAACAACTGCATTGGTCGTAGCTCAGTTGGTATGGCGTCTGCTCGTTGTTTAGAGGGCCCGGGTTCGATGCCGCAACGCGCTACGTTTTTTTAAATTTTTTAAAAATAAATATACTTGTAATTATAATTTAATAATCTCAATAAAAAATTTTGTTAACACAATTAAATTTTAATTTAGCATTTTTGATTTTTAAACCATTATTAAACATTTCTCATAATATAAAGAGCATTAAAAAATTGGATCTATTATTGACTATTAAAATTCAAAAATCGTTACAAAGTCAGCATATAACTATCGAATTATAGAATTCTTCTCCCATCGCAATAGAAAACGAAGATATTTCAGATGCTGGATTATTTGTTAAAAATTCATTGTGACATCACTTTTCTGATTTTCATCGTATCCCGACACTTCAGATTGATCTTCCTGTGAACTACAGCTTGCTTCTTCCATTTTCGTACGATTATGAGCTGTTATAGAATGATAACACTTTTGCAATAAAGATTGAAAACAAAAACCACTTAACTGCATCAAACTAAAAAGAAAAAGAAATAACAAAAGTCTGTTGTGGCGCCCTCTAGCTCCAATAAATAAAAAAATAAATGCGTTGTAATTTAATTCTTATGCTAAAGATTAATATAATTAAGCTTCTTACTTTAAAAACAGAGTAGTATTATCATCGCATTGACCTCCCTTGTTAAGGCAATTTATAAATGGCGTTTCTTTACATCAAGAATTGACACAATTGTTCAGTATCGTTGCATTGATAAAGCATATATGGAATACATTTTAAAAGTAATTTTTAAAAAAAATCAAAAATGCTCAATTAAAATTTAATTATGTTAACAAAATTTTTTATTGAGATTATTAAATTATAATTACAAGTATATTTATTTAAAAAAAAATGTGAAAAACAAACGTAGCGCGTTCCGTCATCGAACCCGGGCCCTCGGAACAACGAGCAGACGTCATAACAACTGAGCTACGACCAACTCAGTTATTTTGTTACAAAGTAAGTATTTAAGTTGTGTTATAATATTAGAGCCCCCCCCCCCCCACCCATTTCTCGAGAACAAAAGAGCGTTGTATAAAATCCATTGAACCTGAGACTAAGGGGCTTCTACCCTACAACATATATAAAAAGAATCAAAATCTGTGATTACCAAGCTTGGCACTCTCCTTGTTAGACAAACATCTACACACTATTAATATGCCACCAAATCAATTGAAGAATAAACAGAACAACAAATGAAACAAGAGTGACATATAGAGCTTTAGAGTAAACAAAAAGTCAACTGTAAACAGGGAATACAATCAATTAGGCTGATGTTCTGAGGTCCTCATTAGTTCCCTGGCCTCCCAATATCTGCCAGATATACTGTTACATGATAGTGCGGGGCACAGTGGTAAATGCTGTGCATTCAAGATTGCATCCTCTCCACAAATAAGGCAATTTGGACTTTCAAGAATACCAAATCTGAAAAGGTAATTAGGTAGACAATCGTGTCCCGTGGCAAGTCTAAATAAGGCAACACTTGTTCTTCTTGGTGCTATAGGACATGAGATATTGCATTTTTCCATTCTTTATTTTTGATTTCACTTAGTTTTCTCCTTTCATATTGAGAATCCATTTTTCTCTTTATAATTCTTGATATTGAAGAATTCAATTCAAGGAATAGCTGCGTTTATAGAATTCAAAGAATTCTATAAACGCAGAATTAACCAGGATTAAAGAAATTGCAACCGAGAATGGATACCTCGAGAGATTTATTAACTAAGTAATTTATGAATGTAATAGCAGAAAATTAACAGTCAAGAATAAAGCTCAAGTTTCAAAGTTTTGTAGCATAGATTATATCCCCCAACTTTATGAAAGAATCCGATATTCTTTAAAGAAATATGACATAACATTAATTGCCAAACCTACAACAAAAATGCAAAATCTAATGCACAAAAAATAGACCCCATAGATATGCATGAAAAAGTGGGAATTTATATCATCCCATTTAAACGTAAAAATAACAAGAACGAAAAATCATGCGTCAAGCATAGATTATGTAGCACTTTCCAACGCTTCTAAAATAATTTTACAAATCATTACCGTTTAATAAGCTGAAAGATGACATCTTAAGTAAACAATTTGGAAAACGCATAACATATTTAAAAACGTAATTTCAGGAATTTTCAATATATACAATATTCGGAAAAATATCCGAATACTTTTATGCAGCCCTGTATATGATCTATAGATTTGTATATATACATAGGATGCTAAAT
Organism: Maratus michaelseni; assembly: GCA_963931845.1. Taxonomy (NCBI): domain Eukaryota; kingdom Metazoa; phylum Arthropoda; class Arachnida; order Araneae; family Salticidae; genus Maratus; species Maratus michaelseni. The sequence continues at coordinate 127,666,260 of OZ007586.1, read as the reverse complement.
TTTAGTTTAGTTAGGAAACGCGTAGCACCGTTTAAATTCTCCTTCTGGAGTTTCTGTCAATAAACGGAAATGTGTTCGCGAACTTTTGTGCTGCCCTGTATAGGATCTACAGAATTTATACACACCACGTAATAGACAAAAAGCTAGTTAAGATTAAAATCGCGTTTAGTAACTTAAAACGCACTTCCAGGAATTATTGTTAACAGACAGTAGAGAATTCTTTTGTGTGTCCCTGTAAATGAACGATGACTGCTATACACACACTATTCTGTAGTAAGCCTCTTGTAATGCACCTTAGTAATATATATAAACTTCAATGCGTTTAAAATAGTGGAACATTATTTAAATAAGCCGCAGACGATTTTTCTCCATAGACGTAATGTAACGGAATTATTTTGACTGTCCCTGTAAAGTAACTCTAAGTGCTATACACCTACTATTCCATATTAAGCTTCTTCTAATGCATCTTAGTGATCTATATAAATTTCAATGCGTTTACAATAGTGAAACATTTTTAAAATAAACCGCAAATGATTTTTCCCCATAGACCGCAATGTAACGGAATTCTTTTGAGTGTCCCTGTAAGAAAACTATAAGTGCTACACAATGCAGTTGAAATAGGGAACGTGCCATAGATAACGACAATAACATATAAAAATTGCAGAGCAATCCGAGCATATTTACGGGAGTTAGAGCACGGACAGACGGCCATACGGCCAGACAAACCGAAGTCATAAGCACTTTTCAACTAGGTTGGAAAATGCTAAAAATGAAGTATTTACATACATAGGAATGACAATAAGAAAATTACAAGACCGAATAAGGGAGAATATGACAGACATAGCAAAAGGAAAACCATCTACAGCAGTACTCTCTATGTCTCGTTTAAATTTAAAAACAGAAATTGATATATATTTCAGTAAAGTAAAGATTATAGCGCAAATGAATGATTATAGTACATGTATACTGAGAGAGCCAGTGGAAATACTGACAAGTGATAAGAAATCCTGTAATGATGTGTTATCCTGCAGTATACCTGGCAAAATTTGGTTTATTTTTCTTGGTGTCAATGGTACATTTGAGTTGGAATAACCCACCTCGCTCAATAGACTCATCCATCCCCCCCCCTCCTTTTTCATATTTGGTTTCGCCTTCTGCTATTTAACCAGTGTACATTCCGGATATTACAGAATTTTTTCTCATTTTCACCCTTTGATGGTGGCCAGGTTCTGGTCGAAAGCGCTCGTGACTCCGACAAAAGTTTTAACATCTATAGAATGGTTTTAATGTTTTAAAACATTTATTTTATTTTACACCTATTTTAGTAATAAATAAATTGTAATTCATTTTAAATATTTTCATGTTTTTAATTATGAAAGCTGTTTGAAAGAAAAATTGTAAAAAATTGAAAGAAAAACTGCCAAATAATTACTTGATCGGATTTGAGTGTGGAAGAACGAATTTCTTCTAAAAACAGCAAAGAAACTTGCATCAATAGTACGAGGTAAAAAGTGCAAAGAAGTAAATGTTTTCATTAATTTCCTCATTTTATACTACTGACATTTTCACTAGCTCTTTAAACATTTTCCAACATAACTCAAAAATATTTACCACTTCGGTATTATGTCTTTCTACTCGTGCTCTAACTCGCTTAAGATACGTAGATTACAACGAGATTGTCATATATTAGTTAAGTGTACCATAGGACAGTCCCTATTTAAAATTAAGCGTGTAAAATTTATAGTTCGTTTACAGGGACACACAAACAATTTCGTTACATTATGGTTTATGGGGAAAATCGGTTTCAATGTATTTTCATGAAATTACATTTTTTCTAACATAATGAAATTGATATCGAATTATCGATGATTATCGAGGTTCAATACAGCAGTCTTTCTCTATAATATGTTGAGAATAGTATTTAACATTCACTTACAGATTTCCATTCACATATTAGAGAACATTCACACACAAAATAATTTCGTTACAGTATGGCCAATGGAAAAAAATCGCTTCCAGTTTATTTTAAAGACATTACACTATTTCAAACATAATAAAATATATATGCATTACTGTGGTGCAGTACAAGATGTTTACCGTAGAATATGGAGATACCGTAGGATATATTTGTTTCTTTACGTTTACAGGAACACAAAAAATAATTCGGTTACAGCACTCTCTATGAACGGTAATCGCTTTATATGCGTGTTCAGATGCGGTTTCCCTTTTTAAGCTTATCTAAATTTTAGTACATTACGTGGTGCGTATAAATTCCGCAGCTCATATAAATTTTGTACATTACGTGGTGCTTATAAATTTTATAGCTAATATACATGACCGTAAAAAGTTCGTAAGCACCACTGTCTATGGGCGCGAATTGCTTAGAGCACTGCGAAAAAATTCTACCACTGGCATCTAGAAACTAGATTGTGGCTGTAGAAAAAATAGTTCCATGTCATCCTTATAAATTCTAGTTCCCTTTGCTGAAGAGTTCTAGTCTTTCCTATTAAAATTCAAGAGCGTTTTCCTATATTATGGTGGCCAAACTTATTTAAAAATCACTGCAAATAAATGTGAACACAAGAAGTTAGTTTTAGTAACTATAATTCTAGTTTATGAATTTATTCTAGAATCAAAGTGATAATTACTCGCAATTCAAACAATTCATAATGTAATGTATCGTTTCATCGCCTATCTCAATCATTTAGTCTATTCAGTTTATTTGTTTACCTTATTCGCATAACTCGGAAATCTATATTTCTAGTTTAGGGTTTTCGAAAATGACTACTTATTCGTTCTAAATGAGGGCGGTATAAGTTTTCTTTCAGTGAGGTTAGTTGTGTTGACCTTTTCCACTTTAACTATATTTAGTATGTTAAGACATGTTTGAATAATATAAATAAAATATTTTAGAATATCTGATACCATACAAAAATCTTGATATACTGCCGTTTACGAATGGTAATTGCTGGAAGTGTGATTTTACTTGTATTATGCGTTTCCTAGCTAAATTAAATTGTATCTTAATGTATTATGTATATACAAATCTGTAGATCATATAGAGCGCTACATAAGATATTTAAAGTTAACTTCTACGGGCGGTAAATGCTGAAAATAAATTTTCAAATGTGTTATGCGTTTTATAGCTGAATTAAGGCTTAGCAAGTCATGTGGTGTATGGCCAAATCTCTAGATCATATATAGGGTTACTCAACAAAAATTAAATATCTTATGGATTATGGACAGTGTACACGCATTGATGAAATTGAGTGTACAACTGTGTTACGAGTTTTCTTTATTGTTTATCTAAATAGCTTCTTGTACTTTATTAAATGGTGCGATTTCCTTACACTATTCTGGAAATGTTGGGAAGTTTTTCATAATCTATATGGTCTTTCCATAGTTTAAAAAAAATACTTTCTATGGTTTTTAAAAAATTCAGTCTACTGAAAGAAGGAGAATAAGTCTCAATATTATATAGTAATAATGTATTTAAAAATATCGTTAACTTGAGCTCTATAGAAGGGGGGTAGGGTATGTACCGCAATACTTTTTTATTATATTTCTCTTATGGAAAATGAAATTGGTCTTCAGGATTAAGATCATTATACCTCAGGAATTCTCGATCTAGCTTTGTAATTCTTTGAAGAAACTAGGTTTCTCTGTTCGATTCAAACAATAGAAAATCGCTAGAATAAGTCTGTATAAATAAATGTATACAGCCAATTTCGGATATTGTATTAAAAGAGGATCATATTTCTATCCATATAAAATTCGAGAATAATAATTGAATCTACACTTGAGATTTGTAATAACATTCAATAAAACAATCTTTTTCACTTGGTGTCTTCAGTAAAATATATTATATTTTACTAATTGCTGTACAATATTGGCGTAATATGTATAAATATAGTGCAAAATTGCATTAGATAATTGCAATATAGAGCAAATATATTGCAGTATTTTAAAATACATTAACCAATATTTTACACTCATAACTTGATATGCGTCGTCCTAATATTGAAGTATATTTTCCAGTGAAATATTTATATTAGCGGCTCCACTAGTCTGTTTCTTGAATACCAACCATTGTTTCCAAACAATAAACTCCCTGCTAAATTTCTACATTATTTGTAGTAGAAATATACCATGAAGATTATTGTTGGGAAATAGCGGTATTAAGAAGGAAGACCAGTGGGTATTAGAGATGAGACGGGCTCAGCCCGGTCCCGACACCGGCTCGGGCTCTATTTTTATACCGGTCTTCTGGCTCGGATGAGCTCGAGCTCATTATATATGTAACTGACAATTTTATCTGCTATAGTATCGAGAAATTAAAAGTAACTTTTATTTTATTTCTTAAAAAATATTTATTGCAGTTCAAGTTATTTTATTGCTAATTTGATTATAATGAAGGGCAAACAGAAATCTTGTTTTTCTTTTCTAGCATTAGAATGCTATTTTAAGAGAAAATTTGTCATATTTTCAGATTTATGTCTGGCATTCACGTCGCCAACCTGTTGACGCCAATGGAAAGAGCGTGAACAATTTGTTATTCAATTTTCGTTTGTGATAGTAGGAAATGTTTTAATTGGAACGTTTATTATTTTTTTAGAGATCTAATGTGAAATGAATATTTTCTTTTGTTTTTAGTCAACAAGCATTAGCTTAAGGTTTGCAATTTTTTTGTCTTCTATTGTCTGCGAGTCATAATAGCTCTTCATGAGAAAATAACGTTGACTATTCTTATGATATCTATTTTTCATTATGAACTCTGCTCATGCTGCGGCTCTGCTCTGAATATTCTTGAAGTCACTTTCATTTGTAGTAGATATAGTAAGCATGCATTTTTATTCCGATAGAAAGCAATCGAGCAGTGTTTCCTCTTTTCCTATAAAAGCATCGGATCATTCAGACAACGATGCCAATTTCGGTGGTTTTAATTTAACCAGATTTTCAGTGACACAAGAATCACGAAAGATTGTTTTGAGGAATCAATCTATTATAATTTAAGATGCACACCTTTTATAGGAAATAGAAACACGTTCGATTCTTCGACATAAAAATAGTAATTTCTGCAAATATTATGTATTTTTTCATAAAACGTACTTCGTTAATATGTCCATCAGATTTGCTTGTTGTGGGAGAAAAATATAGGAATACTTTTAAGGAAGTATATTCTTGTTTAATACCAAACTTCTCTTTTGAAAAGATTAAATGTAAATTTTAAAAATATTTATTATGTTCTTGGAATGAGATATTATTTTTAAAATAGTTTTAAAAACAATTTTTAAATATTTTCTTATTTTATTGCATACTTTCGGTATCGTGCGGGCTCAGGCTCAGGCTCGGATTCAAAATCGTCGGGCTCGGACGGGAACCGGGCTCCAAAAAGAGAGCCCGAACTCATCTCTAGTGGGTATCTAGCTATATGTATATGAAAAATTCTTAGTTAATTAAAAATATTTCCGAAAGTTTTCAGTAATTCTAAAATAATAATATTGCGCTTCAAAACGTAAAATGTCATATCAATGTAGCCTATAAACAGGTATGAGAATAGTAATCGGAAGTAAAAAGTGTTAAAAGGAATATGAGGTCTAGTTTGAGAAAACTTTTAATTAACATTATTGGAATACAAAAATTATTATTTACTAGGATATTATGATAGTATTTAAATACTATTATTATTTCAAAGATTAACTATTTTAACCTTCTCACCGCCACGACCTGATATATCCGTTCACTATGCTGTAGGTTTTACAGCAATACAAAGTTTGTTTAAATTATTATAATTCTACAAATATAATGCATTTTAGGTAGCTTTCAATACAAAAAAGTATAAAGCTACCTATTGCAGCCGTTCGGAGAAAAGCAGTTCCGGAAAATTTCGATATATTTTCACCGATCATGACCCTCAGACCCCAAAACCAGCCTCCGTTCAAATGTTGATTATATATATATATATATATATATATATATATATATATATATATATATATATATCTGACTTATGTCATACGATAACGCTCGTATTTATAAATCAATTTTGATGAAACTAATTATGTGTATTAAGCTCACCAATGTCTCGACCGAGTTCGTTGGCCAGCTTGGTCCGCCATTTTGTTTCAAGATGGCGGCCATTTAAAAATTTAAAACTAAAATAAATATACAAAACAGTTAAAAATTCAAATTTATTTTTTAATTACGTGTTAGGCCTTGATACAAGGATTCCAGAGCATTTTTTGGTTTACCTCTATCTTAAAAAATGGCTGAGATAGAGCAGTTTGAAATTCTAGGGTGGCTGACATTTTGAAACAAAACAGCACATTAACGCGATTACTCGCAAATTATTTTCTTTCATTGTTGTAATAATTTTCCCAATCATACGCATTATATATTAATATCCGATAGCGCCAAATTCTCGCCAAAATTGGCGACATTTGGCGAAAGATCGCCAAATTTGTCGACCAAAATAAAGTCTTCATAAATGAAGCCAATTTGGCTATTGCTCAATAATTTGGCGAATTTCTTATTCAAATTCAGTATTAACGAATCTTTTGTATACGTTTCTTTGCATTTTAACTTGCTGTTTTCGTGTAACATTAGCTAAAATTTTAAAACGAAGATATAGGAAAGCTATCTTTTCCTCCCGGTACAGGCCGGAAGGACTTTTTAAACATCAAGTAATGATTGATACTCTCAAGGATTATACTTATATACGTAATTAAGTTTTTGATCTCAAGTTTGAAAATTCAGATTTTTTAAGCATTTTAAAACAATTACAGAGAAAACAACATTATAGATTTGCCCTTTTGCTCGGCAGTCAGGGGGTTAAATAACAATAATTGACTAATGTTCAAGAAAAAAAGAATATCGACTAAAGGTTTTTCTCCTAAACTTAACTTTTAATTACTGACAGATATAGTGATGAAAATGGTGTTCGTGTATAGAAAAGTGTCTATGCGCTCTTAGATGAGACTGCTTGCTACAATTCCTAGCGATAAAATTTAATGTTACAGCCTAACGAAAATAATTCGTTCTGAAATTAAATTCGTTAGCGGAAATATTTGTTACCCGAGACGTGATTTCCTATCCAATTAAAATGTAACGTGGTTGCAATATATTAGTTCGCACATACAATAAGTATTCGTTAGCCTAATCCATATTCGTTAACTGAGTCAAAAAATTTCGAAAATAATTTATGTTAACCGAAACATTCATTAGCCGAGGCATGGTATTTGTTTACCGAACTACTGTGTCTTTCATTAATTAAAAATAATCATTTCGTTGAGAAGCGTTCAACATTTTCATAAAAAAGTATTACTCAAATAAGCTTAGTAAGTGCAGGCAAAGCAAATTAAATATAAGCATCTGGTGTTTTAATTTTGCCTTAAGTAAGATTTCTTTTTTTTTGCGTTTGCATGAAGATCAATTTGTAGCTTATATTTTTGTTTTCAAATTGTCCATACAAATTAAGTTTGACACGTTACATAAAATGAATACGATATGCAAATATTAAAATACATTTTTAATACTAGAGTGGTGGTAAGGGTCATTTTGACCCTTACCACCATTGTCCTTTGAACATTTTTGTCCGTTGATTACTTTTGTTTGGTTAGAAGAAATTTTTGAATTTTTTTGACTTTTTCTAAATAGATAACAAGTATTTTAAAAAATTCAGCATTCTAGATTTGTTAGTTTTTGAAATATTGGACAATATTGAATGTATATACATGAAATATATATATATATATATATATATATATATATATATATATATATATATATATATATATATATATATATATATGTATATATATATATATATATATATATATATATATGTATATATATATATATATATATATATATATATATATATACAGGGTGTTTCACAAAGGACACATAACTTTAAAAATCAATAACCCGGAAACGGTGATAGATAGAAGCATGAAACCAGTGGTAAGTTTATTAAAAAAATCTCAAAATTTAGTTAACCCTTTCGGAACGGGTTATGCATATATGCATCGTCAAAAGTTGTATGTGGATTATGTTTTTGGCACCACTAATAAATAATTGTAATATTTGTCTTTTTCAATTAAAGTATTTGTTGGTATTTTACAAGTACAGGGAACAGTTTAAAAAAAGTGGTACCAACCAAATAAAATTTCTTTAAAGGATGCCGTCGCGAAAGAGTTAAAAATAGCACCGATAGATGGCGCTGAGAGCGTTAAGAATCCTTCTAAAGAGAGTTCAGAAGCATAGAAAGACTAGCCGTCGAAGATTCGCCATTGAAATCTGACCACTATTAGCGTATAGTAAAAATAATTCGCATCGGGCACGTTTCCTGTCTGTTGAACTTTTTTGAAAAGCTCACGAATTGTTTTCCCATCTGGGCCTTTTGCAACTTGAAATCGCGTTCGAAAACTCCTCCTTGTGGCAGCAGGACTCTAATTTAATCCGTGGTACTCCAACACAATAAACACACGTTCCACCACGGTATTCATCACTTTCGGAATTATTTTCACTATACGCTAATAGCGGTCAGATTTCAATGGCGAAATCTTCGATGGCCAGTCTTTCTATGTTTCTGAACTCTCTTTAGAAGGATTCTTAACGGTCTCAGCGCCATATATCGGTGTTATTTTTAACTAAATTTTGAGATTTATGTATAAGATTCTTACGATTTTTTTAATAAACATACCACTGGTTTCATGCTTCTACCTATCACCGTTTCCGGGTTATTGATTTTTAAAATTAGGGGTCCTTTGTGAAACACCCTGTATATATATATATATATATATATATATATATATATATATATATGAAATACTGATGAAAAAAATTTAATTTATAAATTGTGTTTTATTTTAGTTAGCAATAATTTTAATTTGTGAAACCAATCAATTTTTATATCAAATTAATAAGTTATTTCAGTAGTTGTAGTATGATCCAATTGATCGCCTAGTAGGCGTTACATTTACATTACTTTAAAAATTCAATAAATTATCAAGTAATATTAAATATAAATTAAATATAAATAATGAAATACACTTAAATTACATATTTCTTCCGATGTATGGCATTTAATTTTTTTTATCGTTGTTATTTCAGTAGTTTCATCGAGGGGTCAAAACCCCGTCTCACCGTTCCAGTAGGTAACATTTTTCCGCCGTTCTAGTGTTAAACAGTAAATAAAGTATATTGAGATCAACGAACAAGCCATAGTAATAGTTCGGTCATCTTTATGCCATGTTTTTTGCAACATGGTTTATCGTAAGAAATCTATTCAGCAGTGACGCAGCTGCAATATGGATCTGTAAAGAGAAGTAGCTATGAGCGACGCCTTCTTGATATTGTTCTGAAAGTATATATACTATGTCTTCAAAATGAGTATTTATTGAGTAAAATGTGTATTAAAATAATTGAGTAATCTTATGTAAGGTAGCGTTTTTCTATATGAAGTTTCAAATGCACGCACTTCATATATGCAAAAATATTCTCATCTAACAAGAAGATAGTAAATAATAATCACTAAATTTTCGTCTAATTAGACGTAACAAATATTATGCAATTATAAAATCGTTAATGTCTCATTCCAGATTAATAATAACAAAAAGTACTTCATCTTTTTGTCTTCAAACTTATTAGCAAAATCAATAAATGTCTTCTTCCAATTTTCTTTAGCAGTTATTTTTAACAGATTTAATTTAATGAATTAAGAAATCAATTATTCAAAAGAAATTATTTATTTTTTAAACCAAGTCTTTTTTTTGCTTGATCGGTGACACTAAAACACATTATTATAGGTACAAAGAATTTTCTTATTTATTTATTTTCAATGCATATTTTAATTATTTGAAACTGTATTAGCATGAGCCACTTTAAAATCAAACTAATTGAAAAAAAAAAGTAAACCTTATAAAGCGCTAGATTATGAAGAATTGTCTTTCTATTTGCTTTAAGAACGTAGAAATTATTTTAAAAAAGTTAAACAGTTTGTCCGATTAAAAGTGTATAATTTTCCCCGAGATAAAAATTAAACAAAAGAACGAAAAATCAAGCATAGATTATGAAACCCTGTAACGAAACTTCACCGTTAAATAAGGTGAAAGAAGATATGTAAGTAAAGATTATAGAAAACATATACCACATTGAAAAATACAGTTTTCGAAATTACCTTCCATTTTAAAAAAATAGTCGCATTATTTTTTAAGCCTGTATATGATCCGTAGATTTGGATACACCCATGTTTGGGAAAATTGACAACATGAAGGAATTATGCAAATTGAACCAAACTTACAGGAAATGTAAAGTCAGGTGAAACATGCAAGTGTTTAGAATTACAAAGCGATTGCACATGCCTGGAACGAGAATCGGCTCCTTATCAGTCACTTGTTCCAGATATATAAAGGACTGTAAAGATGCGTTGAAAGCCATTTATCTTCCTTTGTTTGCGGTAAACGTTTCATTGGTGGTCAATATGCCTCGTCAAAAGCGGAGGAAGCCATACCAACAACTAACGGAGTTCGTACGATGCCGCAACGTCGGTATGCGAGAAGGTGGATTTTTGTATCGAGAAATCGCAGCTCGCACGCAGCGTAATGCCACAACAGTGATGCGTGTTTGGTAGAAATTCACAGAGGCGAAAACCTGGTAGTGGGGCACGCAATAGCATAACGGTACGGGACTACAAACACTTCATCCGCAAGGCTGTGAACAAAGCCATTAAATAATAAGCCCAGTCAGATAAATGGGAAACTTTTCGCAAGTTGAAAATAGCGCCATCTAGCGGTTGGGAGTGCTGCATTCGGCACCAAGAATATTTTAATAAAATTTTGCTTCTAAAATTAAAGCTTAAAATAAGGGGTTCATATTTTCTAACAAAGTCGTTTGTAAATTCCGGTGTCAGTCAGTAATTTCACATTTTACGAACATAATTTGTCTGTGCCGGAAAGGGTTAATTGCATAGTGATGTAAATTTCCATCACTTTTTATTTAACTTTTAATAAATAAATCAACTTCTTCGCCACCACTATATTTATATAGAAATATTAATCCAGTAAATTTCCACATTTTTTTTTTCATTATAGTTTTAGCTTTAATGTAAAACATCCCAATAATTAGCAAGCTTTTAAAGGAAGTGCAGAAACAAAACATCGATAAAAATCGTATAAAATATCGATATAAATAAATCGTATCGTTTCTCTGCGACCCACTTCTGTTTTGTCCTCCTTCCGCAGCAGAGGTTTGATGCTAGTGTGTCGCTAACAAATTTAACACTATCTGACTGGGCTTATTATTTAATGGCTTTGGCTGTGAAGGACCATGCAGTGTCCTGTCGTGTGTTAGCACAAGATTGGAGCAAGGCTACAGGTGTTTTGTTGTCTAGCTCCACAGTTCGTCGCCGTCTGCTGCAGCTTGAACTGTGTGCAAGTGTTCCTCTACGCAGGATTCCCCTCTCGCTGAATCACAGACGCCTCCGACTTCACTGGGCCATCAACACAGCGCGTGGCGTGTCCAGAGGCAACAAGTTGTTTTTTCTGATGAATCTCGCTACAATCTGGAGTACAATGATGGAAGTGCCCGCGTCAGACGTTACAGGGGGGAACGTCTACTCCCACAGTGTGTTATCCAGCGTCATACCGCACAAATGCCTGGCATCATGGTGTGGGAAGCTATTGGGTATAATATTCAATCCCATCTAGTGCACATTGCAGGCAGCATCAACATTGATCCCTACATAAGGGAAATTGTGGAGCGAGATGTCCTCCCCCTTCTTTGATGCATTTTGGGTGCTGTATTTCAGCAGGATAGTGCACGTGGACATGTTTCTCAGACTGCATAAGCCTTCTTTAGTGCACAACAGGTTTCGCTTCTTCCATGGTATGCCTATTACCCGGATATCTTTCCCATCGAGCATGCCTGGGATTTCATTGGTCGGCGACTCGCTCGTACAGCTGGTGGGGCACACAGTAAGACTGAACTTTGGCTTCAAGTCGAAGCCATCTCGAATGCAATTCCCCCGGATTACATTCAGAACCTGTATGACTCAATGCCATGACGTGTACAGGCTCTCATCGATCAGCGTGGCGAATACACAAAGTACTAATTTCCAACGTTCTTTTTATTTTTCTGTCTTGTAAATTTGATCGTTTATTTATACCACTATCAGTAATATTTGGAATGAATTTCATTAATTTCTGACAATTCTTTCATGGTGTTGCAATTTCGCAATCATGAGTGTATAATAGATAGCATGGTAAAATTTAGTTCAGTTACAAAATTCACCATTAGCAGTTTTTGCCAATCAATGTAAATTCACTCGAAATATTTTGTACAGCCCTGTATATTATCTAAGCACTTTTGGACACACAGCATATTAAGTTAAAATATAATTAATGTAAAAACGCCTAAGGCAACTTAAAACTCACTTCCAGCGATTACCAACTGTAAACAACAATGCATTTTGTTCTTTGCGTAGCTCTGTATATGAATTTATTTATATTCCACACACTTATATTAGTCTACTAAATATATTTCAGCAAGAAAATGCGTATATTTACGTGAGTTAGAGCACAGACAAATGGCAGGAAGGCAGACGATAGACAAACCGAAGTCATAAAGACTTTTCAACTAGGTTGGAAAGTGTTAAAAATAACTGAACATTAATTTATTCTAAATAATTTTTGTTTTATTATCAATTTATGTATTTTCAGTTGTTAAATATTAGCAAATATTTTACGACGCTTTAAAAGTTACATACACTAGGAGAAAATAAAGAAGAATATTTCGAAGCGTTTCATAGTTTTCAAATTTAACGAATAATATAATAACAAAAATCCCTTCAGTTCTTTAAAAACAGCGCTTCAGGATGAAATTTACGTGTTATATGTTTAAACTGTGGATTCAAAGGTTTAAATATGTATTTTTTATATTTTTTCTGTACTTTTTTAGGATTCCGTAATTACAAAGTAACAAAAACGAAAAATCATGCATCAAGCATAGATTATGAAACACTTTCCAACACATCCAGAAAACTGTAACGAAACTTCACCGTAAAATAAGGTGAAATAAAATATGTAATTAAACATTATAGGAAACATATCACACATTTAAAAGTCTAGTTTCAGCAATTACCTTCTATAGTAAAAAAAGTAATTAAATTACTTTGTGCAGCCCTGTATATGTTCTATACATTTTGGTATATACTACATAGCATGATAAAATTTAGTTCATTTAGAAACACATTTAGCGATTTTTGCCTATCGCTGGAAATGCACTCGAAATCGTTTATACAACACTATATATTATACATCACTGTATATATAACACACTGTATATATTATAAGACTTTTGTGCACACCCATATAAAGCAAAAATTTAATTCGGGTAAAAAACGCATCAGGCAACTCCAAACAAACTTCCAGTAATTACCAACCAAAAACGACAATTTACGTTGTTCTTTGCGTAGCCCTGTATATGAATATAGTTTTTTCCACAAAATTCTATAAATCTTCTAACCAGTATTGTATTCTCCACATCTATGTGCTAAAAGTGTCTTTGAACGTGAAATCGACGCAACCCTACAAATTTCGTGATTGGTATGCTAACTACTAAATTTATAGCTAGAGTGTCTGAATACAGTCTCATTGAGTAAATTATCACTTTACTATTCATAGATACCATTTTATCTCCATAGCACTAGGGATTCAAACGTTAAGCGCGTGAGATATGTCTTTACGTATTTCAAACACGAAATGTTCAAATACTATGGAGTTAAATCTCACATACTTTATATTAATAATAAATTTATCCAGCTATTTTAACTTATATAAAACATTATTTCTAAAGAAAGCATTCAAATTTTTTACATAATAATCTTAATAAATAGAATTTGGAAAATTCCCGGAAAAGCGCAATAGATTCGAAAATCTGTGACAGAATATTGCTTTTATAGTAATGTTTTCATAAAGTTTTGATATGCCTTTTCCTATAGATTTCAATGAATGAATACTCAATCGAATCAAGAATATATTTTCTCTAAAACCCCACAAATATTTTTAGCCATTGATATAATTTAAATAGTTTTCTGAATTCATTGAACTAAAATTTCTATTCATAGGTTAGATATAAGGTAATTTATATAATTTAAATAGTTTCCTGAATCCATTGAACTAAAATTTCTATTCATAGGTCAGATATACGGTAATATCATTTTACGAGTCTTAATGCTTTTAGTGAACTCGATGATAAATAACTAAGTTTAATCTATACTTATATAAAAGAACATGTCCTGACTGAGTAATTCATCTATAAACGCCAAGCCCAACCTTTCCTCCGAGGACAATGAAATTACTTTTTAAAATGCATCCCCTAAAGGGATTAAATGGGATGTGGAATGATTTAGGTATTTTCGGAATATATCAACAGCAATTTTAGGTCAGAGCGTGAAATGCAGCATATCAAATCTTCTAAAGACACAGATTTCAGAGATTTTAGAAATTTAACCACAAAGGCGTTAAAAGTGCGGTCGAAAGTTATAGGTCATTTCGCCAAATCCTGGTAGCATATTTTGGGTAGGAACGTAAAATTCAGCATAACAAATATACTAAAAAAATAGTTAGCACGTAATTCAAATATTAATATTAACACTTTGAAAAAAATATTTTCTGTACGCCGTTTCGCGATTTACCTAATGTTTAAAAATCTGCATTAGCGCATCTGATCAAAGTACGTAAAATCTAAAAATACCAAACCACATTTGCGTTCATTTGCATTTCAAAATAAGCAATCCATTTAAACAAAATACAGATATTAACCCTTTGAAAAAAATTCGTTTGTAAAGCATATGTTTGGAAATCTTTTTTCTTCTGCGATGTGTATCGGCATCGTAAAGTGAATTACGAATAAACCAAAAACACCAAATCAAATTTACTTTAATTTCAGTTTCCAGTAATATTAATATTCACACTTTAAAAAACGATCGTTTCCATAAGTCACTTTCGCAATTTTTGCGTTTTCTGCTATATAAAAATCTCAATCCGCGCTTCTGATTAAAACATAAAAAGCAAAAAATACCAGACTACATCTACGTTCATATTCATTTCGAAATCCGCAATCCATTTCGTAAAATATGAATATTAACTGTTTGAAAAAAAATCGTTTCCAAAAATCATTTAAACGGATTCTTTTTTTTTTTTTTTTTTTTGTGCATTGTTGAAAAATTGACATTGGCTTCGGAAATAAAAATTCAAACAAACCAAAGATACCAAACCATATCTACGTTCATTTTTCTTTAAAACGCAGACTTTTGTTATAAAAATATCAGTATGAAATATTTCAAAACGTTCATTTCCGTAAATCACTTCTGCAAGTTGCTTTTTTCTGTTTTTCTTAATGTTTAACGTTCTACCATTGGACTGGGCCTTTTAAGTCAAAGTACGAAAAGACAGACGCTTAACGGGCGTAGATTCAGTTTTAGAAAAATGCCTTCGGTTTCAAAAAATACAAATGTTAAAAAATTAAAAAAAAATTCCAAAAGTCATTTTTAGAGCACGTTATCCAGCGCATTCGCACATAGGATAAACATTAGGCATATTTTGATTCTAAAAATATACACTTAAATTTATACAATCGCTCTGAAATTTTAATACGATATACTGAGATTTTAGCTATTGATCTAGTATAAAGGAGCATAAATTATGAGATTTAGGGGGAACGCAATCATTTCTTTTTAATTCCACAGTATTAACACTGCGCACTCATATTTACAAATACAACATTACCTTATTTTTCCGCAATTGCTCTAAAATCTCGATACCTTAAAATAAACTTTTAGCTGTTGTTGTTCGAAACAAATTTTCGTTTAGAAATTAAGATATTTAGGGACAAAATAATCAGTTTCAAAATAAAAACATTTCCCATAAGATTTCGATCTGAAAAAAAAAAATGTGATAAGCAAAACACTGCTTTTTACATCTAAATATCAATATTTTGGACATTTATAACTAGAATTCGGAAACATTATATTTGTAAATCATGAGAAAATTAAAGATTTCGGACGATAAGAACTATTTTGTTTTTAATATTAAAATACTCGATGTGGAAAAAAAAGTGAGAAAAGAACACTTTTTACAGGCCCTTAGCTTAATTTGGAAAATTTTTCATTTAAATATATAAATTCAGTCAACACTGATTTTAGTTATATTTAAGATTATTATGATGTACCCGGGCTATGCCGGTCTTTCCTTTAAAAATATAAAATCAAAACAGACCTGAGCATGCGTAGAACGTCCAGTGTTTTCTGCCGAATGCGACGTGTCGCCCAATGTTTGTTTGGAAAGATTTTCATTCAAGAATATAAAATCATACAAATTCGAAGAGAAAGGACCCCAGCATTAGGATCATTTGGAAAGATTGTGATTTAAAAATAATGAATCATTCAACATTGATTTTATGTATATTTAAAGTTTCTATCACGGGCAAGGTCAACGTCAGGCTGGTCATTTCGTAAATATATAAAACAAAAAATTTTATCCAAACAAGAAATGATTAAAAAATACATTACATTACACACGTTTTATTGCGTAGTCTCGACTGCTTTTAATGCATTTTTTAAAGTTTTCCCCAGTGATTAACTCTGAATGATGTGATTAAATTAATTAGTATATCTATTAACCGAAAAAGAAACATTTCTTCGGAACCTTTTTTTCATTAGACTACTGACAAAAAATCACTTTGATATAAGAAAATAAAAATACTTAACTTTGTTATTACTTATACCAAGTTATATTTATATGCATTCAAATAAAAAATAGTAAAGCTTTATTTAACAGGGGAAGAAAAATTGCCTGACATTTCCATTTGCTTTGAGAAAATATGCATATACTTTTGGCCTGGATTTTTAGATTTTTTTCTACTATGCTTTATCAAGATCATAACCAAACTATCCCATTTCAAATTTTATTTCCGTCTGAATTATTTCATTCTTCTGACTCAGCATATATCTTTTGTTTTTAAACATTATAAAAAATTGTGCGAAGGATTTAAAATTTCATAAACTAGAAATATAATAAGATATTTGAAAAATATTTTATAGATAACAAAAATGAACAAATGGCATAACAAAAAGTACCATTTCAGGCTTTTAAAAACAAATCTTGATAATAAAATTCACTCATATGACATTTTAAATTTACGGACTCAAATCTTTCAAATTATATATCCTTTAAATTTTAATTT
Organism: Maratus michaelseni; assembly: GCA_963931845.1. Classification (NCBI taxonomy): domain Eukaryota; kingdom Metazoa; phylum Arthropoda; class Arachnida; order Araneae; family Salticidae; genus Maratus; species Maratus michaelseni. Next base: position 127,649,016 of record OZ007586.1, on the reverse strand, counting down.
TTTATGCATTTAAAAGACTTCATATTTAGTTTTGTTGCACAAAATTAAATATAACAGGCACATTTCATTCAAGTGTTTTTTTATATTTGATTGAGTTCACACAAATCATCGTTTTTTGCAAGGTACTGTAATATTTATTATTATTATTATTATTATTATTAGTTTGCTGTTGAATTAGTTTTAAATTTAACTCTCATAAAACAATTATTGGGGTATTTTTTAATACGAGAATCATGTCACGAAATCACAAAGAAAGTTTCGACATCACTTTTCTTTAAATTAAAAGATATTTTCTTGTTTTTTTTCCTATCAATTTTAATTGATCTTCATGGAAGAAAAAAATAATTTATATCACATAGAATAGATTTGTATAATCGAGAAATTATTATATTAATCTTTTCATAAATAAAATTTTCACTATTGGATAGACTCTAGTTTCTTTTGTATTTAACAGGGAATTGCAAAGAAGAAATAAAATATGTGAAGGCTCTTTTATTAAGTCATAATATTTTAATGTATTTTCATCATCTGTCAACATAATATTAAAAATACAGAAATAAAATTAATAGTGTGTTTTAAAATAATATAAAGTAGATAAAAAAATTTCCAACACGATGTGATTTTGTTTTGCATTTCGTTTTGGGACTTTTCATACGCATTTGCCTCCTGCCGAATGCCTGTATGTATTTCTGCTTGAAGCGACCGTAGTGTTTTGTTATCAATTTAATGTTACATGTTTAATATATTCTATAACGCACCGTATGTTTCGTGTATGGTGCGCGTTTTTACTAGTGCTCGTGATTATACGTATATATACGTTTAAACGTATACGTAGTTAAGCCTTTTTCTCATGTTAAACCTATCCAAAATCGTTACCGTTTACAATACGTTTTATACGTATTATACGTATAATCGCGAGCACTAGTTTTTACCCTCAAAGTTTCTTTACAAATGAGTGTGTGTGTCATACATGAACTTTTGGAATTTGAATGGTCTCTGCATAACCAAGCATGGTGTCGCTTCAATTCGTCGCACACAATTCATCGCGGAACAATTCATCGCGCACAATTCATCGCGGCGTCAATTCGTCGCAGCGTCAATTCGTCACGGCGACAACTCATCGCAGCGTCAATTCGTCGTGGTGTCAATTCGTCGCGACGTCAATTCGTCGTAACGAAAATGTTTTTGAAGGCTATGATGATAAAATAAAGGCAGTTTAGTAAAATTATTTAATGATAATTTGTTTTTTAGATATAGAGAATTATAACTAACAATTCTGGCGATTTTTAGAGGAATATTTTTTATATGTTATTTTTGTGAATTTCCCTACTTTGCGACGAATTGACGTTGCGACAAATTACACCACGACGAATTGACGCTGCGATGAATTGAAGCTGCGATGAGTTGTCGCCGCGACGAATTGACGCTGCGATGAATTGTGCGCTATGAATTGTTCTGCGATGAATTGTGCGCGACGAATTGACGCAGAACCGTAAGCATAATCAGATCTCGCGTATCCAGCAGCTTAACAGATGAAAACACGCTACACTTACAAACTCCATTGACTCCATAGATAAGAATTATACATCGGAAAATTCCATCCGAAATACTACATTCTTTGTAGGTGGAGGTAAAATATGTACGCTATCTATACCATCTCCTCAACATATATATATATATATATATATATATATATATTGATTTATATATATATATATATATATATATATATATATATTGATATATATTGCTGGTTTCAGACATTTGGCTCCTGTCGAAGTCGTGAATATTCACTGGCCTCCAAAATTAAGGTACAAATAATATTTTGTATCTATTTTAAAAACAAATGAACATAAAAACATGAAATTTAGAAGAATTGTGTTTTAAACAGTTATTTATCGAAATTTACATAATTTTAACATAAAGCATAATTTACAAATAAAGAATTATATTTTCTAAAAAGTCCACCATATGATTAAAAAATATAAAGAGAGTTTTTTGTGAAAAAATTAAATAAACGGGTTTAAATAAGGAATGTAGGCGGCTCTATTTGTAATGCATTGGTGGCATCGACTTTCCATAGTGTCAATTAAGTTGTCGGACACTGGAATGGGCAGCAACGCTTTTACATGGAGCAATGCTTGTTCGAGCTCATTTAACGACTTCGAGGAGGACTTAGGGCAGCCACCTGTCTGCCAAGGTAGTACCAAATATTCTCTATCAAATTAAGACACGAAGATTGAGCTGGACTTTCCATTCACTCCAAACTTTGATACTCAAGATATTTATCAACAACCCTCGCTCAATGTGATCGGATATTAACATCCATTAGTATGAATTTATCTTCAATAGCACCAGAATTATGGTGTGACATGCCGAGCAAGGGTCTCCTTCCGATATCTAAAAGTAGTCAGAGTTCGTCCATGGCACATATGAAGATTACTGTAACCACAAGAGTGATTCCAGCCCAAACCATGATTCCATCTCCTCTATAACTGTGTATTTTAACAATGATACATTGATAGTATCTAGTGTCTTGTTCCCTCCAGTGCAGGACACGAATTGACTCACTCTTCAAATCAAAACAGGTCTCGTGTGTAAAGAGAACATTGTTCTCATATCTATGTAACATGATCTCTTCGCCTACATAAATGGGCACTTCTCTGTTGTCAATTAAGACAGACACACACAATGCTCGTGTTGCATAGAGTCCTTAATTGTGAAGATGGCTGCGCAACGTTTTAACAGATATTGTCATTCAGGTTGCGTTACGATGATCTGAAATGATCTGAGACACGGTAGTGTTTTTCCTTCTTCGGGCCAAAAGATCTAGCAAACGATGTTATGAAGGGGTTATAACCCTTGGTCTGGTATAAGTCTTCTTGATACAGAATTTTTGTATTCAAATTGCTTCCAGAGTTGTTGGACTGCACTACAAAACACATCAATACGTCTAGCAGCATCCGCTTGTGAGAACCCTATTTATATCGATATGATTGCATGTGAACTTAACGAATCAGATAAATGCCGCCATCTGCTAGATATGGGTAACAATAATTTAGTACAAACAATTGAAGATTAAATAAAATTTTTAAAAAATCCGCACAAATTACCAAAGTGGGATATTCTCATTTTCCCCCAACTGCCATTATAAGTATTAAATTCCTAAAAAAATAGAGATAGGTATAATTGTTTATAAGGTTTTATTTAAATTACTTCTGATCATTCAAGCCATATAAACCATATTTTTTACCTTTATTTTCATTCTTTTAATAGTGAGCGTCAAGAATCTGGTTGAACTTTAACTTTTGGAGACCCGTGTATTTCAGGTAGAAACGTTCGTAGTATTGTTATTTTAATTTCAACGGTTACAAACACTTTATTGACGCCAGTGTTTTGACTATTTTAGTAATTGTGATAAAGAAAGATGTTTCAAGAAAGAGGAAAGAGAGTTCGAACGTAATGACTTTTCACACAAAATAAAACATAAATGGTTATCTATATTTCATTGATAAAAGGATTCGAATGAAATTGCAAATGATATTTAATCGTTTTATTGTGTGTAACACCAGATCTTTTGGGCTTTTGGGATCTTTCGGGGCGAGGTATTACGTGTAGTAGAACTACAAGTCGCGGATATTTACGCCTGGTTATCCGGTATGCCAGATATAACGAAGGTTGACAAATGATGAAAATAATGAAATGTTCAATTATTCCTTAAGTAACATAATTTAAAAAAAGGAATTTGGAAATATTAAATTCAGCTAATTTCAAACATAAGTTCCATGCTGTTTTTTTAAACTAAATCAATTTTTTTCATCAATTTTGAATATTTTTATCATTTGTAGTGTCTAGTATTGAAAAGCACAATTCATCTACAAATATTCAAATAGAGAGTTATAATCTGACTCATATGAATGTAAACAGTGTACTTTGGACGGTCAATATAAAATTATTAATAAGATTGTATTTGAATTCCAACAAAACTATGTAACTAAGAAAGCAAACTTTTTCAGCTGTGAAAAAGAGTGAACTTTCAGAGCAAACTTAATTTTTTGAGTTTTGTCACTTCAAGAAATTTAAAGTGCCTAATATATTTATTATGTTATTACTCAAGCCAATTTCAAAAAATTATTTTTTTCGCGATGGAACTTTATTTGAATAAGCATTATTTATCATCTAATTTATTAAAAGTGTGTTGTATTATACACTAGTACAAGATTTTTACAAGGGTAGAAAACAGCTTTAATAGTATAAAACTGGGCTGTTATGTTAGGAATAAAATAATACCCCCATGTAATTCAATTAAAGCAATAATATCTGAAAATAAATATTATAAATTAACTTTTATCTCTATAAAACACATATTTAAAACTCCAAACTTAAATTCTTTGAAAAAAGACTTTTTTATGTATAGTTAACATATAATAACCTCTTTAAATATCATAAAACTACAGCTAAATTTCTAATAAAACGAAACTTTTTAGCATGACTACCGTTTTTATAAACTATGAATTTTTAGTCTAATTAAGTTTTTTCTCCCAAAGTACGACGATAATAAAGCGTTTTAACATTGTAGATCAGCGTTTAAGAATAATAAACACAAAATAACATGTTTTCTCTTCTATACTATCGATAATTCCAAACCTTCTCATTTTCCTATCAGCATATGTATATTCTTCTGGATGAAAGAAAGCTGATACAAGAAAAGCTAGCGATCAATAATGTTAGAGGTAATTTAATCTAAATTTTTATATTTATATTTTCATTAATATCTTAAAACATTTCTTTTTTATAAACTCATTCTATTTTAATATTTAATCAAACCCCCCTCCTCCTTTTTCTTATTTTTCTTAAACATTATTAATTAAAACTCTCATTTTCAAAATCCAAACATTTGTAATTTTCTATAAGTCAAGACCACCCAAGTTCTTCTTTTTTCACTATGAGATAGTTTCCACGCAAACAACCTTTACTTGAAATTCTCACGTAATTTAAGGGATCGTAAATTCGGAACACACACAGGCAGATTGGATAAAGTACAACAGGCCTTTATAAGAAGTCATGGGAATAACTGAAGCATTATTGTCAGTTGTATTGTGTACAACTTTTATTACCCTAAGTAAAGAGAGTCATAAAACTATTTCGAAGGCTTGTTAGGAAGATGCATCAGTATATTGCTTTCGAGTCGTTGTTTATGGCAGGTGTCAGCGGGCGGATAGTTGTTTTCGTGGGACCCGGCATACAGCTGTTTTTCAACGATGCCCACGAGCGCCTTATTTCCAGGAATTGTAGCTAGGATTTTTCACCTAGCAACAACTAATCCAATAGGCGTGTTATTTGCTCCCCCCACTCAACCAATCAGCGTTGACCTTTTTTACCCCCTGGTCCAGCGTTACCAAGGAAACAAAGGGCTAGTTAGCAGAGGGAGTCATGTTTTGAAGCTCGGATAGTTTGGGTGTGTGAGGGTGGAGGGTTCCCTCCCTCACCCCGCCGGTTAGGCAGTGGCGAAATTTTCGAGAGAGAGACACTTCTCTCCCGGCAGTAGCGACAGTGGGTTGATAGAAAATGTTCGATCATCAAGTAACCTGAAATGACCGAAAAAACTTCTGTTTTTCCTATAAGTGCATACCCACGAAGGAGATCACCTACCATATTGTCACGATTTGGATGTTCTAAACAGTTCGTGATATTGATACAGTATTTTGATACGTATTTCTCGGGAGCGATTAATTGTGAGAAAATACCTGCTGAAGTGATGATGACAGCGAGAATCTTATCGAGTGCTCTAGCCGACACTACACATGCTCTTTGTAGTGTATTCTGAGAATCTGTGCAACTTTATTCTTGCAATGAATGAGCGATTAATTGTGAGAAAATACCTGCTGAAGTGATGATGACAGCGAGAATCTTATCGAGTGCTCTAGCCGACACTACACATGCTCTTTGTAGTGTATTCTGAGAATCTGTGTAACTTTATTCTTGCAATGAATGGTTGATCGTCCCATTACTATTATAAAGCATGTCATCAAAACGAGTCGCCAATGCATTAAATATTCACTATGCGAGAAGGTTTGTTGTCACCTTCACTCTATTCTATCGAGATGTAAGTAAAAACAATTCTTATCATTATTATGATTTATAAATTATGTTTTCTGTCTGATATGACGGAACTTATCTGTGTGTTAGTATTTTGATACATATATATATAAGATGATATTTAAATCATTTAAAGTGTTACTTGTTAATAAATGTTTGTTCTTTCTAATTTAATTCCTTCTCTGTTTTCTTTTTTTGATTATTTGCTTAATTAATTCAAAAGGTCTGCTTTCAGTATTTTACCTTTTATTTAATTTACGAAAATCAATCTCCCTAGGATTTATATTAATCCTTTTACTTAATGTCTTTTAATTGATAAAAATGTTAATTCTGTTAGAAAAATAGATAAATAAATAAATTAATTAATTAAAGTAAATTATTGTATTCTCTAATCATGGAATTTCTAAATATTATTTTAAGCATTATATCTAATAAAAAAATAAACTACTAATTTACTGGATGTTGTAATTTTTAATATTCAAACTTATTTTATTTAATTAACTGAGACCTTTTACTATTCTTTAATTAATTACAGGACATACTAATCTGAATTTTTTATATAAAGTAATTTTAACATTTTGATCTAAAGTCTTATGAAGAGCATTTTATAATAATGAATTACTTATTCTAAATTTAATTATTTACTCATGGTCTCTCAAACAAGGATTAATCTATACGATCACAGCTTCAGTGTTGTGAATTCCTGGAATTAATTTTGCATTTTTTAAATATTTGTCAAATATTATTTTGTTTAACCTATCTCATCAATTTTATACCCCCCCTTTCTGTACTTTCTTTAAAAGAAAGGTTTTGTCCCCTTTATTCCAAAATTTTCACTTAGTCTAAATTATTATGTCTATGAAAATTCCTTGTTGTTACCCTTCATATTAATTCTTGAATTCACAATGCTGATTGTTGGGGAATTGGATGTAGTGTAAATTGAGAATCTTGTCAGTGCTTTTAAATGATTAATTCTTATACTATTTTGAATTCAAAACTTAGAATTCAAGTAAATTTAAATTCTTTAAATTTTAATTGTTTCTGTTTAATTTAACCCATTTACCTTTTTTCTAAATTTATTTTAGTTTGAGAATAATTTTGTAAGTATGCATATTGACAGGATTCATTTCAATTTTTAGTCATAGGTAATTTGCACTCATTCATAATTTTTGCAAAAGGTAATAGTACCTAGGCAAGAAAACAAAACCCCCAACAAAGAATTGATGCCGTGACACTTACCTGTGTGGCACAATTCAAATTTTTAATGTTTATTTGTGTATACTTAAAGTTCAGGGTATAAGGCAACTATTTTTTTTTTCAAAATGTATTGTGCATTATGTCTTTGAGTATATGTTATGAAGTGTTAACCCTCATATCTGTGCTGTTCAAATTTTTTTTTTCATAATACCCCACCCGCACTGAATTTTTAGAAATTTTAACATACCTTTCTCATTTGTTTATATTTATTTGCAATTGATTATATATATTGACAAAGGCGACTAGTGTATACATGGGTGTAGCTCTCAGTAATTTTATTTAGATTTTGCATTTGTGTAAATTTTTTTTTCTTTGCTTAAGGTTTAGGTAGGGTTAATTTTAAATTTTTTTTTATCGCTGAAATTTTTGCTGTCAAAACATTTCATAAATATGGCGGAGACCCTTACCAAGGAGATGGCTGAGTTGCAGAAGAAATCGTCTTTGATGGATAATTTATCCAACATCCCACCTTTTAGCGGGGACTCTACTATATCCTTTTCAGACTTTATTGAAATGTTCACAGATATTTCCACCTTCTTTAACTGGGATGAAAAAGAAAAAATTTTCGACCTGTTTAACAGACTGTCAGGGAAAGCAGCCAAATTAATTAAGGCTAATAAAGGCAAAAATTATAAGGAATTAGTGGAAATTATACAAGACAGATTCACGGAACAGGAGTCGCCAGATGTGGCATTATCGAAGTTTCTTAATTTCAAACAGACACCTTCAATGTCTGTCCAAGATTTTTTCGACAGAGCCTCTGATCTGTCACGCAGAGCTCTTGTCACTGATGGAATTGCTGAAGGCATTGTAAATAAAAGTAGAGATGCTATACTGCACTCTATGCTTCTAGGTAACCTATCTCCAGAAATTCGGAAGGGTGTCATTTCAAAAGATCCAAAGACCCCTCAGGAAATACTAACGTTTGCCTTACTTGAAGAAAAGGCTTGTAGGAGTGTTAACCCCTTCTACAGCTATGAACCAGCAAACATTGCCCCCCAGGTCCAGGTCCCCCCCAGGGCTGCTGTTTACCCCCCTACACCCCAGGTTAGCCATCCCAACCTGGAAATTGCATGAAAATTGCATGAAATTGTAGAACTCCAAAACAAAATGGAAATCTTAACGGCTAAAATTGATAGTCTGGTTATGCAACAACCAGCTGCAGCGAGACCACCAGCCCAGGAAAATGTCCAGTACAACCCTTTTTTCTGTTTTGGATGTGGCGAGCCCAACCATTTTTTTCAGGACTGCCCCCAAAACCCCAGAAATCAAGGCTGGCAAAATTATAATGAAAATCCCTATGGTCGTAGAGGTATGGCCAGACCTAACAATAACTACAGAGGCAGTTATAATAACAGGGGATATCAGAATCAAAGAAACTATAGGGGAAATGGCAATAACTATAGAAACAGAGGTACCAACAATGGCCAGAGAGGTAATTATAGGAATAGGGGTAATCAAAATAATGTAACCCAGCAGAATAACAACATAGCCAATGACCACAATCTTCAACAAAATTTAAACGGGTAATGGCTGAGTCTGGAGTAGTCGGACTGACTCATGAGAAGCCGAACGACAAAACCCCCTCTGTATATAATGTTTTCCCACCATCAGCATGCAATCTCCCTACTGCAAGGATTGCTGTCGGTGATATTTCCATTACTGCACTGTGTGATACGGGATCAGGTATCAATTTAATTTCTCGACAGGGATTGTGTTTATTCCCAGGTGTAAAAACTGAGGCATGCAATGTACCCATTCTAACTGTGACAGGTGAATGTGTCCCTCTCACTGAGAAAGTTAAGTTATTTTTCAATTTCAGTAATGTCAGCTGCCAAGCTGAATTTTTTGTAGTAGCAGGTAAACTCGCTGATGAATTTACTGCTATTTTAGGTATGCCCTTTTTGAGTGAGTACAAGGCTATCATAAAGTGTAGTGACAAATCTATTAGTCTTGGTATTAATGAGCAAACTTTTTGTAAATATGTTCCAAAAATTTCAGAATGTCATGTAAATATTAAACCGCCAATTATTGTAAATAACAAAATTTCTTGCCTTAAAAATGTGTCATGTCAAACTGAGGGTAATGTAGAATGTTTTTCTAATGTTTGTAATATTTCTGAGAAGAATAAGAACAGTGAGAACATTTGTATGGTAGTAAAAGCCAATGTAAGGGATAGTAGAGAACAAATAGAGATTCGAGATAGTGAAAAATGTAGTAGCGAAGATAAAAATAAGGTGATTTTAGATAAATGTGAAAGTAATGATAATAATTCTTCTGTTCAAAAATCTTCTGAGAGTGTTTCAAAGTTAGGAAATGTTAATAGTACAAATAATCATGAAAATTGTAGTAATATGGATAGTGATAAATTAAATGAAAATGCTAATATTATGAACTTCAATTGACAATATTAGACTGTTTTCCTATCTTTTTCATTCTTACTCATACTCCATGTATTTAATGTGTTTATTCTTTTATGTAACTTTTTCTGTTGACTGAAATGGCAACAGTATGGTTTGTTGATATCGCAGGTTGTTGCATGGCGAAAGCTAGTTAGCTGTATTTTCCATATTAAAGTAATCTTCGTAATGTTTATTTCATATTTATTTTCTTAATTAAGTTAATCTAATCTTGTTTATCGATAATCTGCTGAGTTATTCAAGTGGTTATGTGACCAGACTTGCATTCTACTGCGCGATAGTTACTGTAACGAAGATTAGGCCTAACCAACGGTAAAAACGTGTTTCAAATTTGAATTGTGTTTGGTTAGTTAATTAAGATAGAAATATGGAACTTTTTACGACTGATAAACTTCTTGGCTCAGAGAATTGGGTCAGATGGAAATGGATGGTGGAAGGCTTGCTAATGGAAAAAGAAAATGCGTTTGAGGTGTGCTCTGGCGAGATCGTACAGCCAGAACCGGTTGCCGAAGACGCTTCTGCTGCAGATCGGAATAAATATAACAGTGACTTAGCCAGCTACAATAAAGGCAACAGAGCGGCTCGAGGTATTTTTTCAAGAACTCTAGATAGCAGAATATGTGACCCCGTATCGATGTGCAAAACTGCAAGAGAAATATGGGTGAAACTACAGGAACTGTTTGAGCAGAAAAATACCCAAGCTCAATATGCCTGCCAGATGCAGTTCTCATCTTTTTTGCGAGATCCAACGAATTCAATGGCTATGCACATAGCAAAATTAGATCGCCTAGTGTCACGGATGTCTGATTTGGATATCAAACCAAATGACTTTGTGATAATGAGTAAACTTCTCGAAACATTATCTAGTGACTTTGAGCCACTGAAAATGGCTTGGTGTGCAAGACCTGAAGAACAACAAACACTAGTGCAGCTGAAGAAATTACTTATTGCAGAAGAGCAAAGAAGAATGTCAGAATCTTCTAGAGAAACTGAACTAAGTGCCTTACTTGCCAAGGCTAGTTTAGGAAAGGTTCACAGTGCTGCAGAAAAGTATGAAAAGCATGCAAACAAGCAGGGGAAGCAGTATAAATGCTTTAAATGTGGAAAAAAGGGCCACATGAAACGAGATTGTACGGTTAAGAAAATTAATAATGTGCATGAGAGAAAACCAAACGATGAAGTTTTTATTAGTGAATGCTATGTAGCCAATTGTGATGACACATGGGTCATTGATACAGGAGCCACACAACATATAACCAACAGACATGACGTCTTTCAAAGTTATACACAGTATAAGTGCCCAATTGAAGTAAGGGTTGGTAACAGTTCCACAATGAAAGCGTATGGTCATGGTAAAATATCTGTAAAAATGTTAGTTAATGGCAGCTGGAAAGACAGTGTAATGGAAAATGTTCTATATGCACCAGATGCTTCGAGAAATTTATTTTCGGTAAGTCAAGCTCTAGACCATGGGTCAAAATTTAACATGTCTCATGATAAATGTGAATTTGTAAAACCCAAAGAGGTTGTTGCTGTGGGTATACGCCAAGGAAACCTATTCAGATTGTTATGCAAAGTAATAGTACCTGAGGTAAACAGTGCAACTAACATTGTTACAGTGCCCTCTACTGAAGCTCAACTTACTGAATTAAATTCGCTTCAACTCTGGCATGAGAGGCTTGGACATTTGAATAAGCAACATGTGAAAAAGTTTCTTCACACTCAAGGTATAGAAGTGCAAAATGATGGTGAGTTTTGTGAAGCATGTGTGCTAGGCAAACAACATAGATTACCATTCCGAAATCGTCAACAACGAGCTAAGGATGTTGGTGAGGTTATCCATACTGATCTCTGTGGGCCTATGGAAGAAGAATCCTTAGGTGGTGCCAATTACTATGTATGTTTTACTGATGATTATTCTAAATTCAGAAAAGTGTATTTTCTCAAGTATAAATCTGAGGTTGTGTCCAAATTTGAAGAATTTTGTGTTTTCTTCAGAAATCAAACACAAAAACCAATAAAGGCAGTTCTTAGTGATGGTGGTTTGGAATATGACAACAAAATTTTGAGAGGTTTGCTTCAGAAAATGGGAGCAGAATTTCGATACAGCACACCTTATACACCTCAACAAAATGGATCTGCTGAACGAAGTAATCGAACTCTTGTCGAGTTAGCTAGATCAATCATGATCGCAAAAGATTTACCAAAATCCCTGTGGGCTGAAATAGTCAATGCTGTAGTACATATATTGAATCGTGCTGGAACATCAGCAGTTGAACAAAAGTCCCCTTATGAAGTTTTTTGTGGTAAAACTCCAAGACTGAATCATCTTCGAATTATTGGCACAGAGTGTTTTGTTCATACCCCCAAGCAGAAGCGCAAGAAGTGGGATCCGAAAGGTCGAAAAGGTATTTTAGTTGGCTACTTAGATGATGTTGATGGTTATCGTGTATGGTTCAAAGGTACGAGAAAAATCGAACGAACAAGAGAAGTAGTGTTTTCTCCTGAATCTATATCAACATCAACCATTGTTGCAATTGAGCCGGAACAGCTTAGCATAGATGAAAGTCCTTCTCCTGACTGTAATGGAACTGAGTTTGATGCAGAAGAAACTTCTGAAAATGTGCAGCATGATCGAAATCTGAGGAACAGGACGCAGTTAAAGGCACCTGAACATCTTATTGAATGCTGTATTGCAGAACAGATAGAACCAGAACACTACTACCAAGCGGTAAAGTCAGAAAAGGCAAATGAATGGCAAACTGCAATGGATGAAGAAATTAAATCGTTATTAGAAAACAATACTTGGTATTTGAAAGACCTACCAGAAGGAAGACGAGCTATTACAAATAGATGGGTATATAAATTGAAGTGTCATGCTAATGGTGACATTGATCGGTTCAAAGCTAGGTTTGTTGTTAAAGGATTTTCGCAAAGAAAAGGTGTAGATTATTCAGAGACCTTCAGCCCAGTTGCACGTTTTGAAACTATTCGAGCCTTGATAAGTGTTGCAGCAAATGAAAATTTAGACCTGGTACAGTTTGATGTTAAAACTGCCTTCTTGTATGGGACGTTAGAAGAAGAAATCTACATGAAACAGCACGAAGGATACGATGACAACTCAGGCCGTGTGTGTCGACTAGTTAAAAGCCTCTATGGATTGAAGCAGTCACCAAGGTGTTGGAACAAGCGATTTAAAGAGTTCCTGGAAAAGTATGGTCTAACAGAGAGCAATGCTGATCCATGTTTGTTTTGCAGTAACGAGAAACAGCAAAAGTTGTTATTAGCATTACATGTTGATGATGGACTTGTTGCCACAACTCCTCAGATCAAGAATCATTTCCTTGAAGAATTGCAGCGTGAGTTCAAGGTAACATACAAAGATGCTGAATATTATCTTGGTGTAGAGATAAAAAGGCTGACAAGTGGGGATATTGCTGTTAGTCAGCAAAATTATGCTATTAAAGTTTTGGAAAGGTTCAACATGAAAGACGCCAACCCAGTTTCTACTCCCATGGAAAAGGATAATCTCTCAGGGGAAGATAATGTAAAGATTGATTCTGACAAAGTCCCTTACAGACAAGCTGTAGGCAGGCTGATGTACATGGCAGTTGCTACCCGTCCAGATATTGCCTTTGCTGTGTCATATTGTTCTCAGTTCTTGGATAAAGTTGAACAAAAACATTGGTCAATGGTAAAGCGAATTCTAAAGTACATCAAAGGAACACCTAATTTTGCATTAGTGTTTAAGTCTGGTTTTCATCCTGGTGTCTTAGAAGCATACAGTGACGCAGATTATGCCAGTGACACAAAAACCAGAAAGTCAGTTTCTGGGATTGCATTTAAATACAGTGGAGGAGCCATTGACTGGGCAAGTCGTCGACAGCAGTGTGTATCATTAAGTACCACAGAAGCAGAATATATAGCTGCAAGTGAGGCAACCAAAGAAATTGTTTGGCTGAAACGCCTCTTTGATGACATTGCCCCATTAACATCAACTCCCATTCTGCAAGTTGATAATGCGAGTGCAGTTCGTTTGGCTAAAAACCCTGAGTTCCATCAGCGAACAAAACACATTGATATTAGATATCATTTTGTTCGAGAAAAGTGTTTAAGTGGTGAAATCAGTGTTCAGCATATTGATGGTGAATATCAAATTGCAGATATTTTCACTAAAGCCTTACCTAAAAGAAGTTTTGAAATGTTAAGGACTCTCTTGGGTATGGTAAGAATGCCATAATTGCAAGTTCAAGGGGAAGTGCTAATATTATGAACTTCAATTGACAATATTAGACTGTTTTCCTATCTTTTTCATTCTTACTCATACTCCATGTATTTAATGTGTTTATTCTTTTATGTAACTTTTTCTGTTGACTGGAATGGCAACAGTATGGTTTGTTGATATCGCAGGTTGTTGCATGGCGAAAGCTAGTTAGCTGTATTTTCCATATTAAAGTAATCTTCGTAATGTTTATTTCATATTTATTTTCTTAATTAAGTTAATCTAATCTGGTTTATCGATAATCTGCTGAATTATTCAAGTGAAAATAAGGCAATTGGTCGGGATAATATATGTGAAACAAATGGTTGTGATCTTAGTGTAAATACTATCAGGGATGTGAAAAATAATGAAAATGAAATCAATGTCCCTATATGCCAAGTGAGTTGTCATGATAGCGAAAAGTCACAATCTAATGATGTCGAAACTGAAGTAAGTGATACATGTGAAAAGTCTAAGATTATTAAAATTAGTTTTGCTGTTTTGAAAAATTTAGTAACTATCCCCCCCCCCAATCTAAAATTTTAGCTCAAGTAAACTGCTCGAGAAGTAATTTTATTGATAATAATGATGTTGTTATTTTGGAACCCCTAGTAAAAAAATTTGGTAATGGTGTTTTATCATCTAGAACAATCTGTTCTCAGGAACACGGGTTATTTATTTCATTTGCTAACTTTTCGGATGATGAGGTTACTTTGAATAAGGGAATGAGGGTTGCTAAAATTCAAAAGTGCATCGATGATTCTGAGTGTAATTCTAATAATTGTAATTATGCCCTTAATGTTAATGTGCCCACTCCACTAGCTGATTTTGATCATGCTGATCTCAGCTGGAGTTCAGATATTAATCTTGACCATATAGACCCCCCTCTTAAACTTAAAATGCAGGATTTTCTTAATAAAAATAAAGATGTGTTTGCAGCATCAGTCCTAGACTTGCCCGGCTGTGACACTATTCCCCATGTAATAAATTTAACTTCTGATAAACCTGTAAAATGTAAAGCCTATAGAGTTCCCCATAATCTTAAACAAGAAATGGAAGATCAATTAGATATCCTGTTAAAAGCTAATATAATATCCCCCTCCATCTCTGAATTTGCGGCTCCAGTCATTTTGGTTAAGAAAGCAGACGGATCTTATAGATTGGCTGTCGATTTTAGAAAATTAAACAAAAATTTAGTTAAAGATGCATACCCCATCCCTAATATCACAGATTCGGTTGATGCACTATCCGGTTCAAATTTCTTTTCTACACTTGATTTAACAAGTGGCTTTTTCCAGCAAGTTGTGCGTCCTGAGGACAGACACAAAACAGCAATCATAACTCATAAAGGACTATTTGAGTGGTCGAGAAATTGTTTTGGCTTATCAAACTCAGGAAATTCTTTTCAACGACTCATGAGTGCAATATTTGGAGATCTGGGAAATATGGGAATTCTTGTATATATAGATGATATTGTTATTGCTAGCAAAGATGTAGAATCCCACCTTGAAAAATTAACAACTGTTTTTGATAGACTTCGCCAGCATAATTTAAAATTAAAACCCAGTAAATGCCTTTTTCTATCAGATAAAATTAAATATTTAGGTTTTGAAATCCATAAAGGTAAAGTCTCACCCATTAATAAAAATATAGAAGTAATTGAAAAATTTCAACCCCCTGATACCCGCAAAGCAGTTAGATCTTTTATTGGTACAATTTCATTTTACAGGAGATTTATCCCTGATTTTTCTAAACGAGCTAAAAACTTAATTGAACTAACTAAAGAAAATGGTCGTTTTTCATGGAACCCTGCAGCGCAAGCAGAATTCGAAGATTTAAAAGCTGCTTTAATTTCTAAGCCATGTATTGCCCTCCCTGATTTTTCGAAGGAATTTTATCTTTATACTGATGCGAGTGGTGAAGCTTTAGGCGCAGTTTTATCTCAACTGGATGAGAACAACTTTTTACACCCTGTGGCTTTTGCCAGCAGAAAGTTGAAGGACCCTGAAACTAGGTACTCAGCCACAGAAAGGGAACTTTTAGCTGTTGTCTGGGCAACCGCCCATTTTAAGTGTTACCTAGCTAACACCCACTTTTTTATTTTCACTGATCATGCTCCCCTAACTTATATGCTTAAAATTCAAGACCCAACTTCTCGTATGGCAAAGTGGATTTGCACCTTATCTGATTTTACTTTTTCAATTAAATTTATCAAGGGCAAATGCAACAGTGTTGCGGAATTTCTTTCTAGATACACTACTTCTAATGAAATCTCTGTAAATACAGTAAGTTGTAATTTGTGTGTACAAATAGCAAAGGAGAATGTTTTTATGCCCCAAACTGATCTTCTTGAAAAAATTCAAGAACTCCAAAAGACTGACAAAAAGTGTTGCCAAATTGCTCAGAAGCTAGATCAAGGAGTGGATATAGCACCAAAGTACATGAAATTTTTCTTCCGAGATGATCTCTTGATGTGCGAGGACACTCGAGACTCTCCCATTTTAAATAAATTGCCCAAACTGGTGGTGCCAAAAGAACTAATCCCCCAAGTGTTCGCACTAACACATGATTCTCTAGCAGCCTGTCATCAAGCCTTCCAGAAAACTATTGATCGCATTTCCGAAAATTTTTACTGGCCAGGTATGTCTGCAGATGTCAAGCGTCTAGTAGAATCTTGCATTAGTTGCCAACAAAGAAGAGCTTATCGACCTAAACATCTAGCCCCTTTGCAGAGAATGCCAACACCAGAATTTCCATTGGCAAAAGTGAATTTCGACATAATTGTTCCTTTACCGACAACCTTTTCGGGTAACAAGTTCATCGTGACATATATCGATGCTTTTTCTAAGTGGCCTGAAGCATATGCTGTATCCTCTATCACCTCAGACGTTGTAGCGGATACTCTAGCAGATTTCGTTTCAAGGTACGGTGCTCCTAGCTATATTGTTTCCGACAAGGGTAGAAATCTGATATCAGAAGCCATTGAGAGAGTCTATAAAAACTTTGGAATGAAACATATTCACACGTCAGCTTACCACCCAGCAGGAAATTCTCAGATTGAACGTCAAAACAGAACTCTAATTAATGCCCTATGCCATGTTGTCAATGAAAATCAGTCGGACTGGGATACAAAATTAAAATTTGCTCTTTTAGCTCTCAGGACAGCCGTGCATTCTTCTACAAAATTAACCCCAGCTGCAGTAATGTTTGGCAGAAATTTAAATCTCCCCTATAAACTTTTTTCCACCCCCCAAACTTTAAATTATAATGACGCCCCCACCTATTGTGAACTTTTATTCCCTGCTTTGAAGAAAGTGTATGCTGAAGTGCACAGTAGTTTGGTGGAAGTTTCAGAGAAGCAAGAAAAATACAGAGAAAAAACTGCTGTTTCAAAGAATCTTAAAATAGGTAATTCAGTTTGGCTCTTTACACCAGCTGTTAAACCAGGACAATGTAAAAAACTATCTAAATTTAATAATGGTCCCTATACAATAACTGAAAAAATAAATGAGGTAAATTTTAAAATCGCCCTCCAATCAAATTTAAAATTAACGCAAGTGGTACACGTCGATAGGCTGACTGAATTTAAAAACAGGCATGTTGATTTCCAAACAAATGACCAACAGCCGCAGAGTCAATTCGATGATCAATCGAATATTCAGAATCCAACTACTCCCATTCACCATTCGATTAACGATAACCCAGAACGGCGGACGAAAAAACGCAGGCGCGCGTTTATCATACCTACAGCATCAGCAGTAAACAGAGATGAAGCATTGCCCATGCAATCAACAGCCAACACGTTGCCTTCACTAGCCACCAGCAACGAACCCCTTTCCCCCTCTCTTCCTTCAGCCGAGTTCGAGAACTCACGAGCTGAAACCACCCCCTCCCCCTCCACGGCTGAAAATCCAGTTACGGACACGCCAGATATCGCGGTAGCTAACGAAGTTGTTGAAGCTCAATCCTCTGTTATTCCTTCAACCAGTCGTATTCCGACTTTAATCGAATCTCAACGCAAACCGACTGATTCGATTCCTTCGTCCAGAAATACTTATGGATTCAGGAACAGGGACAAGCGTCCCAATTATAAACTTTAAGTTGTATTAGTTATAGTATTTTTATTTTAATAACCTTATATTTTGTTTGTATAATGTATATAGATAGTCTACAGTTAGTTTTTGTTGTATTTTAACGTGAAAAATAAGCTTTTTAGAGTACTTGTACCGTTTGTTTTGGTTAGCGGTAACGATCTGAGCGGTTGTGTGTTCATCACATTTAATGTTCTATATAGCTAATTTTAGTGTAAATAAGGTATATTTCGATAGTTATAGTGCAAATAACCTCTCCGCAGGTATATTTTGGAATTATGTTACGTTTTTTCTCGATTTTTGGGTAATTTCGAGACTTTGAAAATTTTTTGGTGCATTTTGAAAATGGGAATCCAAATTTTTTTTTTCCCCTTTTTTTTTTTCATGTAGTACTCCCTGTTTGTGAAATACGATAGTATCCATCGATTTGCATATTATTTATATTTTAATTGATGTTCTAGTTAAGTTCTCAGTAGATGAGTATAAGTGGATTTACAGGATAATACTATATTTGAGGGAACTATCAATTTTACTCATTACTAGATATAATATGTAGGTATTTCGTAGTGTAAGGTAATATTAGTGTACTGTTTTGTGTATATATATTTTTGTTTACCTGAAAATTTTTGAGGTTATTAATTTTGTTCTTGAGTACATTACTTCATTAAAGTATAGTGGTGTGGTTTTATTGAAAAAATTACAAAATTTTATCTGGTTCTGTGCTATTTTTTTTTCCTTTTTTTTTAAAGGATTTCTTTTGTCAAAATTTATATTTTTACTGTATAAATTAAGTCTCTGATGGTGATAATCTTCACCATAGCTTTTGGGTCTTCTTCGCCCCATTATGCTTTTATTTTGGCAATTGTTTATAGCACAGATAAATGGGTTGCTCTTCCAATATGCACAGTGTCGCTGTAAGTGCATATGTAAATAACTTACTTCATAGTTTCAACTTGCATATCAATCGACTGGAGAAAGTGTTTCTCAATTTTTACACATTGATACAATTTGTGTTAACTGAATTTTAATTAGTGAAATGTATTTTATTGTGAATTAACTGTATATTGTGCAAATTGCCTTTTACCCATTTTTATTCTTTTTGTTTGTGTTTTTATATGCATATACATTACTAGTTCGTATGTTTTTATATATCTGTGTACATCGAGCTAACAATTTTTACCTATATTGATATGCATTATTATTGTAATGGATTTGGCGATTCTTTCGGTTGGCAATATTCTCTCCCAAATTTTTTATTTGGCTTTAAAAAAAAAAAAAAAAATTATTTTGGCAATTTTCAAAATTTTTTTTTTGTGGTTTAGCAAACAGTGTTCAGGTAAATACTTTGAATGGAACCTTCCCGATTGATAAGGTTAGTGGTGACAAAAGCAATGTCCAGCCTTGTGTTCATCTTTTAATTTTTTTTTGTTATTCTACAGGTGTGTCTAGGATTTTGTTGACAAGTGAGGAGAGTTTTGTGTATGCAAACTCAGGTTATGCATTCCGGACTGTATACCTTGAGGGGTAGGCTTGCTAAGTGTTTCTTGATAATTCTTCGGACCGAAGTCTGGTTTGTTTGAAATGTTAGACCCATTTAGTGATCTCTCCCGCATCCATTGAATTTTTACTCACACTTTTTACTTAAAAAACAAAGTTTTTTTTTATTTTTCAAAAAAAAATTGTGTTTTTTAAATAGAGACGGGGGATTCTTGTTAGAGGTAATTTAATCTAAATTTTTATATTTATATTTTCATTAATATCTTAAAACATTTCTTTTTTATAAACTCATTCTATTTTAATATTTAATCAAACCCCCCTCCTCCTTTTTCTTATTTTTCTTAAACATTATTAATTAAAACTCTCATTTTCAAAATCCAAACATTTGTAATTTTCTATAAGTCAAGACCACCCAAGTTCTTCTTTTTTCACTATGAGATAGTTTCCACGCAAACAACCTTTACTTGAAATTCTCACGTAATTTAAGGGATCGTAAATTCGGAACACACACAGGCAGATTGGATAAAGTACAACAGGCCTTTATAAGAAGTCATGGGAATAACTGAAGCATTATTGTCAGTTGTATTGTGTACAACTTTTATTACCCTAAGTAAAGAGAGTCATAAAACTATTTCGAAGGCTTGTTAGGAAGATGCATCAGTATATTGCTTTCGAGTCGTTGTTTATGGCAGGTGTCAGCGGGCGGATAGTTGTTTTCGTGGGACCCGGCATACAGCTGTTTTTCAACGATGCCCACGAGCGCCTTATTTCCAGGAATTGTAGCTAGGATTTTTCACCTAGCAACAACTAATCCAATAGGCGTGTTATTTGCCCCCCCCCCACTCAACCAATCAGCGTTGACCTTTTTTACCCCCTGGTCCAGCGTTACCAAGGAAACGAAGAGCTAGTTAGCAGAGGGAGTCATGTTTTGAAGCTCGGATAGTTTGGGTGTGTGAGGGTGGAGGGTTCCCTCCCTCACCCCGCCGGTTAGGCAGTGGCGAAATTTTCGAGAGAGAGACACTTCTCTCCCGGCAGTAGCGACAGTGGGTTGATAGAAAATGTTCGATCATCAAGTAACCTGAAATGACCGAAAAAACTTCTGTTTTTCCTATAAGTGCATACCCACGAAGGAGATCACCTACCATATTGTCACGATTTGGATGTTCTAAATAGTTCGTGATATTGATACAGTATTTTGATACGTATTTCTCGGGAGCGATTAATTGTGAGAAAATACCTGCTGAAGTGATGATGACAGCGAGAATCTTATCGAGTGCTCTAGCCGACACTACACATGCTCTTTGTAGTGTATTCTGAGAATCTGTGCAACTTTATTCTTGCAATGAATGAGCGATTAATTGTGAGAAAATACCTGCTGAAGTGATGATGACAGCGAGAATCTTATCGAGTGCTCTAGCCGACACTACACATGCTCTTTGTAGTGTATTCTGAGAATCTGTGTAACTTTATTCTTGCAATGAATGGTTGATCGTCCCATTACTATTATAAAGCATGTCATCAAAACGAGTCGCCAATGCATTAAATATTCACTATGCGAGAAGGTTTGTTGTCACCTTCACTCTATTCTATCGAGATGTAAGTAAAAACAATTCTTATCATTATTATGATTTATAAATTATGTTTTCTGTCTGATATGACGGAACTTATCTGTGTGTTAGTATTTTGATACATATATATATAAGATGATATTTAAATCATTTAAAGTGTTACTTGTTAATAAATGTTTGTTCTTTCTAATTTAATTCCTTCTCTGTTTTCTTTTTTTGATTATTTGCTTAATTAATTCAAAAGGTCTGCTTTCAGTATTTTACCTTTTATTTAATTTACGAAAATCAATCTCCCTAGGATTTATATTAATCCTTTTACTTAATGTCTTTTAATTGATAAAAATGTTAATTCTGCTAGAAAAATAGATAAATAAATAAATTAATTAATTAAAGTAAATTATTGTATTCTCTAATCATGGAATTTCTAAATATTATTTTAAGCATTATATCTAATAAAAAATAAACTACTAATTTACTGGATGTTGTAATTTTTAATATTCAAACTTATTTTATTTAATTAACTGAGACCTTTTACTATTCTTTAATTAATTACAGGACATACTTATCTGAATTTTTTATATAAAGTAATTTTAACATTTTGATCTAAAGTCTTATGACGAGCATTTTATAATAATGAATTACTTATTCTAAATTTAATTATTTACTCATGGTCTCTCAAACAAGGATTAATCTATACGATCACAGCTTCAGTGTTGTGAATTCTTGGAATTAATTTTGCATTTTTTAAATATTTGTCAAATATTATTTTGTTTAACCTATCTCATCAATTTTATACCCCCCCTTTCTGTACTTTCTTTAAAAGAAAGGTTTTGTCCCCTTTATTCCAAAATTTTCACTTAGTCTAAATTATTATGTCTATGAAAATTCCTTGTTGTTACCCTTCATATTAATTCTTGAATTCACAATGCTGATTGTTGGGGAATTGGATGTAGTGCAAATTGAGAATCTTGTCAGTGCTTTTAAATGATTAATTCTTATACTATTTTGAATTCAAAACTTAGAATTCAAGTAAATTTAAATTCTTTAAATTTTAATTGTTTCTGTTTAATTTAACCCATTTACCTTTTTTCTAAATTTATTTTAGTTTGAGAATAATTTTGTAAGTATGCATATTGACAGGATTCGTTTCAATTTTTAGTCATAGGTAATTTGCACTCATTCATAATTTTTGCAAAAGGTAATAGTACCTAGGCAAGAAAACAAAACCCCCAACAATAAAACTGCCAACTAGCTTGTTGAATAAATTTCCTCTGTTAAATAGTAGCGTAAAGCGATATTTTTTTAAATGGTTAAAGTTTTTCAATTAAATTATTTTGAGGCAGTTAAAATAATAGCTATAAATTGTATAATGTATATATATCAGAGGAATGAATTAAAAGTATATTTTCAATAGAAACTATTAAAAAAGTCCTTCCGGCCTGTACCGGGAGGAAAAGGTATCTTTCATAGTCCATAGTCCATGTTTTTAAAAATTCAACTCATTTTACTCAAACACCCGAAGATAAAATACTTGGAACCCGATTATAGAAAATTCAATCCCGGTTTTCGTTAATACTGAATTTGAATGCGAGTTACAGCAAAACAAAAATCAGTTTGTTTCAAAATTTCAGCCACCCTAGAATTTCAAACTGCCCTATCTCAGCCATTTTTTAAAATAAGGCCAAAACAAAAAATGTTCTGAAATCCTTGTATCAGGATCTACCACTTAACGTAAACAACTTTTTAAATTTATAATTTTGTATACATCTTTCTGAATTTTTATTTATTTTTTTAATTAACTTGCCGCCATTTTGAAACAAGATGGCGCATGAAACTGGCCAACGAACTCGGTCGAGACTTTGGTATGTTCTGTACACATGATCAGTCACATTCATATCGGTTCATAAATACGAGAGTTGATATTTCTGCAACAAGCAATCTGATATTTGTTATGCTGTGCATAACAAATATCAGATTGTTTCAAAATGTCAGCCACCCTAGAATTTCAAACTGCCATATCTCAGCCATTTTTTGATATAGCCAAAGGAAAAAATGTTCCAGATTCATTGTATCACGTTCTAACACATAACAGAAACAAATTTTTCAAATTACAATTTTTTGTACATATTTTTCAATATTTTAAAAATTAAAATTTTTTAACTGGCTGCCATTTCAAACAAGATTTCGGATGAAGCTGGCCAACGAACTCGGTCGAGACCTTGGTATGTCCTACACACTTGCTCAGTCACATCTAAATTGGTTCATAAATAAGAGAGTTACAGCATGACGTATGTCATATATATATATATATATATATATATATATATATATATATATATATATATATATATATATATATATATATATATATATATATCAACATTTGAACGGAGGGTGGTTTGGGGGTCTAGTGGTTATGATCGGTCAAAATATGCCAAATTTGTTTGGAATTGCTTTTCTCCGAACAGCTGCAATAGGTAGCTTTTGTAATAAAAGCTACCTAAAAGTACATAATTAATTCCGTTGTGGTGTAGCGAGTGTTAATTTCAAACATAAACATTCACGCACAGCTAAACTAATAAAGAATCCACTGGATTCAATTAAAAATTTTTTAATTAAAAAAAATATTCTGTACAAGTTCTTTGTGATTTACAATTTAATCGTGATCTTCATAATCACCGCAGAACACAGCGGAAAGCACTAAAAAAAAACATCTCACTCAAACCGGAGCTGTTTACAAGCGAACCTCTTCGCTCGCTTTCCAACAACAGACTCCCTCCTTCTCTACGTCTACGTGTACACTGTCCACTGGGGGTAAGGGCGGAAGTTCTCGGTCATTGCTCCAAAATGACCAACCCCCTCCCCACTTCTGCGAGCATCTTCTAACGTTCAGAAGGAAACAAGCGTTCTTTTGGAGAAATACTGCACCCTGCAGCCGTTGTTACAGCTCCTTCCCCCTAAAGAATTTTCATACGGTGCATACACCTATGAAAATGTAAATTTGAACCAGGTACCGAGCCCCTCATTCTTAACACACTAAATCTGGGAGGTCCCAACACCTAAACTCCAGTTGGAAGTGCTAAGGAAATACCTTAATAACTTTACCTTAATACTTTTTTTGCTAATACCTTAATAACTTTATACACTTTAATTTTTCTCTATACAAGGTTCATACAGACGCACGCGTACTCAGTTTTGAAAGACTCATGATAATCCTAGATTTCACTTATGAATTTCCATAACAAATCAAATAATAAAAACATTTTCGTAATCAAATCTAATATAACAGATGAGATATTTATCTGAGTTCAATAACTGACACAGGGCGATTCCTTGACATTAAAGAAAATTCTAAAAAAATACTAAATTACACACAAAATATATACAAGTGATAAATAACAAAAAAAAAACAATAATTCGTAAATAAAAATTATAAACAAATACTAATTCGGGAATCAAGTAAAGAAATTTACACTAATTAAATACTAAAGAAATTACACTTTTCGGTTCTACTTAACCCGTCTGCATTCCCGTGAAATAGTCCACACAGGGACGATAATCCTTTCCCGGAATCTCTGCCAAAATCATGAGGGACGTAAAATCGGACTGCCCTACTTCTATCACTCCTAATTCCAATAGTCTCCTGATTTCCTCTCTTAAAATTTCGGTCTGCCTAGGTGACATTCTATAAGGTTTCGCTCTCACCGGCGACTCATCTGTCAACTCGATATCCATCTCTACCAGATGGGTACGACCAGGGTCTGAAGAAAAAACTTTTCTATTTCTCTCTATAACCTCCTTAAATAAACTTATTTGGCTATCTGTCACTTTTTTCTCTAACTCGCTGTTATACACAACTTCCCAGAAGTCAATTTGTGTGGGGTTTGGCAGGGTATAAGGGATCTCATCATCTTCTTCCACCTCTTCCGCATCTATGTCAATCAGCAGATTAACAAATTCAGGCCGCTTGTAATAAGGTTTCAAAAGATTCACATGGTAGATAGTCGCCTTATTGCGCCTCTCTGGCAAGTCAACTGTGTAATTTGTTTCCGAAATCACCCCAGTGACAGTTCCCGGCCCGACCCTATTTACGGCCATCTTATGAGGCTTTGATGTTGCCAAAACCAACACCTGGTCACCAACTTTGAATTTTCTAGTTACCGCATTCCTATCATACCATGTCTTCCTTTTGTCCTGACATTCCTCCATACGCCTAGTTGCTAAATCCTGACACCTTTTCAACCTATTCGTCATATGCACTTTATCATCACCTCTCCGTGACTGCGATACCCGCACAAGCTTACCATCTCTAACACAAAATTCTTTTTCGTTAGGTTTACTGGCCTTCTCCCACAACTGCTTAAGTGAAGCGCAATTTATCTGCTCTTCCTTAAATTTCTCTGTGGATACCTTCTCCAACCCCTTCTCTGCCTCTAACCTTTCCGGAATAACTATCCCATCTTCTTCATCACCGCCACTAGACTCCTCTTCATCCGGTTCTCCATCCTCCGAACCAAATTCACTCTCAACTTGCACAGCGGACATTTCTCTCTCATGTTCACGCCTCTGACTGCGCGTCACTACAGCATTTACCGGTACAGGATTACGCCTCGACTCCTCAATAAGCTCAGCCGTTTTGTTTCCTAACAAATAATAACCTTGTTCTAACTCGATAGGTTTCACAGCTGCCTTAGTGACCACCGTTCCAAAATCTCCTTTAATTGTAACTCTAGCCAATGGCAAACATTTACATTCATTATCCAGGGGTTGTTTAATCCAAGTGACTTCACCAATCAAACCCTCATTATCAATCCAGCTACGGTCACAAAGATCAATGCCAGCCCCAGTATCCCGTAAGTAATCCCGTTCTATTCCATTAATTTCTGCCTTTTTGAAATACGGTGCAAAACACTCTCCTAAACTAACATCTACACCCAGGTGACTAACTACATCTCCAGAGTCTTTACGTTTTAAATCTGGGCAATCCGGTCTGATATGCCCTGCACGGTTACACTGGAAACAGACAATAGGTTTCCTTCTATCAAACTTATCTTTATTCCAAGAATTTCTACTTGCGTGATCCTTTTTATCAGCCCCTCCCGACTTTACTGCCTGTTCCCCCTTACCCTTGAAGTTATCCTGACCGTTCCTGTCCCTACCAAATGACTTATTATTCCAAAATTTATTTTCCATTTTCTTAAAATTCCCTCTCACACTCTCATATTTATCGCATTTTTCTGCTAAATAGGACGCTGTCTTCATCTCATCCCATTCGTCTAAGAATTTCTCTTTAATTTCAAAAGGGACTCTACGTTTCACCTGCTCTGTGAGTATAAGTTCTTTGAGGGATTCGAAATCATTCACTTCAACCGTTTCCAACCAGTTATCCAAATACCCTCTCAGCTCATACACAAGTTCAGACCACAGTGCACCTGACTTCCTTTGATGGTTTTCAAACTTAGTTTTAAGGGCACCAGCTCCTAATCTAAACCTTTTTAACAAAACGCTTTTGATGTGCTGATAGTCATCCCTTTTCTCTAGCGGTTCCTTTACAATAATTTCCGCAACATCTACAGGCAACAAGGGTATAAGCTGTGATACATAATTAGATTCATCTAAACTTTCTTTTAACGCCTGACTCTCAAAAATCATAAAAAATAAAGTAATGTCAATGGATTTAGGGTCAAACTTTGGGACTAAATCTTTTAAACTTACTTTTTTATCTTTACTTTCTGCCACTACAGAAACTGTGGAAGCTACAGAGGTAGTATCTACATTGTATTGTAACTTCGCCTTCTCTAACTCCAACTGTCTATCTTTCTCTCTTTCTGCCAATTTATCTAACCTTTCTTGCTCCTCTAATTTGTCTGATCTTTCTTGCTCTGCCAGTTTTTCCCTCTCTACTAATATCCCTTCCAACATATCTTTAGCCATTTGCTCCTCATAATCAGAGGCACGCAAAATTGCCTGAATTATCGCTACCTTTTTACTGTCCGCAGGTAATTCTGTATCAAAATCGGCCGCGAGCAATAGCAGAACGCTTTTATTTTGTTTATTCAAGAAACTGGCCATAATTAAACACAGAAAATATCTCAACACAAAATACAAAAAAGCACAATAATTTTCCCGAACACAATTAGCAATAAAAAAGCAAAGAAAATCAAGGATCTACTTTTCTTTTCAAAACTGAGTAACTCCCTAAATAAAACACCATAAATGATAAGATAAACCCAAAAAACACTCATAAAAATACTACACAGTAAAGAAAAGACTTAGTAGATTAATTTAAACAAAATTCCTTTCTACTAGGAATATGAATTTATTTTAAAAATGAATTCACAGTGATAATTTTCATTAATTCAATCTCCTACCTCTAAACAAATGCTTTCACACTGTAACACATATTGTTTAGCTGCATTAGCACTCTACATGTGCATAAAAAATAATTTAATCTTTATACTTATCACAAAAGAACAAAAACACACATAAAATAAATAACCCGCCACTTCTGCAATAAATATTTACCTGGGAACATTAGTACAATAACCAGAGAATATAAAATAACTTATAGCTATCCCGTACGCATGAACCTTGAAGTAATAATAATAATAATAAACCCTACTTCAAATTACTTAGCCCAACATTATTTCTACTAAATTTATGTACATGTATATATAACAATGGGACCTCCCAAAATTCAGCATGCACGAGAAATATAGGGGCTTACCATTCCATATTTGATGTTTACGCTGGGGGACACATAGCAAATTCCAGGCAAATTCCAGGGTCGGCAGATAAACAGTCCAACAGAAATGAAGCTCCACACCGGATCTTTATCGATGGTATCCACTCGCTCCACTTCACAAGAATGAATCCTTGACCTTCCGGACAGAACACTGATTCTTCTTTACAGAGACTCCAAATGTCAGAAAATAAAACTCTGGATACTTGGCCGTTCCAAAACTCGTGGAAATCGTCGACAAAGTTCTACCACAAAATGCGTGCTTATACGATAACTGCACGACTTTAACAAATATAATTTTTTTTTGCAGAAGGTGGCTAAGAATTCGTGGAACTAATTAATCTAGTTCCAACATCCCACCGAGCACTGCCACCATTAATCATAAGCTGTGGTGTAGCGAGTGTTAATTTCAAACATAAACATTCACGCACAGCTAAACTAATAAAGAATCCACTGGATTCAATTAAAAATTTTTTAATTAAAAAAAATATTCTGTACAAGTTCTTTGTGATTTACAATTTAATCGTGATCTTCATAATCACCGCAGAACACAGCGGAAAGCACTAAAAAAAAACATCTCACTCAAACCGGAGCTGTTTACAAGCGAACCTCTTCGCTCGCTTTCCAACAACAGACTCCCTCCTTCTCTACGTCTACGTGTACACTGTCCACTGGGGGTAAGGGCGGAAGTTCTCGGTCATTGCTCCAAAATGACCAACCCCCTCCCCACTTCTGCGAGCATCTTCTAACGTTCAGAAGGAAACAAGCGTTCTTTTGGAGAAATACTGCACCCTGCAGCCGTTGTTACACCGTTTTATCCACTTGAACACTTTATTGTACAATAACCTTTTTAAATATTTTATTAATTAATTCCAGAAAATTTCTTTTAAATGCCGTTTATTAATATAGCACAAAAGTAATAATACAATTGTAAAGGAATGTTTAATTAAATGATGTCAAATGTAGAGTTTCTAGTGAGTTATATAATATTTATGCAATTAACCTTCATTTTAAAATGCATTATAATGAAACATAATAAGAATCCCTAATGAAGTTTATTTTACCAATTAATTTCTAATAATGATCTTTCTATTCATTTTTCAGAATTCATTAAATTTTTGAGGTGTACCGACCGACTTCTGACATTTGTTGTAATTGTATCGTAAAAGAAATATTTTCTTTGACCCTTTCATACTTCAATAAATTTTTAAATACCACATATTCCAGCGTATAACGCGCACAAAAAAATTATCAAAAATTTCAGGTGCGCGTTGTACACTCGGTATAAAAATGAAGGAATAAAAGCTAAGAAAAGAGGCGTTCAAGAATTAATATTTCTACTTTAATGAACTCTGTATTTATTTAAAAATTTTTTACGTATTCATTTTCTTCTACATGATACAATTTTTTCATTATTTTTTCGGTTATCATGTATTATGTTTTTTCGGTTTCAATGATTTTTTTCTGTGATTTATTGTTAGATAGCTCATGGAGATTCTTTGCAAAGAAAGGAATGCGAGTAATACGGTTAATATACCAAAAAATAGAAAAATATAGTCCAAAATATCAGGTGTGCGTTGTACGAAGAAATATACTGTTGTAGATGAAAAAAATATTTTGCAGTTAAGATAGATTTAAAATGATTTAGTAAAAATAAATATTATTTTTAGAGCTTAAATTTATTATAAAATTCCAAAGCGAATATATGAGGTTTAGAAAAAAAAATTAAAATAAATTAATAGTTATTAAAAAAATTATGATAATGTTAACTTTGGATACATGAACACAAAGTAGTGAATAAAAAAAAAGAAACATTTTGTCTCATGTTCTTTTATAGATCCAAGAGCAGAAATTCTTTGCGAAAATCTTCTCTCATGCAGAATAGAAGCACAGTTGTCAAAAACACCATTTCCAACTGAACATTCTATAAGAAAATGTTTCGGCTATATATTGCTCTACTTCACAAGTATTACCGAACTTCATATGAAATTTATATGTAAGAAATAAGTAAAAGTTTACTACCTTCAGTGTTTTAAGGGTTGTTTACAATATTAGGTTATCATGCCTGAGAGTATTTTTGAATGCACTTTTTTAGATTAGACGCTTTCGTTACAATGCGAATTTTCTTTGTTTATGCAGGCTAAACAGACAAAGATCGTCAATTTAAATAGAAATCTGCACTGCTAAGAACACTCTATCCTGTGGCCAGGAATCTGAAACTTTACATGTTTTTATTATATTTAAATTTAAGAAACTAAAGAGATACAAAAATGTTATAAAGTAAGAAATATTATATAGATTGCAATAAAATGCCCTACTGTCAAAATTCATCTTCATTGAAGTGTTTTAGATTAATATTCAAATATCTTCAGACACAATCTTGAGATTAAAGATAACATTGATGTACTCAGAGGTACGCAGTTAGTTTTAATTCTGCCTCAGCCCTATGAAAAGCGGCGGTGCAATTATATATACAACTTAATTTTAATCCCAAACTGCAAAAAATGTACCAGATTTGTCAATAAAATTTTAATTTTATAATGTACCTGAAGAAAATCATTTGTTCAATCAGTTTGTTATTTAATCATTACAACATTTTAGCAACAGAATTACCTTGCCCTTGAAAAGGTTAAACTTTAACCAAAGCTATGCGAAACTTTTATCAACATTTCATTAACTGATAGTTTCAAACAGTTTCAAATAGTTTCAAATAGTTGTCACATAGTTTCAAATGTATTCGCTAGATCGTTTCGTACCTTCGTTTAGAAAATTAATGTAGTAATTTATATAACTTTATCACAAACCGTGAAATACATTAATAAGTCTCAAAACATTGCTAGAACTCAACGACAGCATTTCGCTGTACTCTTCCAACATTTCAAGGAATTAGCTTAGATTGGCTTCTAAACATGCCATTTTACCTTCCGAACACATATAATGCAAGGGAAATTTTATTAACATGATTAAAATCAGATTATGGAAATTTTCGTACATCTTTCATTTTAAGGTTTCCTGAATCCGCTTTTGCTATATTTTCAATTTTTCCACGTGTATGTGTGTATGTGTGTGAGTATGTTAGTATTTGCTTATGTTTTGAGGTCCCCAAAATCCGTTTTTTTAGTGTGTTTTTACGATGATGCATGTGTGTGTCAGAGAGAGGGAGAGAGAGTAAATAAGATAACGGCAAAAGGTGTTTCCGATTGTATTTCCATTTGGCAGACATGTTATAGAGTACTGTCGAAGGAACTGTATTTATTTTTGTACAAAACGTACAATAGGTTTGACATCTGAACTATTTTTCAACCATTTTGGGATCAGAGAAAACTGATAGGTTTTTATTTTATTTTTCACTGAATTATTCAATTTTTTTTCAAGTTTGATACAACAGTCATATTTCATCAGAACGTGACATAATTTAGTGTAACATTTTCTGTCTTAAAAATACAAAGTAAATTTTATAGTGAGTTTTATTATTCTAATAAAAATGTGTGGAACTATAAATATTGCATTTTGTTAAGTAAAAAAGACAAAATATCTACAATTAAAACAACTTAAAATTCACATTAGAATGACTATGTGGATTTTAATTTGAAAATTTATTTTAATATACATGCCTTAATCTCATGAGGGGCGGAATGAAAATTCAAAGAAAATTACGTCATAATTTTAAAACACGTTTCAGCTTTATGAAAGATTTGTTTGTACATGTTTTCTTTTTCATCAATAGAAAAATTTTCCATTTGTAAAATTAATATCTACATATTTTAATATTAGTATTTACTTGAACGCATAGTATTGTGTAATGTGTTCGCCAGTAAGTCGAGAGGAGTCACTTCAGATTTTTATATTTGAAAGCGAAGTTTAAAATATTGATCAACATACATAATGAAATTTGCCTAAATGACTCAATTCTATGAGGATTTTTCAGATAATTAATTTATATCTAAAACATATTTTAATATTCTATATTTTTCCCAATGAATTCCCAATTTAAAATACTTCATTTTTTTCCTATACCCTAACTCAAATTCCCAGTGTTTCTACGCTTAGTAACTTAGATTTCCCATTTCGAAGTTCATATTTTAGAATATTCTTTTCAAAGATAGGGATGCGCATTATACGGCTAA
Source organism: Maratus michaelseni (assembly GCA_963931845.1). NCBI lineage: Eukaryota > Metazoa > Arthropoda > Arachnida > Araneae > Salticidae > Maratus > Maratus michaelseni. Next base: position 127,616,954 of record OZ007586.1, on the reverse strand, counting down.
TATACCAAAATAACAGAAAATATAGTAAAATATTTCAGGTGCGCACCTATTCAGGTTTAAGAAGATTTTTTATTTTTAAAGGGACGCGTTTGGAGATCTTTCGCGCATAAAGCGGTGGCGTATGGCTTCAGTTTTTTAAATTCACCGGTAACGATTTCCAGCGCACTCACTGATTGGTCCACACGTGCGGTTTTTTTAGTATTACGATTTTACTTGGTATTTTTGCTATTACGCCGATACACGCGTTCAGATACCACTTTTTCGTGTCCCTCCTTGTCATCTGAAACCGCGCTATATTAACAAATATTGAAATATTTATTATACTGGAAGAAACTTTTATTTGTTTATGGAGTTTGCTTATCTACTTATTTATTTACTATTCTTTGAGCTTGTTTGTTTGTACGGTGTTATTGTAGTTCTAATAAGAACTGTGAAATTAAGTCAGTTCACAGTAACAAGTCGTGTGCATAGTCTTGTATCTAGACTGCGAACGTGACTTTTTGCCAATAAAATGTTGTGCTAAAATCTTTTGACTGTTTCATCAGTGGTGAAATAAAATTTGGATTTTTCTTAATTCCATCACGTAAACGCTTTCGAGTGCGACTTCAAGACTGCATTTTCTCTAACATAACTTTCAATGTGGATTATCATGGATATTATTCAAATAGATCGCTTGTTTCTATCATCATGATTGCTACATATCCAGTTTATACCTTCCAGCCTAGCCCTTTCTTCACACCACATCTTGCACCACATCTTGCGACCAGATTTTTAGCAGAACTCACTACAACTCTCCAAAATCGTGGCATATTATATACAAATACGGAATATGGTAGAAATATCTGTAAATATGTTTTTGGCAAAATATTTATCCGATCCGATAATTAAGACATACTCCCTGCTTTATAAATATCTTGTAAATAACATACATTGTACACATTTTTGAATTCGTGAATTTTATTTATGTAAAATTCGTATCGAAACAAAGATGCACTCGTTTTTATTCGCACATCATTTACAATAAAATCTCAAAAAAGTGTCATTAGACTAGAAATAATGTCTACTTTTGACATAGAGATCGTCTTCATATAAAGAATAGTTCCTACTTTCATTTTTTTCAAATGTTAGCATCCACTTTTGACATTTCAGTTCTTATAATCAAATAACGCTTAAAAAATTATGTATTTTTTATAAACCTTCATACAGTTTGTAGAGGACCAAATTTGAGGATGATAATGTTATATCCACGAGGCAAACTTTAATTTATATGTTTCTAAAAAATCCCCCGACTAATGTTTTTTAATGAGATAAAATAAAGAACCAGAAATATTGTAAGATTCTTTTTTCGATTCAAAAATTTATTTTAATTAGGAAAATTATTAATATCTTCATAATCAAAACATTTATGAATTATGAATAACATTAATTACATATAAAAATAATGAATGTTATTCTATTAACATGGCTATGCCCTTTTGCAGCTCATTTATATCATTAATTTTCGAGATAAATAGAAGTTTCACTTTTTGACTGTCAGAGGGGAACATATCCTGATATCGTTAGAATTTACAGAATAGAAAGTCTTGGAAAGTAACTGACGAAAATAAATAGAATTTTCTTTCATATAAATTAAATTTATTTTATACTTAAAATTTCTATATAAATTTTTGGATTATTAATTTAATATTTCCAATACATTCCCTTGTAAGGTATTACTTTTTTCTACCGAAATTTACTGATAAACCCCTAAGACAATTTCTTTTGAAAGTCTGTGAAGATTTAAGTATAAGTACACACATTATTTTTCCCGGTTGGTTTGATCTCAAGAAATTATTCAAATATTTTTTTTAAGTAGGTTTACAATTTTAAAAATGAAATTTGGCACAATTTTTATTTTAGATGAGTCAAACATTGTACTCACATTCTGAGAGAAGGCATTATTCGAGTGTCTAATGACTTCCTTGTTGTGATTTTATTGTAAACGAAATTCAAATCAAGGCAGGTTTTTTTTTCTTTTCTTATTTTTGCCGCAAGTCGTAAACTCTATATATTTTCAATATTACGTAAAAGTATTTAATCAATATTTATCACATGTTGACATGAAACCGAAACTATTCTAAAATAAAATTTCATGTTGATGAAATAATCGTGTAAAATTGAAAAAATTCTCAATAAAACGATAGTGGTTACCTTAGACTGGCCAAACTGATTTGTAAATACTTCTGGTGTGACGTCAAAGTTTGAGCAGTGATGATATTGTACTGCAAATATCTCCAAAATATAGACTTAATAAATATAATACTGATGTGTTATTCAGCAAATATTTGTCTTTTATCAAATCTAAATGTTATTACAATCAAAGCAAAATTTTGTGTGATTTTTATTCCTTGTTAAATATATGTTGTCACAATCAATATTTCTATAGAAACACAGTATGCCTAAAATACTCTCACGCAGGAACTTCATCACACCATTCTAGTGCAAATGTCATTCCTGGTAAAACCATGTTCAATACCTCCAAACTTTAAATCCAATAAATATAATCCTGATTTGGCATTCAGCAAATATTTGTTTTTGTACAAAGCTTGAATGTTACAAGTTGAAATCAAACTTTTTGTGGGATATCTATTTCTCGTTACAAAATTTTCTGACGGTCAATATTTCTACCAAACAGAAAAATAAATTCATCTGGTATGGTTTATCACGGTAATTTCATCATATCATCCGAGTGGCACTGTCATTAATTGTACAATCATATACAGAATCTCAAAAATGCGAATCAATAAATATAATACTGACATATTATTCAGAAAATATTTATTTTGCTGTAATGCTAAAAGTTAATACAATCAACTATACTTTTTCTGTGACATATATTCCCTGTAACATAAATGGACTGACGGGCAAGATTTCTACGTAAACATAATATGTCTAAGATCCTTTCACTCAGTAACTTCATTCCATCATTGGAATGGAAATTTCGCCCTTCGTAAAAGAATATTAGATCAACTATGCTATTTTATTTTTCATCGGGTTGTTAATTAAATATTTCTCAAAATGTTCATTGTTCTTGAATTTCATTTGTATGAAAAATTTCAATTTACTGCTTTATCAAGATTGTGTAAAAAATTAAATTCCACAGCTATTAATTAAGGATTTAAATGCCTTATGAAAACAAAACTATGAGGGATTGCTGATAAGTAATGCACATTCACGGATTAATCAGACACGGAGAGAGATAATTTAAATTCGTAAAAAAGCAAATTAGAAAACGTTTCTTTAGCTACACATTACCTTCCCTTATTTTCAACATAATCACCATTTACAGACATATGCATAACCCAACCAGAAACAAGTTTTTTTTTTTATCCAGTCTCTGAAATATGCAGCTAGTCTCTCTATGATACAAAATAGATACTTCATCTTCTTCCTTCACTTAGGCGGAAAGTAAGATCCTGCGTGAAGTGAGTACCTTTGAGTTCGCTATTAAAGTCTGGGAAGAAGTGTAAGTCAAAGTGTAACAAATAGGGAGAGTATTGCGGGTGGGGAGTGAACTTTAATTTCATCTGATTTAGAGTGGCACAGCTTATTATGTATGAAGTTCCCGTTAATTCCCGAATGCGACGTATCCGTTTCCTTTATTATTTCAGCGACTAAATGTACCACGTTGGCTTTGAGTCCCTACTACGCTCCATTTTGGGACGTACTAATTGGAAAACAGTCACAAAAATTTCAAGCTCAATTCCAGAGTTGAAAAACGATGAAGCTATCTGCTTATGGCTGAAAGCGGAAGTTTTAATATCGTTTTAATTTTGAAATATCCGCAATTGTGCATTACGTATCATCCACCCCTCCTATATTTAAATACATGTAGAAATAGCCCAGAATATTAGAAAAGGGTATGTATATTACCTAATGATAGAAAATTTTGACCGAATGCTTTTAATTAATAAACTTGTGTTTGTCAAAATTGGAACACAGTGAAGCAATCATGCCAGTGAGTTGAAACTGACAGCAAATGTAAATTAGGGTGTTATCGAATTATTCTGAAATGCTGATTTTGCCGTATAAATAGAGAGCTGTAACGGGGCGTTAAAAGCAGTATATGGTTGTCTGCCAATGGCAAGCATTTCATGAGAAGTCAGTATACCCCGACGACGGCGGAGGGAGCAATATGAGCAAGCTACTGACTTTGAACGGGGATGAATGTTGGTCTACGTGAAGGATTTATTATTATCGTTCAATAGAAGATCGTATAGAGAGAAGTGCCACAACAGTGATGCTAGTGTAGAAGTATTGGACACAATAGAACCGGATGAGTTGGAAATCTTGCAGTGAATGACGAAATGTTACGTCAGCACAGGAAAATAGACACCTCATCCACATGGCAGTGACGGACCATGCAAAGTACAGTTGACAGACCGTTTGAACACTGCTGCAGGTGTGTCATTGTCTGCTCTAACGATTCGTCAGCGTCTGCTGCACCATGGGTTGCATGGAAGAGTTTCTTTGTACAGGATTCCCTTAACACCTAACCATTGGCGTCTACGGCTACATTGGGAACTCGCATTTTCCCATGAATCCAGCCTTAATTTGAAATTCAGAGTTGGTTTCATACGCGTTAGACGCTCAACAGGTGAAGTCACATTCCGGAGTGTGTGATCCAACGTGATACTGGACGAACGCCAAGCGTGAAGATTTGAGGAGTTATTGGGTATCATGGACAATCTCAGCTGATAAGAATTGTGTGTAACTCAACAGCAACTAGTACATCACGTCCTACCCTGACATCAAAGACTTCCTGGTGCTGTGATTCAAAAGGCCACATATTGCTAAGAATGGTCATACTTTTTTTTCAGAACAGCAAATATAGCTTTTTCCTTGGCCTGCCTATTCACCGGATATGTCGCCTTTTGAACATGTCTGGGATTTTGTTAGTCGGCCTTCTCGCTCGTGACGTTTTCCTGTAGCTGACACAGATGAACTTTGCTTCGGACTTAAGCAACGTGTAATGCGTAGTTGCATGTGTAGCAATGTGTAATTGCATAAAAATTGCATAATGCGCTTCCCTCAGGTGCAAATTCAAAAATTTTTATAATAGATACCACGTCGTATAGAAGAACTTATTGCAACGCGAAGTGGTTGTATAAATTGCTAATTTTCGACATGTAATAATACTTTTTTGCTTTGTAGATTTAATTCTTTATTTCTAATGATACTGGTCGTTTGTGGAATATGTTTCATTTAATTCTGATACGTCCTTCATGTTGTTGCAATTTTAGAAACCGGAGTTTATTTTATGTAATTTTTTTTTACGATATTGCAGAAATTTTAACTGTGTACACCAGAAATTAATGCATTTTTTATCTCCTACAAAGTAATAATTTATGAAATTATGATATTTTTTTCTTTTATTCTAAAAGTTGGTAAGAGAAAAATGTAAGAAAAGTTTAAATTAATTACATTGCTTGCTATATTATATTGAATAAACATATCAAAACTTTTTTTTAAACATGTAAATTTTACATACTTTACAATTTCTCATTTTCAATTTCAATAATTAAATGTTATAGAATGTCTGTACTGTTATGGCAAAACTCATTTCGAAATGTGTTAAAATAACTAAGAACATGTTTTTATTTTTTTAGCAAAATGAGACTGTAGGTTTATAAAAATTACATATTAATCATCTTTACAAACATTAATCATCTTTTCCAGTTTCAAAACTAATAGGAAATTTGTAAAAATTTATCAAACTTTTTAACGTAAAATAATTGATTTTTATAAATATTTTATGTTAGTTCGTTCGTAGGAATGGTTATACAAACATTCGAGTTACCTAATGATTCTTATTTCGAAACATATTTCTAATTTAGAGAAAAATAGCTATTAATTTAAAGTATTCTGGAATATATTTACACAAAATAATTATTTACTGAACATATCGAAAACGTGAATTGTTTACTGTCAGCAGAAATATTTATTTCAAAAAATGCAATCAAAAATTAAAATAAATCTACATTAATCGTTACATTAACTTTCTAAGGATTCTGATATAAATATTTGAACGACGTTCCAACCTGTGTATTAAATATTTATGTCACAAAATATGAATTAATGAATATTTCCCTTTCAAAAGCATTTTCCCTGAATTTTTGAAAATGCGTTAGAGCATTGTGCATTAATTAAATTCACTAGTTTATCTAACTGAGTCTTCCCGGTTCGAACATAGGTGAATTTTTACTGAAAAAAAATATATTTTAATTCCTTTTTCGTAAAAAATTGAATTTAAATCGTATGAATTTTTTAATAGAATTGATTTCTATAAGTTTCAAATATGCGAATCTAAAATTACAGCCCATTTTGTCTTGTAGATTTTGAGTTATAATTAAAATCAACCCGCATTGCAATCTGTTTTGCAACGATTACAAATGAATCGGTAATTATTGAAAGGAACTAAGTCCAAGTTTTGACATTTCTCATTTTAAGATGGTTTCAATGTATTTTAATGTTTATTGACCGTTTAGTGATAAACTCAGTCCGGGTACTACCTATGAATGTTAAATAATTTAAATTTGAGTGTTAAAAAGCACAATGTCCATGACTTGGGAAATTTCAAAACTAGGACTTAGTCTTCTTCAACAATCATCTATTCAAATGAAATTAACATTAGAAATTCCAAACTTTAAATCTTCATAATTCCTAAAAAACTTGACATAATAACTTCTTGTTTGATATTCCAAGGCATAATTCACTGATATAGCCACACATGATGTCCAAATTAGGTGTTCCTATTGACAATTACAGAGTTTAGTAAAATTTGAAGATGACGACGACTCTCTATATGCTTATTTTGTTTTACATAAACTGAAAAAAGACAATTTACTGCCGAATGGCTATTTCTGTTTTTCTCTGTCAATTGGGAGCTTAAAATGTATGTGGTGTTAAAGGCATAAAACATGATGCAAAAAAGGAAGTTGCAAGTACTTCAGAGACTACATATCTTTATTTTGTCTCACTGAGCATAATATCACATTTTTGAAGTTTTAAATAATTTTCATAATATCCAAAGTAACTAGAATTTTTTGTGTAGGTTTTGCTCTGTCAAGATTTATCAAGATTTTAGTTCTCTTATAATAACGTAGGACTTGCTACTCTTGTTTAAACTTTATCAAAAATCTAAACATTTAGTAAAGGAAATAAACGATACACCAAACACTCTACGTTAGTCTACCTCAATTATTTGCGAAAAACTCTCTTGATCTAACACATATGTTTCTCAGAGTTACATCATTACTACTGTATAAACCATTCTGAAAAGACCTGTTTTGGAAAATAACATCTTCTAACCAACAACATCTTCGTCGTGTTGTCTAAATGTCATCGACAGCGCATAATCGCTTCATATTTAAAGGTGGTTTAGGCTATTTATAGTGGTTTTAATTTTCTAATAATTTTTTAATTGTTTTTTCTCATATTAACATAATTTTATCATTCATTGTTTTGCGCTGCATAACCATTTGAGAATTTTGAGTGTTTATACCTGATCCATCCAAAGGTGGCATGCGCTTTTATAAAGCTTAAAAGTCGCGAGACGAAATTAATTTTGCTCTAGGAACAGTAGGAAAGAAGTGAAATTTCCAGAGTAGTATTTCATGCCATTAACAATTCATACACTTGCGTTTAGAATTACCAGTGTATCTTCTCTTAGTTTCTGTTCTGTTTTCTTAAATCAGAACGTGTATATATTACTGTTTCTGAATATGGGTTATTACTGATTCTTCAGAATGCGGGTAATATGTCTCGAATTTCAGCCTTTTTTGAGTTGCACTTGTTGCTATGTTCTCTAAAATATTCTAAATCATAGTCAGTCATAACAGTTAGGATTAATTATGATTTTGATCATAAACTATGGATAAAGAAATATTTTGTATCACTGCAAATAAAAGCATCTTAAATTCCGACACATGTGTGTCTGAAAAAGCAATTCAGAAAATTAAATGTCTGAATAGGAAATTTCAGACATCATAGATGTCAGAATTTAAGACATATAAACGTCTTACAATGATGATGGTATAAAAGAACTGAGAAAATTGTCTGAATAATGATAATTCTAAAATTAGACAGTTAAACATTCAGACACTAAGTGTCTGAATGTGACACAATTGTATCATATGCACGATGACTGTGATACAATCGTGCCACTATATTTTCCAGCACCATCGGAAAATGTTTCCGAATAGATGAAAGTTGTTTAAAATGCTTTTCCATCCACTAAATTTTGATTAGACTATACCCTGATTATACCATAGAACGAGTGTCAAAAATGTACACCAAATCATGGAACTAACTTAATTTTGGTGCATTGAGTAAGAAAATAATTTCTTTTATGAAAAATATAAAGTTCTCCAAAAATTACTTGCACTCATAGACGTATACAGAGAAATGCAGGGCCACCAATTCTCCCCAACCATCTAATATTTTGTAAATGATAAGATATAATAGTAAGATTCTTGAAATAATCAAGACAGAAATGCATGTAGAGGCAAGGTTCTTGAATATATGTGCCAGTGAACTACAGCAGAGCCCGCTTTTTTTAAATGTATAACATATACCTTAAATAAACTTAATTAAGATTTTTGTGTCAGGGCTTCTTGGGCAAGACAATTTTTAAACATAAAAGCGATGTAAAACTTTAACACTTAAGAAATATTAAATATTAAAAAATAAGTTTTTGAGATTATTTCTGAAAATAAAGAATTGAAACTGATTTTTTCTGTCAGGAGGCTCTGTCTTTCTAAATCCTACGTTTGACATAAAATAAAAATACATAAAATTAAAAAGAAAACATAATTTAAAATTTTCTTCTAAGATTGATTCAGGGAGGAACCTCTGATAAAAAATGCGTAGTTCCTTCTTCAGTTACCGTTTAATTATTCCGCAGTCACTTGGAAAATTAAATTTAATACATTTTAATAATCACATATAAAGAAAATTTAGTTTATTATCCCTTAACTGCTGTTACAGAAATTGTTGCATGGTTACTGTTAACAGTGTCTGATACCACTCGATCTAAGGATGAATAAAAGTATCAATTAAATCATAGGATACTGTTGCTGTATTAAACTTTATGTACAAGATTTTTATAATTGAAATTCACCTATTCAGAAGTCTCTAGAATTAGTACTAGAGCTCCACACAAAAACATTTCACTAGTAATTATAGATAAACTCAAAATTACAAGTAGAAAATGGAAAAAGCAGCGGTCTGTTAAACCGATAACAGCAGGTTAAATTTCAAAAACCGGGCGGGAGTGGGATGTCCCCGCCGCCTGATCTCAAAACAGCCTTGAACACCTGTTTCAGATAAATGTTTAACACATAAAAAAAAAAAAAAAAAAAAAAAAAAAAAAAAAAAAAAAACGAACTAAAAATTAATTTTCATGGGGGAATTGCAAAAAGCTCCCCTTCCAACGCAAAATTCTTAGCTGCACTTTCTCTTAGGGGTCAATTATTTTAAGTTACTCCAAAAGAATACATTTACTGTGTTTTCAAAAACGGCCAAAAAGAAATTTTTTTCAATTCAATTTCAAAATCCAGCGAGCGTTTTTACATTTAAAAAATATATTGATAACAATCGAATTGAAAATATGTATAATTCACATCCCCCCCCCCTATAAATACTAAAGTTTTAAAATACTAACCACCATCTTAAATTCACAAAATCTGCCAAAAATACTCTTAAAAATTTTCATTTTTCTCAGTAACAAATTAATCAAACCATATTCTAATCAATCGTTACGCAAATAAAATTTCTCTAATAAATTATATCAATCAAACCATATTCTAATTTTTCATTAATTATATAAAAACTCAAGTAATAAATTAGCCCCAGTAAATTAAATGGAGGAAGAATTATAATAGCCTCGATAAATTACCATCATCCCTATAAGAATATCAACCCACAGTCGAATCAAACTATCTATTATCGACATTTAAAATAGCATCCCATCATTGTCCCATTCGCAAGAACGGTAGAACTCTAACACTTAGGTCATGAGTTCGATCCCACCTTGGGGATAAAGAAAACTGAGATTATTCTCCTGTATCAACAACTAACACTGTTTCTGTAACACTCCCTAGATGTCAGCACCCGCGCTTTTTCACTTTTTTTTTTTTTTTTGCAAACTTATTCTAACTGGGTATTGCCTCGGTAAACTTGGAAGTATTTCAGACGTTTCAAGTGTCTGAAAAAGTAAAACATTTTAAAACGTCTTAAAATCGAACACTTCATTTCAGACATTTCACTTTACAGTGTTGACATCAGAAGAGAAAAATACATATTAAATAGGGAGTAATTAAATGTTATTTGCAATGTTTGTCTATTAAAAAATGCTTAATTTTGGTAAATCATTAAAACGGGCAAAATATGTGATTTCTCGGACAAAAGAGATTTTCAATAGCTGTTCTCTCCTATTCTCAGTGTACAAACTTGCTTGCATGTAATGGCTGAAATCAGATAAGTTCTTAAGGAAGGATGTGTGTATTTTCCCCTATTGCTGTAGAAGAGAGGTTCAAGCTACTGAATTGTATCTGAACGTGGTACAAAATCAACAACCATATTTCCGGGAATGTCCCAAACATGTAGTAGTGGGTTCATGTCTGAGAAAAATGCTAGCGTATACATAGAAAATGAGAAGCTCTTAGCTGATGTAAAATGTCTAAAGGAAGGGTATCCCCAATTTATTGCCTTATATACACGTGTTACAATGTTTTTCTTACAATATTTTTCACCTTAATTATTTGCAGGATTTTCGTCATTAAGACGAATTTTGGATACACGAAAATACTGATGGCTCTGCGGTCCGCGTACTGCAAGTTGAATACCTTAAATCTCGACACTAAAAAGAATTCAGTGTGTAGACCGTACAAGATTTGCCTCGTAAGAGCTGTAAAATTTCGGACAATATCCCATCGAAAGCTATTTCATAAAGGCGACCACTATTTTGTCATAACATGACCAAATCTCGCCATTGGCTAGTAACATTACATAAGGTTTGTTAGAATAAAACATAGAGTTATATTTCTAAACGTACAGGTGCTTTATTTGACAGCTGACACTGAAGAGATAGGAAAGCAGAGTAAAGAGTGTCCCAGATTATCTCCAGTGTTCAGGCAGCTGTCCAATCGTGCAACAAATTTCTCTATGCCATCCGCGATAAAAGAAGAAGGCTGTTGATAGAGACATTTTTCTACAGTATCACGAACCGCTTGATTGGTTTCACAAACTTATCAGTCAAATTAATCACTCATTCAAATAAATTATCGTCTGAACGTTCCCGATATCTTTTTAATGTATATTAGTGATGCTTTTGTCACTAATGCACACAACATCTGCATAGCAAATTTGATTTCCATAATCTATTTGTAAATTTGCATAATCCAACTGCATTTTTAACCCAAATTTTAACTATGTTATTCATTGAAACATGTAACACAGAAATTTTCTTAGATTTTTATAATTTCCAAGTAATGAAAGTTTTCGAATAACTTACATTGATAAAATAACCAAAACAATTAAAACCATTTATTTGATGTTATTTTTTAAATGTAATATTTAATTTTAGAATTAGAAGTTAATAATCCATTTTCAGAGACTGATTGACATTGCACTGACGTCATCAGATTATGTAAGTGCATCATAAAGTTTATTAAAAAAATGGTTTCGGCAGTGCACATTAAATTAGTCTAGTCCTTTCGTTATGTTAGCTTGTGACTTGAGGTAGCATTTTTTATTTTCTGTTAATTTATTTTTCCAACATTTAATTTTGAAATTACAGTCTTCAAACTGAGTTGTTCAATGTTACATTTTATTTGCCAAGAGAACACACTGACTTGTTTTACGGCTACCCAACGGCATAAAACAAACGGTATTGTCCCGTTAGATCCACGTTATTCTTTACTTTTTTCTCATAGTCTTTTAATTTCTTGAGTACTAAATAATTATTACTGCATGCTTTTAATAATTAGTATAGAAATAATCAAATTTAAATTGAAGAAATATAAAAGTACGATGTCGTTTTGGTAATATTGTATTAAAAATAATCTCCAGGGTAGTTAAAAAATCATTCGAATCGTTCATTTCCAAATTCCTTTTTCATATCTTCTAATATTTTTAATAACTAAATTTAGTCCTAACTATAAGGTTTCAAATTCCATGGAACTACAACTTAGTTTAAAGTATTACTGTTAATTAATTCTATATAATTTGAACATTCTATGAATATGTCTATAAAGGCATTAATTTTAAATAGAATAGAATTGAAGAATTTTCCATTTTAAATGTCTTATTTTAGTTTAAAACATATATTTTAAAGATTAAAATCATTGTTAAAATGACCAATATAAATTATCCCATCTATAATTTAATCCTTTCTTCAGAGAGATTACTTTATTTACTACTTTTATTTAAAGAAAAAAAAATAATCTTATCTTTTTAAATTCTAATGGAGTGGAAACAAATTCAATTCAAAATAACATGAACAAAAATGAAAATCAATACGAAATAAAACATCTGTTTTCCATTTCAATGATAAATTATTCTTTTTTTTTTTTGTATCAACAGATTCAAATAAGTAATGAAATTTCTGGAATAATTTGCCGAAGGAGTATTTAAAATAAAATTGTATTCTTGCAGTGTAGAAGATAATACATTTATTACTTATGATTCAAAAGTAATTCAAGAAATCGAAAACAGGATGACAAAATTATCATCCACTATGTTTTCTTTTGCCAGACGAAAAATGAAAAGCATTGACGTCATAAGCAAATGTTTTGAATTGCGCTTTATAAAACAAAATGAACTGTTCATCTAAAGTTTTGAAGTACAAGAGATTAGAGCTGCTTATTATTGTTTTAAATTTTCAAGTTAATTATTCTTCAAAAGAGCTTATAAGCTTATAGGATTTATATGGTATGTACGTTATTTAGCAAGCCTGGATGAGTGAGGAGGACATGTTTAGTCTAACTAAATTTTAGTTTTAGATTTCCCTCTTACAGATATTTTTATTTTTTAGAATGACCGTATCCGATCGATTGGAATGACAGAGTTTTGGGTCTTATGCAAGTATAGACTAATTGTTTATCTTGCATAGGAATTTGTAGATTCACGCAGAATTAAACCCCTTGCATTCGAGTATCACAAGTACCAAACTGTTAAGTTTAATAATAACAACCGTGATTTTCAATAACAGTTCTCAGACTTTCCCGTAATTTTGTCAGTTGTTCAAATTATTCGGTGAAAAATGTAAAGAAGCTTCTAATTGTTTTGAAAAAGTACTATTTGCATCCTTCCATACTGTTCTTGTGATACTTTCTTATAAGATTTGAAATGTATTTTTATAAGCAAGGAGTGCAGAATGAGTTACCGCAAGCAGAGTACGATACATTCCGTGCACTGCCATTTACTGTTATGCAGCATATGATGTGTAGTTGCGATTTATTTATCTGTATAAGATGCTGCCAGTGTACCAACAAAATACATGAATTCAATGAATAAAGAACTAATTTACAAAAATCTATATTTAAACTTCATAATTTTCCGTACATATATAACAACAAAATATAATTTTTTACAATTCTTATTGGATTTGCTTAATTTCCTGAATAGTAATAACATAACGTTAGTTGACAAACCAAAGTAAGTATTTTCTAACCATCATAATCATGTTTTTTTTTATCAAAATGATAATAATCAATGCGAAAAGACCATATCTATTGAAACGGATAGAAACTTTCTCATTCGATGTTGCTATCTTCTCAAATTCAGTATATAATTAAGAGACCTGTAAAAATATACTACACTTCTTAATCCAAACTTCGTTTTTCAGCTAGTTTAGCTAGTATGGTGTCATGAATGGAGATTTATTTTTATGTCCATGTTAACATTTTTGCATAGCTCTTTTTAATACTGGCCATTGGCTTCGTTGTCTAATAGAAATATAGTCAGAAAATAGCCAAGATTACGACAGTTTGACGAAAAAAGTGTTGAAAAACATCTAATACTTGACCAAGAGAGATACTTTAAAATGAAAAAAAAAAACTAATATACTTCTGGTTATTATGAAATGAAAGTAAAAATGTAGTTTAACAGGAAAATAATACATTTACAATTATTATTTTAAAATATTTCAAAAAATCAAACAAATGTTTAGACTTCCAAAATGCTTATTTTTTTTAAATATTATTTAAGTCTCATTTCTTCAAGTATTTAAATATATATTTATATATTGTTATTTATATATTATCAGTAACAATATAGTCAACAACTTTAAGCATTAGATTTTATTTTATACGATTGGTTTCCGAGAAATGCAAATTAAACTGTAAAATTGTAGAAAAATTATAAATAATTACGCATTTCAATAAAAACATTTTTTTAATTATTTTTAATCCTATACAAATATCTTTCTTGTGATGAAATATTTAACAAGAACAAAAACGTATAATAAAAACTTAACATTTATAAATAGTAAATAAACTTAAAGGGACGTAAGTACATTAAATAAATTTTATCATTATCGCAAACTGTTGGTAAGTGTTTCTAAGAATATCTTTAAGTTGTTAACCAGGGAATAAACTTTTGTTCAACTGATATGCCTGATTACCAACGGGGCATACTTCCACCAGTTAAAAAGAATAGAAATTTTTTCCTTATTCATGGCACTAATTTTGCATGAATAGGGCGTTTAATAAGACGAAAATATCTATTAAAATTTTACTGGTAAATCTAACTGGAATTATTGCGTTCATAATGTTACGGTAGTAGTTCGTGTATGACGAAATATTTCGTCATACCCAGTTAACAGGTTAACTCGTGCTCTAATAAGTGTAGGAGGTCTGAAATTTTGCTCAGGTTTAGAGTACGTAAAAAAATCCCAACTATCATATAGGAATATTTGGGGGGAATACACGACAAAAGCAGAAAAACAATAACTCGTAACAAAGATTGTCTGCTTATTTATTTAAATAACTAAAGAAAAATTTTACTAGATAATTTTACTAGATATTAATAAAAGTCCAAAAGTAAAATCTCGTTGTAACGATTGTCTGTTTATTTATTTTAATTAAATAACGAGATGAAAATTGTACTAGATAACGCCCACGAATTTTATTTTCCACATTTTTTTTTTTTTTTTTGATCAACTGTATTAAGGATGACTATGACCAAAAGGTGGTCATAGTTAAGCTTTGAGAATTTTTTTTTACAATTTTCTGGTTGTGTGTGGCTGAATTTTTGTTTGTAAAATTTTACACTTATCTCTAACACATATCAAATATACTTTTCTTTGTAAAATAAATTTAATTACTTTTATAATACAATTTCAAAATTGCAGTTTGTGGGCCAACTTTGGCGCGTAGTGTTCCAAAGGTGGCCCATGTCTTAAAATCACTTTTAAAATATGAAAATAAATACTCCGCAAACTATTTTGGTTATTATTATGCTCTAATGTTTCTTTATTTCTTTTGATATCTTTCGAACTTTTCTTCTTAATATTTTTATCTTAAGACATGAAAATACCTTGCAGAACTTTTTGTGCACGGTGGTTCAGGGATTTTCTTCTGTGAGTTACTGACTTCTTTTGAGTGATCTCTGGTTTTAACAATAAATGGTAATATGTTTTTACATATATTTATGTAGAAAGTTTGAAAATCACCCTTACTACACTGATTTCCACATTTGTTTTCTAAGGTGGCCACTTTGGGAACATGCGTATGGTCGCCATTTGCACGACGCAAAAGTATTAATATGATACATTTCTGAGAATTGAAGTAAATCTGGTTAAAGAGAAGGAATTGGGATTTCAGACAACGTATCATCATACTTCAAAGTTCTAAGAATTTAAACACATGTAAATTAAAATATCTTCTTACATGAAAATTAGAACGACTTATCCTCAAGAGAGAGTGAAATCTCTGCATAAAATGTCGGAGGATCAAGGTGATCTCTTTAAATTCAGCCACGTGCACTGAAGATACATGATTGAAAATGCAGTAGCACCATTTTATGATTAAAAATTAAATTAATTCTACTTTTGAGGGGTGGGCTACCTATGGGACGCTAGCCACCTTTAGTTCACCCACCTTATAGTCAATGAGTAGATCACACGTCTCTTTTTTATTCAAAAATTACTGTTATAAATTATGTCTGTTCTTTTAGAAAAATTAAACTCTTTTATTAAAATTTTAGAAGAACAAGGTATAGATACATTTTTCTATAAAAAATTATCCGCAATTATCCTGCAGAATAAATCTTAAATTTTTTAGCTGTGGATCAAAGTCATAATGAAATGTTCCTTTTTCGAATTAATATTTTACTTTTAAGTGTATTTGTTTATGTGAGCAAGCGAGCACCCTTAGAAATATACACAAGACGGACATAATTAAACTGAAAATACTTAGCGTGTTCTGTAGTGTGATCTAATTGCGAGAATGTGACCAAATTTCACAGGATGATTAATAAAGACAGAGGACGAAGGATTCCGCGAAACAAAACAGCGCGCATATTCCCTAGCGTTGACTTTTGGAATTAATGCTTTTTTTTTGCGGAATTCTTCGTTCTTGTTTTCGTCTTTCCCGTCTTGTTTTATTATCCTTCAAAATTTGACTCCATTCTCGCAATTAGATGGCGCAACAGAACACGCTGAGTAATGTTAGTCTAATTATGGCCGTCTTGGAAATGAAGATAAAGCTTAGACTTTCTCCTAAAATCTCCTGAAAAAGAATCCTTCAACATTTTCAAACCATTATGACTAAATAGGCACAGAAATGGTGAAAAAATGAAACTTTCGTGTATCGATTTTATTATTTTTTTTTTTTGTATGCGATTCTTCTGAAAGCGTCTTTGAATTCACAAAAAAGACGTCTAGTAATATTAAAGAATTTCCTGTGACAAGAAAATTGATGTGAAATTGGTACTTTTTGTTAAAAATATAATTAAAATAACGAAGTGCCTTGAAGACGATAAAAAAAGGAGTTATTTTTCACATTAAGATTTTTAAGTCAAGTTTAAGCAAAAATGGACAGCAGCAAACTATGGAAAGGGAGTACATTTTTTAAATTTTCATCAATAATTGTTTGGTTCTGAGAAATTGCAAGTTCGGATAGATGGAGAATCATCAAAATCAGATCAGCAAGCAAATTGTATTATAATGCTGCAAGAAATGTTGTGGCACTTTACTACCAGAATTTTCTTATACTTAAAGTTGACCTTGCCTATTCGTAAAATGTTCTACAATTAAACAAGTATAAATTTACTTTATTAAAATACTGGTACTAAAATGATTGTGAACCTCCTGACGAGCCGCCACTGAATAAATGCATCTTCAAACATGAAGTGCTATATTGGCAGACAAATGCAAAAGATTTTAATAAATTAGTAATACAATATTTGACTTCAATTATTTAATAAAATTTCTGAGTTGAAACATAATTGTTTGATCCGCGGATTATACGCTGGATATTACGGTATATACAAAAGCATTGAAATTCAGACTTTGAAAACTGTATGCCCGGATAAGATTGTATCAATTGCTACTTCATATATTATGAAAAAATTCAGTACTAAAATGGCAAGCACTGAGTAAATACGAATGATTATCAGAAAAATAAAAAATAAAAATTCAGATAAATTTTAGAGAAAACTGGGACTTTTTGTGTATATACCAAAAGTATGAGATGGTAAAATAAATTAAGGACGTTCATTACGGACTCATTGATGCAAACTCATTGACGTAAAATTTTCAACTAACTTTATCAGCCATCTACAGATGTCACCTCGTATTACGATGATTGATATTATCTTATAAAGGGGCTCAGAGTAATATTGTAAAAAAATAAAGTGGGTCTTATACTGACAGTCCAATGTTCAAGAATATTTCGATTAATATATGGATATGTATATATGGATATGTATAATAAGCACTCTGTATCACGAAACGATTTTATTTATTGAGCACCCGATATTACATATTTTGCGATATTACCTATTGAACAGCAGGTAGAAGAAACGGCAGATGTTAGAAACAAACATCACAGACAGTATCGAGAAAATTTTTAAAGAAATTTTCCACACACAGCTTGCAACAGAGACATACTGAATAGATTTTTATTATTTTGAGATCCAGTTTTAAGTTGTAATACACTTTATATAGTATATAGAAATGTAAGCACTTTTCAGAGAAAGGGTTAAGTTAATTGCTGCAACGGGTGCACAACATTAACATAATATTGAAGATGTTGAAAGCGACAAAAAATCAGATGAAGAAATAAATACTTGGTTGAAAGAACAAGGTGGGGTTCTGATTAAGCTAGTAGGTTAATTTACTATATTTACTCAATTTATTTTTAGTGTAACATAATACGAATTTATTAACCCATTCCCTGCTAATGGTGCGTTTTTGCACCATTCAAAATAAAAGCGTATGAAAAAAAAACCCTGCTCAGCTACCACTATTTTAATATGTTAAAATATACCTTATTTAATGACAAAAACTTTGCTATTAAACATACCGAATATTATCTTTCAGAATTTTTGGTGGCAAACTAATTTCAGTAAAAACATTGAAGACTCCGCCCGTATAGTTTCGGCAGTTAATGGGTTAACAGCTTGGATTTCGACTTAGTTTTTATTTTAAAGCACAATTTCTCTGCTATATTAATTTGCATTTGTATTTTATGGAAAAATGATAAGATAGAGTATTGCTTCTAATGTAGTGTTCTAAAGTATTTGCATTTCATATTTCAATCAAAAAGGTTTTAATAATTTTGTCCGTGTTTTTTAATATAAATACTCCTATGTGCAATGGTTAAAACTCAAGTCACACTTAATGCAGTAAAAAAAGTAAAGATCGCTGTTAATTCGTATAAAGTTCATCAAAACTGTATGTCGATTATTTTGACATAAAGGGTCATCTTAACACATTAAAACTTAGCCTAACTTTTAAAGATCCGATAGCGATACTATAATTTTGCATTTTATTTAAGTTGCGAAGGTCAAAAATGTGGGAATCATAAAATGTTTATCAAATTTCAAAATTACGTTTCTGATATATGCATTATTGAAAAAAGCACCAATGTTAAACGGAAATGCCCGTTATTTATAGATAACTTTACAATAATTTTTGCATTCCATTATTTTATGTTTCCTATTATAATTTGTAAATGACTAAACATAACGCGATAGGAAATTTTTTATAAATATATTTTTTTAAATATTAATTTTTTAATAATAATTTGATTAATAACATTTCCTAAATAGTAACAAGTATTTTTTTTTTCGTCACCATTAGAATTCGCATGGTGTGGAACATTCCAAAAGAAATTTTTCATTATTTCTCACCGTTAGTTGCAAAGTTATCAGAAAAAAAATTTAACGCGGCATCTTTAAGGGGATTAATTTTGAAAATACCTTTTCTGCTATTTCATGAATGCTAAAGACAGCAAGTGAACATTGTATTTCAAGATTTTTTCCTTAATATTTTTATACTCATTAAAAATATATTGTTAATTATTATTTTTAACACCTGTAGTCGCAAGATCACTCAAACATCAAAATTCGTCTCTCAAAAATGGCACAGTCTCTAAACAGAAATCAACTCACATTTAGTATTTTTTTTGGAAGATATAGCAATGTCAATTTTTATTAAAGGTAATTGCTGCCTGACAAATTGAATAAAATAAAGGAATATAGAGATTCGTTTTTGAACTTTACAAAATTTGTATAAAAATAAATGTGTGTACCACCCATCAAGAAATTTTTTTCAACAACGGAAGTGTAAAATATTATAAACAATAAGTTTAGGTGCAAACAACTTTATTCTGCGAATTCAAGAATTTTTACTATCGCCCGTATTTTTTTCTTTTGAGGATTCCGTACTTAAAAAGTAAAAATGGAGCCATTATAAGATTACTCCTGTGTATGTCCGTCCGTCTGTCACCACCCTTTTTCTCGTAAACTATGGGACGTGGTAAGTTCAAACTTGGGAAAGTTATAAAGCTTTTTACCCACATATTTTCAGATTATTAGCGATTAACAAATAAGTTTAGGAAAAATTTGGGGATAAATTAAGTTACTTTAAAAAAAAGTTTTCATTTTTTACATCATGTGGGGTATCGTAAGAAAGACCTCGTAATATCGAACTCAAAAATATATTTGTTTTAATTTTAGTTATTATATTTTCAGAGATATCGTCGAAAATGCACAGCAAAAAATATCCCCCCCACCCTCCGTCTATTTACGAATCTACTGAAACTAAAATTATGAAAAAAATTAAGGGGTAGTGGGAGTTTATTTAAAACTTGCAGGAAAAATAAAGCGATTTTGCTAGGTAAATAGTTTTGAGAAAAACGTATTTTTCTGTTACACACTAACTTTACTTTTCCGGCAGTCAATGGGGGAGTTGACAGACGCTCGAGGTGTCTATCGACGCAGAATCATCCAAAGGTATTTGATAATGATTTTCGAAAACAATTGTCGGTAATTAGCCGAGATATTAATTGAGTTACTTAAAAAGACCTTTCTTTTTATATATCGTGTAGGGTATCGTTCGATAGCTCTTGTAACATCGAACTCAAAAATATATTTGTTTTAATTTTAGGTATTGTATTTTCAGAGATAGCGCCAAAAGTCTACTGGAAAAATATGTCCCCCCATGTCCTATTTCCGAATCTACTGAAATTAAAAGTATGAAAAAATAAGGGGTAATAGAAGTTTATAAATTAATTAATAGTAATTAATATGTTTAATGTACGGAACCATTCGAGTGCGAGTTATAGTCGTACTTGACCGATTTTTATTTCATAATGCACTGATGTTTTATAAACAGATATTTTCTTTTTTATAAATCAACATTTTTTAATATTCTTGAGAAGCATTTCAACTACTTCACAAAATAAATTTAATTTGGACGTACATCGTTTGCGAAACAAAATGGAGTTATTATGTCTTTCACAATGTCAATGGAAGGAACGATCTTTCTTTTAAATAATTGTACAAAAAATTACGTTAATTACATTCGACAGAACTTCAAAAATGTGTGATTAAATAAAACAATTAGGCGTTCTAAAAAAAATTTCCGCTGAAACATTTTCTCTTTTCAAAATCATGATAATGGATATGGTCGAAAAGTGGAGTTTTGTAAACAGGAGTTTTTTTCAGCTATTATTTTTTAAATAAATGTTTATAACCATTTATGCGGAACCTGTTTTTTCTGTGTTTTTTTTATAATGTGAACATTTGTTTCGACTGAGCGCTCAATAATAAAATACATTTCACCATGTAATAAAAACTGCTTTTTTCGTCTCTGTTTTTTTTTCTTCTCGTTATTGAATTATGTACTTCGTCTTATGTTCCTTTAGGATGATTATAACTTATTTTTCAATCAGTTTTTACTTTCTTTTGACAAAGAAAAGTAAAAGAGTCTTTTTTGGGGGGGTGGGGTAGATATTATCAAAATAGAGATTTCACATTTTAGAAACATTTTCTTATTAAAAAATATATATTTGTAAATTTTTTGTGTCTTTGTGTGTTGGAGGTTATTTTTATACTTTTCCATTATTTTTAAAAGAAATCATACCTCAACTATTTTTTTTTTTGTAATGAAAAAAGAATTAAGTTGGGAAGATTTGGTCTGTCTGGATATTTTTAATGTTATCGAAATATAAATGTTTATTCTTTTAAATATAAATATTTAAATGGGATACAGAGAAAATGTTAAAACGTGTCAGTTTTGAGAATTAATAATTTATAAGTTAACATTTATAACTTTCGCATGAAAGTTTTGAAAAGAGGGAAAAGTAGCGTGAAGATGACAGAGTATATTTATATAAGGTAAGCGATTTTTTATTTGTATTTTGTCATAATATTGACACTGCCCCATTCTTGTTTGTGTTTTGAAAATTTCTCACATTCGTCATGGGGTATGATATAGCTTTAAGAAATTTTCCTCATAAATATTTCAAATTTTTGCTTTCAATTTTTGGAAAACTTCAAAAAATGTAAAATGATTTTGACGGGATATATTTTGTTAGCTATTATGGACTAAAACATCAACAGAAATATTTATACACCTTGACAACTCATGAATAAAAACTTTAATATTAGCATATATCTTTAACACATTACCAACGGGAAACGAGAAATCGCGTTTTTATTCAAAAGATATCACTGACAAAGGGCGTGTCTTCTACCTTACAGAAAATGCATTTATATATGTGATGGATAAAATGAATGATTTTGATATTCAAATGAATCATTCGGGCATGCGCAAAAGCATAGCTGCCAACTTTAGTATTTTATTAATCAAATGCTACCAGAAATTTTGATAACAAAAAGGAAGCTTCTTATCTTAATTATAATTAAATTAAGACCCACATAAAAAGTATAAACTTTTTTTTAAATATGTTTTCTAGGGATAATTGAATAAAGAAGTGCAAAAGTTGGAAATTATGCTTTTGCTTCTTTTTTTACAAAATTTATGGTGATATTTGATTAAAAATATATTAAGGTTGGCAACTATGTATTTTTGCATACCTCAATAATTCATTAGAATGGCAAAATCATTCATTATGCCCATCATTAATTTATATCATGTTGTTAATATTTGTTTTGTTTGTAAGACGTTAGTATTAAAACCGTACATTGAAAAGTATTTAGTTATGCATAAACATGATAATCCTGTCTAGGAAACGAATTTACGAAAATCTTTCAGAAGAGGGAGGAGTTTCTACTGTTAAAAACCAGATTTCACAAAAACAACCGGTCAATATTACTTTAAATATATACTTAATTGGTCGTTTAAACAAAATTCAAACTTGCATTATTATATTTAAATTTAATAATTAGTATCAATAGCGAGAATTAACTGTTTCATTTATATACTTTGTTATTTAATAAATAGATATAGAAATGTTGAATAGTTGATTAAAATTAATATGTAACCATTATTATGCAGTTTTTGTTATTACCAATAATGTTATTGGATACTCCACACATTACTTAATCATACCGTGTTTATTGATCTTCCAGATAAGTGTGAATTAAACTGCTGATGATTACATGTATTCGCTTTACTTCGGGTGTCAGTTATCCAACGAAAAAGGCTTTAGTTTTATCTACCGTAGATTCCAGGAATATTCTGGAATTAAACAAGCTGGCATAAAATGTATAATAATTATATTATAATGCATACAATTATACCATCCTTAATATAAAATGAATTACTTTCATGATATTAGTTTTGTAATATATTAGGATAAATAAAGTTTTAATATCTTCCCCTATCAATATATGAAGCATAATTAAGGTAATGTAAATTTCGCTTTATGACACGATCATAAAACTCTGAAACAGCTGTTAAAAAATGCTTACGGTTATTTGTTTCATATTTTTTCTTTCCCATTACTTTGACATTACAGATATGCTTATGATTTTTATTCCATTCTAGAACACTATTAAGGGGGTAGGATACCTTTGAACACGTCGAAAAAGCAAAAACATATCACTATGTTCCAAGCTTCAAAACTTGTGTAATAACTCAAAAATAAAAATCAAACTTCATTTAAATATAAAGTTCGTATTTATATTTATATTTAAAAATATATATATACTTGTAAATTCATAAATAAATATTAAAATTATAAGTTTAAAATTATATATGATAATAAGAGAAAAAAAAACATAACACGTCTTGCGCGCAGTGTTACTAAAAAACTATGCATGACAATTAAAAGAAATTGTCATCACATATTCACTTCTGTATTATCTACAACTTAAAACCTGAAAAAAGTAAGATTTAATTTTTTGTTTTTGTTTTTGTATTATGAAAATATTTTTAAAAAATTGAAATTTTTTAATTTTTTTAATTTATAAGTTCATATTTTAATTTAGTCAAAATTTTTTATAAATATTCTGGTTTTAGTATAAAGGTAACACTATTATGTATTTATTTTCACCAAAATTTCCTCTTTTTATACATATTTTCAGATTTTATCATGCGTTCAAGACGTGTTATGTTTTTTGGCTCTTATTATTATATATGTTTTTTAACTTATCATTTCAATATTTATTTATGAATTTACAAGTATATATATATTTTTAAATATAAATATAAATACGAACTTTATATTTAAATGAAGTTTGATTTTTATTTTTGACTTATTACACAAGTTTTGAAGCTTGGAACGTAGTGATAATGTTTTTGCTTTTTCGATGTGTTCAAAGGTATCCTACCCCCTTAAACATATTGGTCATCGAATTTGAAGCTGAATACAATAACAATATAGGGGAGTATTTTTAAAATATTTTACAATAATCAAATCATTTTTAAATAAAATTTTCTTTTAAAATTTGTTATTTTTTTTTATCCATCTGAGTGAATTCACTTCGTTTCGTCTAAATTGCACATCATATAAAAAGTTCTATTTGTACCAGTAAATGTATAGCAGTTCCATTTTCTATGTAATATTGGAGTTCTGACATATGGGAACTGTACAAAATAAATATAAATTTCTGCATTATTTTTAATGATATCTTTGAAGAAAAGAATTTGAGACATATTGACGTTCAAGTATCGTTATATCAACTAGCTCAGAGCTGCCAAACTTACATATTTTTAAAGGCCGCCTTTTTCGAATAGAAATTTGCATTTTATTTAATGTTAAATGTTTGCCATTGCATAAGACGGAGCTTACTATTAGAAAAACGTGGCACTCAAAATTCCGGACAGTCGGCAACTCTGCTAAGAAAAGCTACTTGAAAAGCAAAACGTTTTAAAGTTCTAAATAGATTTTATCAGAATTTCACTGATTCACTCATAAGTATTTTATATTTTTTGAAATAAATAGGAAATTATCGAGCATGTTAATTTGTACAGTATTTAAAACGATATAACGCATTATTTGATTCTAAATGCCTTAAGATGTCCTACTGAAAATAATGAAATGGAGAATTTGAGAATTCGATTGTCAAAATGGAAATAATTCAAGGTATATATTTTTTAAACCTTATGTTCAGAACTATAGTCGAATAGTCTACTTTAGAAACAAAATAATATGGCACGCGTTTCGGTAAAGTGGCACAACTTAAAACCAACTAAGTTTGATATATTAATGAATGAATCAAAGAATATGTTCAAATTTGTCGTTGAAAACACATTTGTTTCGAAAACGGGTGAATGAGGGCAATTATTTTTCCCTGTGTAGAGTTTCAAACTATTCTGTCTAAAAATCGCAAAAAGAGCAATTTTAACTGTTTTCTTTTGAACATAAATAATGCTTGATCTTTTGACAACATACTTAAAAATTCTTAATTATTTTCTATTTTACTTGACTTAGAAAACCTTTTTTTCTTTCGTATTACGAACATTTATCTCCTTTTCCAAAATATATCACTTTTAAGTTGATAACAAGTTGCTTTGTACTTTCAAGGTATCTCACTTTGGGAATAGGCATGCTATATTATATCAACAGATAGTTAGACATTTTAAAAAAATGAAGTGTGTAAACACATATATGCAATACATATATATGCATACAGCGATTCTTTTTTCTTGTCTGAAGTTGCAAAGTATTCTGTCTACATGTTGTCAAATAAGCAGTTTTAACTATTCTATTTTGAACAGAAATAATTCTTGATCTTTTGACCACATATTCAGAAATTCTTAATTATTTTCTATCTTAATTAATTTAGAAAATAATCTTTTTTCGCATTTGGAACATGTATATCTTTTCTAAAATTTATTACTTTTGAGTTCATAACAAGTTGCTTCATATTTAAAAACGCTTATGCAATTTAAAAAAAAATAATAATTGCGCAATTTGTCACTTTAGGATTAGGTGTGCAATATTATATCAACAGACAGTGATACGTTTTAGAACTGAATGTATGTGGCACACACCATGCACAACACGCATCTGAAATTTATATATTTTTATGCACACATTTTAAACTATCAGAAACGAAATTTTTCCATTTAAACTTACCAATGATTTTATCACATGTAATTTATTCTATACCCTATATAAGCTGCAAAGATAAATTTAGATTTTAAACATTATTCTATCTAATTCGGTCAATTTTAAATGGGTTTGAATTTGAAAATATTCTAATCTCCAGTAGAAATTATCTACAATATCCCCGACGCATTGAATTCTCATTTACCATATTAATCTTACTTTTATGAACAACTTCGCAAACTGTAGTAATAAACTTAGTTTTAATCTACAAAAATTTCACTTCTTCATGATTCGCTGCTTTCAATTCTAGATATTGTTGTGAATTATCATTTGCCTCTTTCCTCTCCGCTACTCTTATTCAGTGTTTTTAACTTATTCTATTTTTATTAATCATTTCCAATTTGATGACTCTCGAAAACTTATTGCCTTCTATAAGATTGAGAAAAAAAGTTTACATCATTAAAATCATTATTTTAATTAATAGGGTATACTTTTCTGATTTCCAATTATTAATATTTCACACAAAAGTAGACATGTAAATGAAGAACTGTCTGTCAAGAGAGAGATTTTTGAAAAATAAATCCTTTAGTTTTGCATGAAATTATAAATATAATTAAGATAATTATTTTAAAAGTGTAGCTCTTAATATAATAGATGAATTTGGAGTCTTCATTATTTTATTGAGAATAAAAACGCTAATAATCAACTCAGTATTCATTAATTATTTTATTACAAGGATTATTTAAAGTGTTTTCACTTCTAGCATTTCGAGGCGATGAAAGAGATATATATGAAGAGGCTTTGTAGAATGCATTTTTAATGTGTTTTGCAATTTGTCATAGATTTAACTGAAAGATTTTGAAATATTTAACAAAAGAGTGTTTTTTTTTATTTATATGACTTGATTCAAGATGATGTATTATTATGGGATGACTTGTTGCTATAATTAAAATTATTAATTGCATATAATCAATGCCAACACTTGTTCAATACATCAAATGTTAGTGACAAATGTTGCCGGCTTATGTATGTACAGCACATTATCGAGAAAATAAAAATTTTTGCAATACGTTTCAAATTCATTATTACACAAAATAACATTAAAAATATTTTTTTAAGTAAAAATTTTATTCATTTACAGGTCTTCCACTAGTACCGCTTTTTGAATAAAGTCATTGTGCCTAAATATGCCAACCCATAAATGTTCTTGTACTTAAAATCTTAACACATGAATCGTATATAAATGCTATATAATGAGATATTCGAACTTCAGGAACAAAATGCGAAACATTTTTTTATGCGTTTAAAACGTTTTCGTTAATGGTTATTTTAAAATGTTGTTTGTTAAATTTCTCTAAACGTTTTCCTTGATGGGAATTTTTTAAAAAATTTCCCATTACAATACACATTGTTCATTATGCAGGGCCCCCATATTCCCTAAATGTGACGAAAATAGTTCAAGATAGTTATTTTTTTAGCTTTGAAGATCAAATAAACTTATGGACGTCATAGGCTACAACGTGTATTTCGTTTACCTAAAGTGTAAGCTCGGTAAAGGCCGACAAGTTTTCAAATTAGTGTTCTAAAATGTTTTACTCATTTTGGTGACTGGTTTACGTGAGAGACCTATTAGAGACGAACTGAATTGCCTTAAATGCGGCAAGATCTTTAGGAAATTAACTATGGTAAGTTTATATGGTGTCATATATTTCATTAAAATTTATGTTTAAAGAAGATATTGTGTTAAATTAAGCTTTATTGAGTTAATAAATTAGGAATTTCAATATGATCCACCAATTGTGTTTTTCTTTGACCGAGTACATAAATGCGTGTTTCATATGATCAAACTAGACAAAAAAAATGTCTTTAAAATTTGTAATAAAAAATAACATTTTCCCATTCAGTCGGTGTGCTGTTTTTAATAAAAAATGGCATTTTCCTATTCAGTCATTGTGCTGTTCCAGAATAATCATTCGATCGCAATGCCATTTAACTCTATAAAAATTTACAAAATAAGAAATATGAATTAAATGTATTAAATACTTCTATGCCAGTCATACCCACCAATGTCTTGGCTGATAATAACTTAGCTGTTAGCAAGGATTTCTGTACTGACCGGATTCCTACCAATAAATCAATTTTTATTGATGATTTTCATATTAATGAATTGAGTATTAAGGATGATTTCCCTGCTAAAGATGGCAATATGTTTCGTGATTTTGAAATTAGACATTATTTGATTAATATTGTTAATGAGAACTTAACAACTAATGCTGACTGTTCTGCAAGCACAAGTTTTGAAACTGAGCACCACGAAGGTAATAATATAACCGCAAAATTAATGTGTGATATGTCTGTTTAAACAAATTTAAACAATTTTAAGGTTGCATAAAAATATAGGTGATGAAGATTTTGAAATTTTGCAAACAATGAATGCATATTTTAAAAAACTAGCTATTAAAACCAGATCATATTCCATTCAAAAACAGTTCAACCAGAATCACACTCACAAATATCTCTTCCTGAAATTAATCCATCACATGCTTTTGAAAGTTGTTTGTTAAAAACAGTTTCACCAACAAATGAAAATACAGCCTTAAAGCGAAAAGCTGTAGAGTCAAACATTGCTCAATGCTTAACAAATGAAGCATATATGAAGAAAAAAAAGAGGATAATGAAGTAAAAGAGCAAAAGCAAATACAAAAATGGAAAAGTTTGAACAATCAAAGCTTAAAAAAACAAAAACAGCAGTTCAAAAAAAAATTTGGCAAAATCTCGAAGTCCAAAAAAGAAGTCACTAAAGAAGTCACTAAAGCAGTCGGGAAGTAAAGGTACAGCAGACTCAAAAATTACGAAGAAGCCTGAATCTCAAACTGATGTAGATCCATGCCATTAAGAAACCAAAAAGAAAAAAATGAGGCCTACCCGGACGATGAAAACCAAACTTTGAGAACAAAGTGAGAAGCAAGAAATTTGGCAAAATCATTAATAATAAAACTAATATCCGTCATTCATTATTTCCCTCTTGTTTTTTCCGTGGTAAAATTTCAAGAGCGTAAAGTATCCATTATTTAATTATAATATATTCAAGATTATTTATCTCAGATTTTTTTCTGTATTATTTAAGTTATTATTAAATAAAGTTAGTGTATTAAGTAGTTTCAATAATCAGCTATTCAACTTTCAAATTTACGTATTTCAAATTGTTATTAAGTAATTAAACCTTTTTAGAAATTAAATGAATATTTTAAGGGAATTGGCATTTATAAAATTCATTTTCGCATTTAGGACTTTGGACGTTTCCTTTAGGTTTTAACTACTGTAAATGCGACAGTCGTATATTGTTTACACATATTAAAGATAATGACTCAATTTCTAGAAAACACGTTAATTTTCAATTAAAAGCACAGTATTTATTCATTTTCTACTTAAATATATATAGATATATATATGTATATATTTATTTATTTAATAAAATGAGAAATGTACTATAATGCGACAGAACTATGGGGAATAGCGTCACATTTAGACACAATGACATTACCACTTTTTTCAAAAAAAGATTTTTCATTTTAGTTTTCACATGCAGCTTTGTAGAAACCTACCTCGAAGGTTATTTTGTTATAAATGTTGTAACAACCTACCATGAAAATTTTTCTTCAGAAATACTGGTATTCAAAAAACAGACCGGTGCGTACCCTGCATATACGCAGATGACAGCTTTTCTAGTTTAAAAATCAATAGGTTCAAAACGATGTAGATATTAGTTGTATTTAAATGTGAACCCAAAGTCAAAGCTTGCACGTATTAATTCGAATGAGCGAAAAAAATTCAGTTCTTTGGACACAAGATAAATCTTTCCATTGTGTTAAGGGTAGTGGTCAGTGAGATATCAAATTCTCCTTGCTCATGTTAAACCCATTGGCGTGGAATGCATCCCTTTTTTAAATATCTCAGCAGGAAATTAATGTAATAATTACTTGTACTACCCATTAAAATAGACATTAATTTATTTTAAAACACATGTCCAAAAGCTTCAAAAGACACTTTTAAAATTACACTAAAACTTGTCAATATGAAGCTTTTTTTAAGCTTTTGGACATGTACACTGCTCTTTTATGTGTTTTAAAATAAATTAATATTTGTTTTAATGGGCAGTGCAAGTGATTATTATGTTGAAAAATGACCGATAAAAGACACATTAAAGGATGCTTAAAAGGGGCCGAAAAATATGTTAAAACATATTTATTTACACCCGAGATCCTTCGGGCGCAAACGCGCCCATCATCAAGGGGAACTTTTAACATAATGAAGGGGAGTTAAAAAGTCCCCTTGATGATGAGCGCGTTTGCACTCGAAAGATCTCGGGTGTAAATAAATATGTTTTAACATCTTTTTCGGCACCTTTTAACCCGAGAGAGATCGCTTGGGGCACACAGTCACCCCAGTCTTAGAAAAGCATCAGTCCCCCGAAAAATGTTTATCTGTAATCAATCATCCTTTCAGTATCCTCCTGTCTGACTCTCCCTTTGCTAGGTGTAATGTTATTTTTATATTCCTTTCCTTTATGCGCGTGAAACAATCGTTTTTTTGGAATCCATGTAAAAAAGGGGGGTGACTCAGTCTCCCCACGCGACCGTTATTGCATCGAAATTTCTCATTCTAAGCAGCGTAGTTTTCAGTTCTGAAGTGTTTATGTGGTTTTTTTGCGTTGAATTATTTAATAAATAATGGCGTGCAAACGTAAACTTACAGACTATTAAAAATAAAGAGAACTTTTGAAAAATGTATTAGATGAAGTTGAGTCTTCTGAAGAAGAAATATTTCAAGCTGGTGAAAATGAACCTGATGAGGAAATATACAGTTCTCACGACAGCGAAAGTGAGTTTGAACAAAACGATAAAGATTCGGAAAATTCTGATTCAGAAGAAAGTATTTTTGTTAGCAAAAATAAAAGGAAAAAGTTTTGGAAACAGTTTTGGAACAGTTTTGGAAAAAGAAAAAGAAAATCAAAAAGTGAAAACGTGATCTTAAAATATAATAAGTCATTTAGCAAGAGTAAAATTTATCGCACGCAATATAACAGAACTAAACAGATTTAAAGGCAATAAAACTACAATTTCTTGCATAAAGTATGATAATTTTACCTTTAAAAATCATTCTTCTTATGTTTACCAGAAATGTATGTAGATTTAATACTCTTGATAAATGTATGTAATTATTTTGATTCTAAAGTTTTCTTAAACATTACAAAACTTTTTCTAACTAAAGAAGTATACTTTCTTTATGATTTAATGAACTTATTGTTAAAACCAAATGACGTTTTTCTTGTTTATAGCACAATATTTGTATAAAACTGATTGGGGTGACCCAGTCACCCCGCGCGATCTCCAACGTCAGTGCTGGGTGCGCGCCTTCTGTCGGGTTAAGCATCTTTTAATGTGTATTTTATGGATTTTAATTACAAGGTGAATCTTTCATTCAACTTTAAATTCGTTTTTCAATTTTTTTTCTGTTGAAAAATGACATTATGGATGATCATAGAAAAAAAAAGGAAATTAATATTTTTAGCTTTTATGTGTATTCTTATTAAAAGGTCTCTCTCTCTCTTTTTTTTGTTAAAATATTTCTAAAGTATATACTTAATTTTATTTAAAGTGTTGAAACCTTACCCACAGCTAGTCAGCTTTTGATACATAAAATATTAAATTAAGCATATATTTTAGAAATAGTTTAAGAATTAAACAAGAACGAAAAATCATGCGTCAAGCATAGATTATGTAACACTTTCCAAGGCTTCCAAAATAATTTTACAAATCATACCGTTTAATAAGCTGAAAGATAACATCTAAGTAAACAATTTGAAACACTCATAACATATTTAAAAACATAATTTCAGGAATTTCCAACGTATACAATATTTGGAAAAATATCCGAATAGTTTTATTCAGCCCTGTATATTATCTATAGATTTGTAGATATACTACATAGGATGCTAAATTTTAGTTCAGTTAAGAAACGCGTAGCACAGTTTAAAATTCTCCTCCTGGAGTTTCTGTCAATAAACGGAAATGTGTTCGCGAACTTTTGTGCTTCTCTGTATATGATCTACAGAATTTATACACACCACGTAATAAACAAAAAGTGAGTTAAATTTAAAATCGCGTTCAGTAACTTAAAACGCACTTCCAGGAATTATTGTTAACATACAGTAGAGAATTCTTTTGTGTGTCCCTGTAAATGAACGATGACTGCTATACACACACTATTCCGTAGTAAGCCTCTTCTAATGCACCTTAGTGATATATATAAATTTCAATGCGTTTAAAATAGTGAAACATTATTTAAATAAACCGCAGACGATTTTTCTCCATAGACGTAATGTAACGGAATTCTTTTGACTGTCCCTGTAAATTAACTATAAGTGCTATCCACACCCTATTCCATATTAAGCTTCTTGTAATACACCTTAGTGATATATATCAATTACAATGTGTTTGCAATTGTGTAACATCATTAAAATAAACCGCAAATGATTTTTCCCCATAGAGCGTAATGTAACGGAAATCTTTTGAGTGTCCCTGTAAAAAAACTATAAGTGCTACACACTTCAGTTGAAATAGGGAACGTGCTATAGATAACGACAATAACATATAAAAATTGCAAGGCAATCCGAGCATATTTACGGGAGTTAGAGTACGGACAGACGGTCATACGGCCAGACAAACCGAAGTCATTAACACTTTTCAACTAGGTTGGAAAGTGTTAAAAAGGAGACATTCTTTGGGATGCGTACACAGAAAAAGTAAGTTTAAATATTAATTTCTTGAAGAGATATTTTGAAAATACGAATATGACTAAAAATACGCCCATGACTTAGCGAGAGAAATTTGAAATTTCACTGACTAAACACCCTTAAGCAATTAATAACAAAACAGTGAACAATTTCAAAACATTATGAACCAATGCATCAAAAGTTTGCATAAAACTACATCCATATATTTTTAAATTATCCATATAAAACTCTATAGCATTATTAAACACTTATAGTATTATTAAACACTATGTATAAAGCTATCAGTAAAAGCTAAGTCAAAAAATAACGAATAAAAGAGTGTTGTCTATAAAGAGAAACTGAGGAAGTGTTAAATTCATGTTCTTTATCTAAAATGGTTTGACCTTTTTAAGAAAATCTAATGCGTTTATACAAAACATGGGAAATGCACTGAAGGACTACTCTTAAAATTTTATGTAAAGTTCCCATTTAGGTATATTGAATTCAATAGAATTTACATTTAAAGTAAGGTTGCTTTTAGAAAACCAGTAAAAATGTTATAGTTGGTAACTTCCTTCACAAATTTGTGAGGCAGTTGATAAATGCATTACAAACGAGAAGCGCTGAGCACTGTGGGTAAAAGATTTATCAAATATTTATGGAAATTATCGGGAAGTCTTATAAACTCAATTTGTTTTATGATTCTCGCACTGAATAAAATCGAATCAAGAAAGTTTATCCTTAATATTGAATGGCATCTTTTAATGTCCTTATTCACTGAAATGTGTTTTTTAATACATAGTTAAATTTGTAAAATGCAAAACGTTTACGCTTTTAAACCTTTAAAATAATAGAATATTTAAAATTAAAAATGACTTCACTTAACCAAAAATAGGTATTTTAAATCAAAGTATTTCTATATTCTTTTTTAACGCATGCTAGCGTATAATTGTTGAGTATATGTGACAATTTTGAATTTATTGTTCTTGTTGTTGCAAAGAATACGTGTTCCCTGTGGTTCTATATAAATTTTACGGATAAAGGAAACTCATACCAGTTTATCTATTTGCATATCGCGAAATGTTTCGATTAAAAAAAATACTTTGGAGGCCATGAAATTTAGATATGTTGTTGAAGCAATATTTTCCCTTTTAAAAATATCCATCGTATTGTATGTAGCATTTTTTTAAATAGACGCTTAAAAATCTAAAAATATCACCAGCTACTAATTCTGTTAAAAATCGCAAATTTCAGAATTATGTAATAATTTCAAGTTCACCAATAGTTACTCTTTCGAACATACTCATTCTAAATGGCGTAATTATTTTACTAGAAAATATAAAATATTTTTATAACATTTACAGATGTATTTAAAATCAGACATATAACAAAACTAAAAAACACATTACAATCACATAATAAAATCAATTACAGTAGACGTTTTAAGCTACATACAAGATCCCCATCAGTAGAAATGTCAATCGAACAGAACTTTTCGATTGACGTTTGTACTGATGAGAAGCTTGTATAGAGATTAAAACGTCTACGATAATTGATTTTATTGTGTTATACTACTGTGTGTTTTAGTTTTATTAAATGTCTTTTTAATTTCAAAAATGTGATTCAGACGTAATAGGTTTAGTTATTTGAAATTTTCAAATGTTATTGTTAAAATAATTCGTAACATTTAATACTGTAATTCGAGTGTTATCATGATGCTATGTGTAATGTTGTAATGTTGTTATGAAATAACCATAGATTATGCCATAATAGCTTTATTTTGTACATTATTCTCAAACTATTGATTCCGAATTTCGAAAAAGAATAATTATTTTTTCAAAGGACAAGGGCAGTATCTGAATTCAACTTTCTATTTGAAAATTAATTACTGGTTTCACACTGCTCAGCTTTTCACACGGCTTCAATATCAAACTAAACATAAAACTGGAGAAAATACGTTATTTATGATGGAAACAAATTGAAACAGAACATAAATTGTTTTATCAGTTCCGAAACTGAACAGAAATTATTATTTTATGCTCCAGAACGGACCTGTAAATCCTCTTTAATATTTTAAAAATTAATTTATTAAAAATTAATTATTTAAAAAATAAATTAATATACAAGCCATTTACACCATTTACGTTTAATATTTAACATATTATACAAGACGTGTTGACTATTAAAATCAGGAATTATGCAAACTAAAATTAAAACACTGTAAAGAAAAATATTTACAAACTAATGTATAGAATTTCAAATGTACAGTTATTCTTTTTTTACATACGTGCAAAAAGAGTGTCTTTGAACCAGAAATGAACAGAAAGTCGAAAAAAAAAAACTTTATTTCTGAAATTGTCTTTATCTATTTACGAAAACCGGAAATGAAGCAAGAACCGTAATGTTTACGAAAACAAACACAGGAATCGAACCGAAATATTTTATTTTAACTGCCTTATGCATGAACAATTATTTATTAAATGGCAGAAAACAGTATTTTATATTTTAAAAAATATATTTATTTAAAAAAAATTAATGTTGATTTTTTGACGATTTTATTTTATTTACAAATGCACAAAACAAACTTAGGTAAAGGTTTCGAGCACTAAAAAATATTATTAAGCTATATTAAAAAACATTTTGCGATAATTTGAACCAGTGATTCTCAACCAACGTGTCAAGGCGCACCGGTGAGCCATGAGATGACCTCAGGTGTTCTGCGAAAGATTTCAGTCAACTTCTATCAAGGTTTAATAAATTAACAGAAGTATGGTTACAAAATATAAGGTTTATAAAGTTTATAAGGTTTAATGTCATAAATTTGTATTTCCTGGAAATTTATTTCAGTGTTTGCATACCCTTTGTACGAATATGAGGCGAAATCACGAAAATGGTCTCTGTTTTCAAATATATTTATACTTTCAGAGAAAAATCATACTTCTGCAAGGAAAGGAGTCACAATAGAAATGCAGTAAAAATATTTAAAGTAATAATATGGTGTATGTTAGATACAAACAATACTGGAAAAATTGTACAAACTTCTGTTTTAAGTTATATAGATTTTGGAGAATATATCTGCCCACGAATGCTTGACATAACGTCTCTAAATCAGGATAGAAATATCCTAGTTGTAATACGTATCTGAAAATTTATATATTAGAAAAGAACAGAAGTTATCAGAAATAAAAATCAACTGAATTTTATTATATCTTGGTTTTCTTTCAATTCTGAATTTAATAAGTGTTTAAAAAGCCCCCTCTCTGACCATTATATTTATGAGATATAAGTGGGTTTTTTTGTTGTTGCTGTTGCTTTAATAAATCATTTTGTTTGTGTTAGTAAGCAAATTAAAAATGGTATATTCCTATCATACATTTTTTCATGATAATTTTAGTGTGACGTGGAAGTTTCAGCATGGGTTTAAATGTGTCATGAGTTTAAGAAACACAGATTTAAACTTTGGACATCTTACCAAAAACATTTTTGAACATCTTTTCGTTTAGAACCATAAGGGAGGGTTTTGAGAAAATTTTCCCTTTTACAAAAAGAGAGGTGGGTCAAAAAGTGGGTCAAAAGTCGATTTCCCAACTGAAAATTCGTAAAAGAAATTGATCTGCTGTCTATTTATGTATTTCAGAAGTATTATTGAGCTTCATCTGAGACTTATATGTGATAAATAAAAAATCCCGCAGTTTTCTACGGGTTTTTAATTTTTTTTTCATACAACCTCATTTTAGGAACCAATGAATCAGATGGTTAACTCAACCGGAACGATAACCAGAACAAAAAGAAAGCTAATAAACCCTGTATTTTCATTAAGTCTTTAGTGTTGAGCCTAGTGTTGCAATAGCAGTACACGTCCTCAAATTAAGTAATAACAGCCGTAACGCACTTTTACAGTTTTTGTTCCATTACCGATCCTTTCACATCTAACATGTGTTGAATTTTTTTTAATTTAAAATAGGCATTGATTTCCTGAAAGATTTATCCACGAAAAAGTGTCAAGCGGTGCACATGAATCTGGAAAATCAAATTACGAGTACTGCACTATAATAGATAATATTGGAACCAATTAATCCCCTTTAAAGTCTTGTTAATACGTGTACAGTTCCACTGATTAGTTAGGATTGCGGAAGAACACCTAATCGTCATTTTTTTGTAATTTTTAAATTTTGTCTTTCGAACTTCTAACTATTCAGGCTGAAAAAAGATAGAAAATAGCTAACAAATTTTCCAACAAAAGAAAAAATTGACTCGAAACAGTAAGATTTCTTTAAGCCAGATAGCGTTTTTTAAAATATAGAAACGAACATATTTTTACACACAATGAAACATTCACTTTTACGAGCTGTGCGTCCTTAATGAAGCTGTTACTTCATGTAGAAATTATCACGAAAATCAATCAAGTTATCACACTTTATTCGTCAGTTGCTTTCCCTAATAAAGCATGTTCTTTTATTTCTCATATTTCGGGACTAAAACGTCCTCGATGTTTATAAAAATTCCTTACACTAATCTTATAAAAAAACATAAGATCAAGTCTTAAGTGTTTATTTTACTCGGAAATCTACAAGCAAATCACAAATTATATTTCTGGATAGATTCTGTAATACTGCAAACGCTAGGACGCCTTAGATTAGGCTACACAGCCGCTGATCTACGGGCCACCAAAATATTACTATTTTAATTTGCCTTATTTAATGACAGAAACTTTGCTATTGAATAACAAATATTGTGGTGGCAAACGATTTTCAGTCAAAAAGGTTATGCAGCCTTAGATATTGAAGATCCATATAAAATATGCAATTTATTTCACGCACACTCTTTTGTACTAATTATTTTAATGATCAATAGTAATTTCTTTATTTTATTTGTTAAAAGTTTTCCAATCGTAATGCAATGTTTTACTTGTACCCATTTGACGAGCACATTAATATGAACTGCACACTGTAAGCATTTGAAGAATTAAAGCCAGGTATAATTAGGGTAACCTAACTAATTGAACAAATTACCTTGGCAGACCAAAATCCTATTAACACGACCGTCAAAATAATTCAAATAAAATGTAAGGGTCATTGAAAATGCTTTGTGTAATCAATACGATTTATTCTCAATTTATATTTGCTATTCCACTAACTTTATGCACTGTTATACATGAAGTATAGGTAAATTAAATCTAGGAACATTAAAAAAAATGTTTTTATGTACTTTTAAAACCAGTTATCAATTTTCACGTAAATTTTATTAAAATAAAAATCCTAATTTAATTCAAAATAATAACAACATAAATTATTAATAATAAAAATAATATAAATCGGCTAATTATGACTATTAATGCATTGCATATAAAGCAAACATTTTTTAAGATTTATATATAAATTACATATGTATTTATATATGTAAATTGTTATATGTATTTATATATGTTATATGTATTTATATTATATTTTGTTATTATATATGTAATTTAGAATTTTTGGGGTCTTCATTTACAAAATGTACTCTGTGTTTTGCGTGAAACGAAAACTAAAAATAAGTATAAAAAACATTCAATAATGAATATAAAAAGTGTAAATTGGTTTTTTACACGGTATTTCTTTAAAACTTTCGCCGCTTTATATATGTAAGATTTTATTTTACATGCATGAAATCTTATGTTTTAAGCTATATCTATTATACTTATGACCCGTTTATTTTCCAAAGTGGGTAAAGTCCATTTTATGTAATTGCTAGATATTCAATGTTTTGCATTTGGATGGGTTTTAAAATATTCGAAAACAGTAATAGATTTATTTTTTATTTTTTGTGGTCTTATTTTAGATAAATTTAACACGTTGACGGACAGTAGGAAATAGTGAAATTCGAAAATTGACACTATATGTTTTTGTAATTTTTAGAATATTAGAAGTATAGTTTTACGCTTTCTGCTTAAATAAACTTAATTTTGATTAATTCAGCACCTTTAATTAAGTTACACACTCCCTTCACAACCACGTCAGGGTGGCTAGTGGTCAGGAAAAAATACAGTCAAAAAAAGTGATAAACACCAGTATATTCTTATAGAAAAATTTATGTTGATTATTCGATCAAATAATCAATTTGAATTTTTCTATAAGAATATACTGGTAATTACCATTTTTTTACTGTATTTTTCCCTGACCACTAGCCACCCTGCACGTGCATACTGAAGCTGCAACTCGTATAACAGGTGGCAAACGAACTTCAACCTAAAAAATTGTTTCCAAAACATGACACCGGGCTTCTACTTGTACGCCGGTAAATGCACATTTGTGCTGCTATAGCCGTAGTGTCTAAAAACGACCGTTTCGTTTTGGGTGGCTATAGCCGTCATGCCACATTGTGAACTTCGCTTTGACGGCTATAGCCGCAACTGTACGTCAACGTGTTAATATTTAACCCCTTCGGGACCGGCGGCTTTTACACAAATTTCATTCGGTTGGCACCACTTTTTAAAAGAAAAGCTACCTTTACTTAAACTATCACAAAAATGCTCTAATTAGAGAAAGCAAATATTACTTTTATATTTTACTGCTGCCTAAAACAAATTTTGTATGCTCTTTTTGAGGGTGCATATATGCACCCATGGTCCCGAATGGGTTAATAATGGTTATCCGTGATAGCTGAAAAAATAAAATCATGGTTTCGGTCTGCACCAATGGACTTGCCTCACTTTCAAAAGCAATGATTTGCTGAAAACGTTCATTTTTTTATGGAATGTAATTATAATGCCAAAAAATTGAATATTCTCTTTTATTTACATATTTATTTTATTTCAATATTTCATTCTTCTTTCTAAAAGTTACAATAAAACAAAAGTAATTTTTATTGTATAGGAAAAACTAAAATAAAAGAAAAATATTCAGTAATAAGTTGTATGCAAGTAGCGCGCTACAAGTAGCGAAACTACCGTAGCTGCTACTTTTTACAGTAGTTTGTAGTGTAGCGCACTACATTTTGAATAGTGCAGTGTACCGAGTAGCGCGATTAAAAAAAATCCGTAGTTTGTAGCGAGAACCGACGCTTCTTTTAACGCTGCTTCAGTGGTTAGAAATGTACCATTCTGCAAATCACGTTGACGAAATTTGCTTCTTTTGTGCAAAATTTGTTCTGCTCAAATATTTGCGAATCTCAGATGCAGCGTATAACAACGTATCGCATGAAATGATATATTTTCTCCATTGACACTTGCTGCTAAAATCAAGTACTAATCCACCAAATGAATTAAATTTTTTCTGGCAACACTTGTCTATTTACTCAAAATTAAGTCTTCATGTTTTAACGCCGGTTTCTTAATATTCGGAATTTCTTGTTTTACAGATTTATTTATTTTTTCATCTAGATTTGTTTTATTTGTAATATTCTAGATTATAATATCTCTCATAATTTTGCTACGAAATTTAGTGTGTGCATAAAGTAACATTTTGGAGACAACACAAAACATTTTCTTGTATGTTCTTTAATGCCGTATCTTTTTTAAGGCCGTCGATTATGTTGCATTTATTTACTTATATCCCGGCAGACGCGATATAACG
Organism: Maratus michaelseni; assembly: GCA_963931845.1. Taxonomy (NCBI): domain Eukaryota; kingdom Metazoa; phylum Arthropoda; class Arachnida; order Araneae; family Salticidae; genus Maratus; species Maratus michaelseni. The sequence goes on along the minus strand of OZ007586.1, from coordinate 127,576,614 downwards.
AGGGGTCGCTTTATTATTTAATTCGTGTCTTCAATTTCTTGTACAAATGGAACCCTTTGAGAAAATCTGAAAGTACCGAAGTACTGACTACTTTTGAAAAGTTGTTTGTAGTCGCTACTTTTTAAAACAGGTAGTTGTAGTTGTAGTTAACTACATTTTCATTAATTTAATTGTAGTTCGCTACAATAAAAAAGTAGTTTTTCCGACCCCAGGTTCTATGCATATAATTATATTTCTTAATTTAGATAGTGAAGACTTTTAAAGTACTCGGGAGAATAAATTCTGATTGTGCTTGTTATAAAGCAACATAAAAAATAAAAAATAATTTTATTGAATGGGACTTTCAAAACCTCACTTTCAAAACCAATTCATCTGAACCATCGTTGACGAAATAAAACTAGTCTTTGGGGGGGGGGGGGGAACCGTAATACTTACCCATCATTGATATACATAATATAAAACATGAAAATAAAACATGTGTAAACTGTTTATAAAATGCATTGCAATTCGAATAAAATCGTAGCTTGATGACGTCATAAACTTTGAATGCTCTATAACTCCAAAATTGATAATCATATTAATTAACAGTTTACTGCGTCGGATTAAGCGTCTCATTTCCAATTAAAATATATATCTGAATTGAAATTTGAATGAAATACAGGGTCATGAAAAATCGAAGAGTGTGGGAAATATGATTACAAATATCTCGGCAACTCATTATCCGATCGATTTAATTCTTTATGCAAAATTTATGGTTTTTTATTGGTTTTTATAGTCACTCCTTAAAATAAACAATTTCGAAAATTTTTATATATCTTTTATCAAAACGAATATTTCGAGAGTCCGAAAAAAATAGTTCCGGATAATCGGGATTACTGAAATTCAATAAGCGTCTTCCCATTATTACATACTAAGTACATATCAAATTTCAAGTCTCTATCTCAATTTGTTCGGGAGATAGAGCGTTTACAGACACACAGACACACATACAGACAGACGGAGGGCACATTTTTTTTTTTTTTTCTAAAAATATGTTTTCGGAATAACCAGTGTCTGAAACGTGTAAATCCGTCATTTTTTTTTCGATTTTCAAAACGATTACAAGACTGACAATATACTACGTATGATGGTATGGTGGGTAAGTAATACTAGTAGCAAATTTATACAGATATTAAAAGATATTTATTGTGAATTGATTAAAAATATAAATTTTATGTTAATATGTAATAACATTTAACTCGGAAGTTTTTTTTCTTCACAAAATGGACTTGCCCCAATGGCAAAGTCAAAGGATAAATATATTTTATGTTTTTAAAATTAGCGTTATTACAGATGCAACATGATTTGTTTATTTTTATTTCATACAAATTGCAAAGGTTGTTTAAAAATCAAGTTTAGAAAATTTTTGAATTACTATTCCGCCGGAGCTATATAGTATTTCTCTTTAGTTTTTCAAAAAGTTTAAAGTAATTCAGCTATTCAATTTACTTTGTTAATATTGAAATTTTTGGTTCAACTTTAAATTTTCTATCCACTCTGAAAATAAAATCTATAAAAATAATCAAAAATAAATTTTCGGAACCTTGTTATATGATTCAATATTTACTTTTAAAATTTTATTCATCATTCGTTAAAGAAAGATTTTCATGCGAGGTTTTTTTTAATGTAAAAACCTTTTTACAGTGAAATCGATAAAAATCTTTTCTTCAGAATGTCACTACTTTAAATTGCTTCCGAACGACATTTATTCTTTTTGTATAAAAAATGTGTAAAATGTAACACCAACATTGATAAAAATATTTTCATTACATTAGAAAAAACAGAATACTAGGGAAGTACATGCACTGTAAAAAAAAGATCGATCTACTAAAAAAATTAGTTTTCCTCAATGATTTTTGCAATTTCTAAAAATGTTTTTGTATTCTTACTCAGTTTTAAGAAAATCTGCAAGAATTATTAGAAAACAGCCAGCAACATTACTAGAAAACAGATTCCAGTTTTTAACGATTCCAGTTTTTAATACCGGTTACTAAAAAAATCTGTGAAATACAAATATACTAAAAAAATTTTTTTAGTAACCTCAGTATTTTTTTACAGTGTGCGGGACTTGCAGAAAATTGAGATGAGAGGTTAATTTGGAAAGATGATTTTGATGGCATTAAGCACATATTGAGCATTTCTAATTTTTTTAATGAATATTAATATATTGACTGTAAAAATATGTCTGCAATCGCTGTGATAAAGTTTTTCGCTGTAGAAATCTACGATCAACAGTGAGCAAAACAGAATATTTCATTGTTATTGAAATAATTATTGTTTGTTTAAATGCAAGATGTAATTTGTTTTACAATTCACTTGTCAAGAGAGAGCCTTATGATTAACAATGAGCTATTTTCATAACAACATCAAAAATATATTTGTAACTTGTGTCATATGACAGACAAAATTTAAACGTGATGTGGGGACTAGTTAACAGCTGGTGACGTTTAACGTTAAGCCTACACTGTAAAAAAAAAAAAAAAAAAATGGGTCGATCTACTAAAAAAATTTTAGTTTTTCTCATTGATTTTTGCAATTACTAAAAAAATTTTTGTATTCTTACTCAGTTACAAAAAAATCTATACGAATTACTAGAAAACACCTAGCAACATTACTAGAAAACAGCTAGCAACGATTCCGGAGTACAGGTTACTAAAAAAATCTGTGGAATACAAATATACTAAAAAAATTTTAGTAACCTCATGATTTTTTTTACAGTGTAAGGCACTTATGATCTATAATTATACCTCAAAGACATAATTTATGTTAATTTTTTTTTACGCGAACCATGCCGGTCATAGCAGCTATCACCGTCTTGAATTATTCGTTCATGAGGAGTTTCACCACAAAGTTACTATTGGAGTGGACGAACGAATAAAAGCATCGCTCGCTACGCGTCCACTCAGCTCAATAATTGAAATATAATTAAAGAAACAATACTGATAATGCCGTTAAATCTGAAATGTAAATATCGGCTGAATTTGGGTTGTTTTATACTATTACCCACATTTTTTCTAAAAAATGAAGTCTATTTTAATGTAATGTTGCCTTATTGCAATATTGCATAGATTTATCAAATATACTTTTGCGATTTTAAATGCTTTTTTTTTATCTGATAACAATCAATATTTTTCTTTAGGTTTCTTATTCTTAGAGCATTAATTGCTGTTCAGAAATAAGAGTCTAATGGTTTGTATGTAAATTTTAGTAATAACATAATTAGCGGAAATGTTTCAAGCCATAAATTGCTCATGAGAGTTAAATGGAAATTACAAAGAGTTAAAGAGGTAATTCAAACATGTACTTAAATACAAAACGTACAAATTTCAATTCGGTGTGATGTACATTTTTTTTGTCTTAAAATATGTTAACTGATTTTAATGATTTAAGAAGAAAATTCTGAAAAAATTTAATGTCTTTCAATTAAAAAATATGATGATATAGAAAGTATGTTTAAAATAATGTTCACCTTTTATTCACAAAGAATATTCTCATGGTTAAACTAAATACTTTTAAGTGGTATACTTTCTTTAAGAAAAATAAAACATTGAACTTTTAACGGATAAATTAATTAAATATCTTTTCGATCGTGTTTTTTACAATGTTGTTTATAGAATTCCGTCATAATATGTCTATTTTTCATCTTAAATTAAAATTTTCCTTAAGTTTTGCATCGTAAATCAGGTTTCTCTTCTTACAGAATTCTCAACTTATGATACGTTATTTTTAGTATACATTAGTAAACGAAAATCAAATATCATGTCAAAATATTATTTTTTCAAATTATATGAAATTGCATGTATAAAAAATGCAAAGAAGGGTGTATTCAATAACTGTTTTAATTTCACAGATAAAAATCGGCCGAAACCAAATCTGTATTTTTTAGCTTTGAACGGAAAAATTAATTAAATATATTTTCGATTGTGGTCTTTACAAAACTGTTTATATCATTCCGTCATAATGTGTCTATTTTAAATCTTAAATATAAATTTTCCTTAAGTTTTGCATCGTAAAATTAGGTTTCTCTTCTTACAGAATTCTCAACTTATGATACGTTATTTTTAGTATAACATTGATAAACGAAAATCAAATATCATGGCAAACGATTATCTTTTTGAAATCATATGAAATTGCATGTATAAATAATGCAAAAAAGGGGTATTCAATAACTATTTTAATTTCACAGGTAAAAATAGACTAAAACGAAATTTTTAATTTTTAATCAAAATTGAAAATGTGAAACCTCGTGTTTCTATAAATATAAATGAATGTAATTTTATGCTTCTGTCGGGATAATTTTTCATATATAACTGTTAAAATATTTTTGACATTATTGCGAATAATTATTATTAATAAATTTTTAGATTCTTGGATATTTAGTATTAAAAAAATCTCTAAAATTCTTTATCATAATATTTTCATATCATTCTTCCTATAAATTTCTTTGCCTACCTCATGTTTAAAATTAATTATTTTATAAATCTCCCATCACAGCAGCGAACTATGAAGTGCAGATAAAAATTTTAAATGCATACTGTAACCGCATAATTCATTTCTGACTTTGCTTACCTTTAAAACATTATTTAGGAAGATTCTTTTGGAGAATACTGTACATGCGACATTTTATTTTTAATGCATTAAATAAAGTGTGCTGAAAATAAATATATTTTTAAAAATTTAACTTTTAAAATTCTTTTAATTCACGTGGATAAAAAATACAATAAAATAATTCAATAAACTGTTTAATTTCAAGCATAAATTCTGTTAAAGCTAAAACAAAGACCGTGTACCCATAAGTATACAGGAACAAATATAGATTTATTTTTTTTTATATGAAAATATATTCATTCAGTTTTTCATAACTGCTAAAAGATATTTGATAATATTGTGGATAACTAATAATGCAAATTTATCAGGTTTTTAATGTTCCTTGTGATAATGTTTAAAAATTCTGCGAAACTAGTTTTTTCGTTTATGAATAACCCATCACACCAGCAAACTACCGAGTGCAAATAAAAGTGTTTAAATGCACAGAATAATCGCCAAAATATTTTATAACTATCCTTGTAAGAATTTATTTAAAAAAGATTTTTTAAGTATGCTATACATATTGCACATTATTTTAATCGCTTTAAATTTAGTTGTTTTATCAAAATTTTAACTTTTGAAGTCATTTGATTTCGCATGTATAAAATTACAGTAAAGCATTCAATAAACTTTTTAATTTGAATGATAAAGCATGTAAAAGGTATTTTCCGAATAATAAATTACAGATTTATTAGGTTTTTGAGTCTTTAATATCATAAATTCAAAACATTCCGCATAAATAGCTATTTAAAAAATCCTTGATCCCGCCAAAGAACTACCGAGTTCAAATAAAATTTTAAATGCAAATAGCAACTACCAACTTCATTTACAAACTGGCTTATATTGTAAATTATTATTTAGAAAGATTATTTTAAAAGCATACTAAACATGTTGCACGTTATTTTAAGTGGATTGAATGAAATGTTATAAAATATAAAATATAAATATTTACCTTTATTTAATTTCGAATAAAAAAAAATTCAGCATAGCATTCAACAAACCCTTTAATATAAAAGAGAAAACCCGTTAAAACTAAACCTATTTAGTTTTTTTAATCAAAATATGACGTGAAACCGCGTGTTCCCATAAATATTGAGAAATAAAAATGGATATATATTTTTATATGTCAAGAAATGCATCCTGTAATTTATAACGCATAAAAGATATCTGATATCAGTGCAAAAAACAAATAACACAAATTTATTTGTCTTTTTAACCTTTTAAATTAAAAAAAAATCTGCATAACTAGTTATTTTATTAATCCCCATAACACCAGAAAATTGACGAGTGTAAATAAAAATTTCAAATGCATACACAAACCGCGAACTTCATAATTATGCTTACCTTGTAAAGCCTTATGTAGAAATCAGAAAATGAAAATTGCGCTTAAAAACAGCGTTTAGTTATGAGAATATGAATTGGCAACTGCTCCATCCGATCCCTGCTACTTTTATGCCTCAGCTTTGGGATGCACTGGAGACTGGAATTTCAGAGGTTCATCTCATTGGCCGCTGTCGAGCAAACGCGCATGACGCTAACTAGGCGCTTGATCTTATAGTAAGGAATGCGAATTGGAAATTCTTACTTTGAAGATAATGCAACCTTAATAATTTCATTCGAAAATAATATTTTTTTAAGTTTTAAAAAAAGGAAAAGAAGTACTCGAAAGGGATATGCAGTGAAATTTTAAAAATAAGCTTATTAAGAAAAATTCAATTCGACAAAAATATTTTCTTGAAATTTCTAGCATATTAATAATGTAAATTTTGTAAGCATGTTAATGTGTGGAAAGTAATTTTTTTTTAGATTTTAAATAATTGTGCATTGTAAAATGACTGTCAATTAAGAAAAGAAATGTGAGTCGGAAATTCTCATATTGAAGAAAATGAAAATTTGATCATTTTATTTTAAAATAATATATTTTTTTTAATTTGAAAAAGCGAAAATAGTGATGAAAATAATATGTGGGGAAATTTTTAAATACGTAAATTATAGCTGAATATACGTAAATACTGGTCTATACTAATTGCAGGATATTTATTGAAAATATGTAAGTTTTCTGGCGTGAGAAATTATGGATTTTGAATAAATATAAATTTTCGAAAGTACTGTCGCTTAAAAAAAGAATGTGTATTGGAAATTTCCACTTTGAAAATAATGAAAATTTGATTAATTCTTTTGAAAATAATATAATTTAGGTTTTAGATTAAAAAAACATAATTAACTCTAAAGGAATATGCAACTAAATTTAAAAATAAGTGAATTATGGAGGAAATTCAATTCCTTCCAATCTGAGAGAAATATTAATTAGCAGCATACATATTGTAAGTTTACTAAGCATGGTGAGATGGAAAATCCAAAATGTTATGAATAATTATGAATTTTTGAAAATACTGTCACTTCAGAAATGATAATTGGAAATTCTACTTTTGAATATAATGCAAATTTGATAATTTCATTCGAAAATAATGTATTTTAAATTTTTAAAAAGAAAAAGTACTAGAAAGGAATTTGCAGCAAAATTCGAAAATACGTGAATTAAACATGAATGAATGAATATCTTTTAATTTAGAGGAAATATTTTCTTAGCAATTTCTAAGTTGTATATTGTAAATTTTGTAAGTACAAGGTGAAGTGGAAATTGAAAATTTTTGGATTAGGAATAATTACACATTTTTGAAAGTACAGTCACTGAAGAAATTTAATGGAAATTGAAAATTCTCACTTTGAATATAATGCAAAATTGACAATTTCATTCGAAATATATATTAATTTAAAAAAGAAAAGGCACAAGAAAAATATATATGCAGCGAAATTTGAAATAAGTTAATTAAGGGTAAATATCTTTGAATCTGGGAGAATATTTTTCAACAAATTGCTGCATGTATATTGTAAATATGGTATTGTGGAAACTATTTTTTTATTAACCCTTAGCTAACGAATGCCGCTTTATTTGCGATAACCAATTTTTATTGTCCAAATGTGTTGTTTCCAATTATTATCGTTTCGGCACTACTTTTTCTGCCACACTTTTTAGCATTATTTATTTGCTCAAATTTTGAATTTTCTGTGCAGAAATACTGGCGTCCATTTGGAAACATCACATTTATACTTTAAAAATTGGCAATCGGCATTTTAGTTAACTAACAGTTAATAAATAATGTCATATGTGAGAATAATGTAAACTTGTAATGTAAAAATTTCATTCGAAAATAATATGTTTTAGATTTTGTTTTTTTAAGAAAGAGTGCTTGAAAGAAATATAGAGCGATATTCGAAAAGAAGTGAATTAAATATGAATATCTTTAAATTGGGGGGGGGGGGATATTCTTTAATTATTTAATAGAATATTTATTGAAAATTTGTAAATATATGAAGGTGAGAAGGTAAAATTTTTGAAGTATGAATGTATGCATTTATGAAAGAACTATCACATAAGAAAAGAAATGTATATTTGAAATACTGACATTAATGATAATTCAAGCTTGATAATTTCAACCAAAAATAATATGTTTTAGATTTTACTGTAGAAAAATTATTCGTAAATGTATATCCAGCGAAATTTAAAAATAGTCGAATTAAAAAGGAATAAATGTATTTTAATTTGGCGGAAATATTTTCTTAGTAATTTACAATATTTTTATTGGAAACTGTATAAGCATAATAAGGTGAGAAATAAAATATTTATGGAGAAAAAATAATTGTGCATTTTTTAAAGTAATGTCACTTAAGAAAAGAAATGGGAATTGGAAATTCTGACTTTGAGGATAATGCGAGATCGATAGTTCCATTCGAAAATATTATATTTTAGAATTTTAAAAGAAAAAGAGTAGTCGAAAGGAATATACAGCGAAATTTAAAAATAAGTGAATTAGAGATAAATATCTTTCAATTTGGGAGAAACATTTTCTTAACAGTTTGAAGAATATATAATTATCAAATTTATAAGCAAGGTGATGTGAAAAATTATTATTATTTTTTTTAAACTTATCAATTTGTAAAGACTGTTACTTAAGAAAATTTGAATTCGAAATTCAGAATTGAAAAATGATACAAACTTTATAATTTCATTCAAACATAATACATTTTAGATTAAAAAAAAGAAACAAAATGACTGAATTGAATATGCAGCTAAATTGGAAAATTAACGAATTAAGACTCTTTTAATTTTGAGAAAATATTTTCTCAACAATTTGCAGCAAATATATTGTACATTTTGCGATATAAAGTAGAAAATTGAAAGTTTTTGTATTATTATAAACTTTTAAAGTATTATCCCTAAGAAAATAAATATCAATTCAAAATTCCTACAAGTTCCTACATGTTCCTAAAGTTAAGATATCACAAACTTTATTTTTACTATCATAGATCGCGATCCTTGTTTCTTATACAAAAAGTATCTTCTAAATGGGTTCTGCCATTCTTCTTGTTTTTGAAACAGCTTAAGATACAAGCTGCATTTTTTATAAAGAGTCTCTAAATCTTTTCAATATACGGTTACGTTATTTTATACATGAGATGAAACAAAACTATACTAGTGAGTCCATTTATTTTAAGTGTATTAACCTTTTAATTTTTGTTTTCTCGGAAAATGTAATTTTATTGTATTATTTTTCTTTTTTCCAGTTATGTATAACTAGATAAAACAACTAATAATAGAAAATAATATTTACATTTTTAAATTAACACCTGTCTTATATAAAAAAAAAAATATTTTCAGGCAATTATTACTCTCGGGCAAGTCAGTTACGTAAGAACAATCTACAGTGACTGACACGTGCTATTAACGCCAGTGGTAAGTGGTTCCACATAAGTACAAGAATCACAATAATACAATCCAAGAAATATAATTTTAATCATGTTTTTTCAATATTATCAATGCTTTTTAACAATCTACTAAATATTGTTTTTTTTTTATGCATTCGTTAATAAAATTAAAATAAAAAACAGAGAATAAATTTAACATTTGGTTTATGTTTTTATAATATACTAACAAACATTTTTTAAGAAATACACTTTTGCTTACATCATTGCATCATGATTAGAAAAAATATAGATTAAATATAAATCATTTGTATTTTTTATTGTGTAAAATTGAGAGTGTTTATCATTATTGTTTTTCAGTTGTTTTTTTTTTTCTTCAGCATTTTCTTCAGCTTATGAAGAGTTTACGAGCCTTGTTAAGACCTATATGATTCCTAAACAGAAATTATGCACATATTTAATTTTTTATATTGAATAAAAATTTGTTTATATGTTATTTTTCTGCATGGTTGCATGTTATTTTACTGCATATTCTCAACATGCTATAGAAAAAAGTACGAAACTAACTAGTAAAAGTTTAATTTTACGTTATATATGTATACAATTCAGATAATTCCAAATGCATTTTTATTTTGACATTTTATTTAGACTAATAATAAACTAGGACATAGTGATAAGAAATTATATAAAATTCTTTCCCCCAAATTTCTCTTCCCTAAATTTTCTTCCTTGCGATTTCATTGCACGATATTTTTTTTAATTACGGTAATATTCCAAAAAATGTCAAATTCGTAAAAAATGTACATTGTATGCAGTATTGTATTCAGAAATATTAAAGCAAGTTAAAATTACACGTGTTTCTTAACTACACAAAAGAGCATCCATTAGTACGAAAGGATGCAGCAAAGGAAGCAAACAGCTTCTGCTAGCTGCGGCCGGCGGCGGAGCGAATGTGGACGCGTATAAAGGGCAAAGGGGTAATTTATGCCGAAAAGTTGAATTACGTGATCGGTAAATGGGAAAGCGGCTAGCAACAGGCTATAAATTGCATGCTCGTTCTTTATGTTTAGCTATTTTAGCTACTGAATTGTTCAGTGGGGTTGGGGAATCTCTTTTTCTTTTCGTCCTTCTTTTCTCAAACTTAAGAATTGCAGTAGAAAACAAATATTGATAAAATAATTGCACAATATTTCGAAAGTTTTATACCCAATATTGGGATATTTATGTTTTTACAGTTTATGATCAGAATTCCATAGAATGTTTGCATAATATTGGTGTACAATTCCTATAGTTTAAATACGATATCTAATGAAGTGACAATATTGCTGAAATGTGCATTGTAATTTTACTATAGCTATTATATTGTAATTAACGTCCACGTAATGTATGTATTTTACAATTGTTGGTATTTTATTACAAATACTTAAAACGTAAAAATAATATGTGAAGTGTTGGTTTGTTATCTAGAAAGCTACAAATGTTTTAGTTATAAAATATACAAACATTTTAGTTATAAAATATTTTTTTTTTTCATCTCAATGATTGAATTTATTACTCTATTGTTTTATGCTTTTCATAATTTCGTAGCAGTAGCAAAGGTTTCGAATCAAGCTTTTCTGTAAACTTTATTGTGGGTATTTTTACAGATTTTTTTATGATTATAACTACTTTAAAAAAAAATCTTATTTGGGGACGAGGGAGTTATTATTAGTCGGCTATTATCAGACATATTGCCGGAAAAGATATTTAAAGAAAAGATATTTAAAGAAAAGGATATTTTTAAGAAAGGATATTTAAAATGTAAATGACCATAATGCTTGTTTTTCCTCAAGAAAATTCCTAAAAATCTCTACACAACAAACTTTATTGGAGTGTGATAAATCAAATCTCTACATATAGGATTCGAAATCTGTCAGTATATAGATGCTAAAATTTGCTAAACTCGGTGTAACACATAGTTAAATAAAACCGGCCATTACAAGAATGAAATGTTCAGATTGTTACAAAAATGAATAATAACGGTTATCGTGAACCTTGCACGCAGTCACATCTTTCTGATATATGCAAATTCACTATACATTAAAAAAAATAAATATCCATATACAGTAACATAAGTCAGTAACAATAATGAAATTATGTCTTCGAATAATAAAAATAGTATAGTTTATCATTAAAGTGCGAACAAAATACAGATAAAATGTGGAATTTCCATATTAACACATTTTTAAATTAAGTCGGATAAATGAATTACCTAAATAAGAGTTTAACTTTATGTTCTATAATTTTATCAATAAATTATTAATAAATTATTTAAATGTATGTAACTGATTCCTAACATCCTCTGTATTTTTTTTTAAAACGTTTTTTTTTCAAAGAAACGAAAAGTTTTAAAATCTTTACCGATACTTAATACGATAAAAAAAGACATTTATTTTTTAAACTAGAAAAATATAATGTAACCACAAACTAAAATATACAATAACTTTTTCCGAGTTTTCCACCATTCCAAAGAGGGTTTTGTTTCATGAGAAAAATCAGAAACTAATATGTTTTCGATATTTAAAGAAATGTATATAAAGTTTCTTTTGTTGCCACTGATTCTCGGAAACGTTTCCGAGTAGTTTTTATCGTGTATTAATCAGTTTTCTCAACCTGAAATGTAGGTTTTTCAGACGCTATCAGTTCTCAAGTAAACATTTTTCTCGGTTTCAACAAACATGTTTTACAAACAGAAATGATAAATTGACACCATTAACATTAAAATTAAAATTATTTTTTTACTTTCCCATGTATAAGTTCACTTACGCAGCTGAAAAAGTTTAATTGAAAATTGATAGCATCCTAAAATCAGCTATTCCGGTTTGGGAAAACTGATTAATATGCTATAAATCTACTCGAAAACGTTTCCGAAAATCAGTAGCAGCAAAATATACAATTTTTTTTCAAAAAGTCTTCTTCAATTCTTTAAACCATATTAGTTTCTGAGGTTTCTAAAGATAAAAAAAACGCTTTTCGTAATCGTGGGTAACTCTGGAGAGCTTATTATATATTTTTGTACGGGATTATATTATATTTTCGAAGATTAAGAAGTATTTCTCTTTTTTACAGTGTACTTTAAATTATAATAATTATTTTTAAGCTTATTTTCTTAGACGAAAGCATACGATTCATCTACTCAAAAGTGGTTTCTAGAACTTAAAATTACTCAGTGATATACATTATTGTATTAATTAACCTAAGGGTACATTGATTTGAAAACACACATGTGCAGAATGTCCTAGTACAGAAATGAGTGATGGAGAGAAGTACCTGCTCTCAGTTGAGATATTAACAGGCAGCAATATGTCCGCTACAAACACTTCAAGAGATCATGGCTCTTGGGTTGTGAGGTTTTTTTTTCATTATACAAAAATGCAAAATCACACAGCACAGGAAACTGCACATCATATTCCTTTCTAAAGTGGAAGTTTGAATCGCGGTGCCTATAATCTTGAAACAACTCATTCTGCTTTCAGCTGTTCTCATAATAAAATGGATATTGTTTGAATTTCGGAACTCATCAGACATTTTGAGTCGTATGGTATAATGATGTTTCGGTAAAGTATTTCATAGTGCTTGTGCTTTATGCTCCTACGAATATATAATATATCACAGGTAGCTACTAGATGTAAACCAAGGTGTTCCAATAACTCAACAGCTGGCCGCAGCGATACCAGCAAATTTTCAAAGTAATATTAACCCTATTTAATCACAGAAATCTAATTCAAATTCTGCGATTATTTAAGGTGAAGATCCCTTTACAAATTTACTGGTATCGCTATGGCCCGAGGTTGAGTTGTTGGATAACCTTATTCTAAATAATGGGAAAATTTATTATATTTTTTGTCGTTGTATGACTCTAATTCAAATAAGCTTGTGTTTGAAAAACAAAGGGTATTCTAAATTTCGAAACATTTTTGTAATTGAGTATAGATATTTATGTTTTAGGTTCAACATAAATAAATATTTGAGAATTAATGATTCTTGAATTAAAATATACAGTGTGTTCGCTAAAGTCCGTTGTCACCCAAATATTTTCTGAACGGCAAGAGCTACAGTCATAAAAGTGGGGTCTGGGTATAGTAAAGTTGCCATGCGCTACGCAAGGAAACCATTTACTGCGCCACCTGGTGGCTAAATTTGGAGTTAGCGTTGTTATTTCAAAATGTTGTTATAACAAAAAATATCTTGCTCACAAAAATGATACAAATAAAAAGCACAAAGCACTGATGTGTTTGATCGCGTTGTACAAAACTGCACTTATCGGAAATAAGGCTCATCTATCAGTGATACTGAAAATGGTGTCCTTCAGCAACAATACACATATGGACACGGGATTGCACTTCACGCTGCACATTGTACAACATGGCATGTGACACGCTGGCACAAGTACCTGTAATATGGTTTCAAAGTTCCTGCAATGTTCGTGGAGGGGTTGCATACTCTCGCTCTTTCATGTATCCCCACCATTTATACAAAATGGAAAAAATACTTTTTCACGGTATGTGATATTAAGATTTATTTATGTAAAGATGAATACTGCATATCTGCTGACAATTGAAACTCTGTAGTGTGACCTTTTCTCTTTTCTTTCGCATTATGTCGTGTTACAATTTGGGGAGTTTCAAACGAAAAAAATATGCATTTTACGCCTTCTACTTTTAACATTACTTTACAGAAGGTGTCTTCTCTTACTAAATCGATGATGCTGAACAACATTGTAATTGATTTTTTTCCCGTATCTCTTACCGTTTTTTAAATAAGAGCATTAACTCTAAATTTAGCCGCCAGGTGACGCTGTAAACAATTTCCTTGCGTAGCGCATGGCAACTTTACTATACCTAGACCCCACTTTTATGACTGGCTCTTGCCGTTCATAAATTATTGGGGTGATAACGGACTTTAGCGGGCACACTGTATAAATAAAGTTTCAAAGAAAAAGGAAATATTTGTTCCATATAAATTTTTGCTTTATAAACACACACACATACAAACAATTAAACGAACATTAAATATATGTTATTTTACTAACATAATTACACATTCAAAACATTTCATACGTAAATATCATTTTCAATGATTAAATTTAAAGCAGATATGTGGGCAGTTAATATTTTGTTCTTATTAAAAGGAATTTTCATTAATAAATAATTATTAGTAGAATTACTTTGAAATTAACTTACTGCATTTAATTACCTATGCCACGAAAAAAAATTTAATTTTAAACATTTTCATTAAAATATATATGAACACATATAACAGTATTTAACATAACATTTGTTAAAATATATTCACAACCAATGCCGAACTTTACCAAAAAAAAAAAAAAAAAAAAAAAAAAAGGCTGAATGATATATTTTTTACAGAACATGGGGAAAATTAAGTTTCAGATATTTTATTCAGCTATAAAATATAAAGCACACACAACAGAAAAACCATCATTCCATTCCGTGTTGGTTTTAGTTAACTACTAATTTAGAGAAATGTTGATGTCACTTGGTTGCCAATATTTATCAATTTAACTTCATTGGACTTTCTGAATCGGAATCGAACATACTAATACTAAAATTTATAAACACTCAGAAATTCTAAGTAATTTTTATTTTATTCAAATGTAATTGCCTAAAAGATACTCTCGAATAACCTATATTACCTAAACCAACATAGAAAAGGAGACATATTGTGCGATAAATCGTTGCCAGTACAGTTACGATAAATAGTTCCCTGTACAGAAAATAAATCTTTCACTGATGTGAAACGTTTTGTTTATGAAACACACGAAGTTTCTTCGAAACCGAAATAAAATTTATTTTTAACCTAAGAAATGCAATTTTATCAAATCAGAATGTGAACGTACCCAAATACGAAGATAAAACTGTGATAAGAAAAATAGGAATTTCATTCATTTTATTCGATATTATATGTAAAAGTAATTCGAATTAATAAATTGAATTTTTTAGCTTTTATCAGCAAACGCAAGTATTTAAAAGTGAAAAATGAAATTATCGTCAACCATCATCTGTTCTGAAATACCTTAAATTTGTTTCAAATATTTTCATCCATACAAGTGAATGCTTATCATATCCAGGTGCACAATATATTTTTACTTACAAGGGGAGGTTCCAAGGTCTAGGAAACAGAATACGATGAACATTTGTGTATAGATACAGTTCCAGAGTTGCCAAGTCTCCGGATTTTTGCTCACCAGTAATTTTTTAGAGAAAATATTTTTCTCTTAAATCGCAAAATGCTCTGATTAAATAAAACAACATTTTCTGTACTAAATTACTGGTATCCAAAAAGCCGGAGACTTGGCAGGTCTGCAGTTCGTTTATGAATATATGAAAGCCATAAAGTTCAATAGTCAGGGGGTCTTGAGAAAATTAGTCTCAAAGTTTACGTTATAGATTATAACCAGATAAAGTTCTTCCTTTAGCAAGAGACTCCGAAGCATGGTTGACAGCACTCTAAATTAAACAAATTTCTGTTTGGGTTCGAATCCCAGTTGGACTTAATTTTCATCACGAAAATTTTTATCAGTTGAAAGAATACCTATAATTATAGAAATTTACGAAAAATATAAATTAAATATGTGTTTTAATTAATTAGTGTTATTAATTATGTGTTTTAATTAAAATGCTTGATATAAATCTAAATACATCATTTAATTTTGTTTCATTATACATATATTTCAATTGTTTCATGATTTTTTTTAAATATTCTTTTAAATTTTAACATGAAATTTTAATGTGTTTTAATAAAGTAACATGTAAATATGTAGCATATAAGTACAGTTTTAAATATGAAAATGTGCATGTTTAAATGTATGGATGAAAGAAATAAAGTAGGCAATTTATATTTCTATAGACCAGATATTTTTGCTGTTATTTCAAATTATTTACGGTTATCTAAATAAATAATCACTTTTTTTTACAGAGGAATAAATTAAAATGCTTGATATAAATCTAAATACATCATTTAATTTTGTTTCATTATACATATCTTTCAATTGTTTCATGATTTTTTTAAAAATATTCTTTTAAATTTTAACATGACCTTTTTAAATCTAAGATTCTTGGTTTTTTAATTAATATTTATAATTACTATCTACGTAATAACTATTTTTTAGCATATGAGATGTAATTTTCCCAACTGGGTGAAAAAGTCCGGCCCAGGATTTTTTTTTCCAAGTTGGGAAAATTATATCTCATATGATTTCTTTACCAATTTGAATAATTGTGTCAATAGTATTCTAGTATTTTTCAACAATTCTTATCTTTTTAAAACTTATTTTTAATGCTTATAATTAATTTGCAGAGTTCTTAATATAAAAAAAAGTTCTTTTCAGAAAATATGACAAACAACATTGTACACAATACTCTGCAATCAGAATTAAAAAATAATGAAAATTGGATGAAAAATGAGCAAGTTTACTAAAAAATGTTTCACTGCGCATGCGCGAATGCAATCAAAATATAATATGCATAATGTATTAGCTGAGTATATAGAACAATTTTTGTGAGAGTCTCAAAATAATAGCTTGAAAATTCTGAAAATTATCGTCGATAGAATAAGCTCGAAATCCGTTGTTCCCAAAAGGAAGCAAAAATATGAGGGGTTGTATCCAAATATAGTAGTACGTGAAATATTGTGTACGCTATCTTGACACTAATCAACAGATATTTGATACAACCCCTCATCTTTTTGCTTCTTTTTGGGAACAACGGATTTCGAACTTATTTTATTGACGATAATTTTCAGAAGTTTCAAGCTATGATTTTGAGACTGTCACAAAAGTTGCTCTATATACTTAGCTAATACATTATGAATAATATATTTTGATTGCATGCGCGCATGCGCAGTGAAACATTTGTTAGTAAACTTGCTCATTATTCATCCAATTTTTATTAATTTTTTATTCTGATTACAGAGTATTATGTACAATGTTGTTTGTCATATTTTCTGAAAATAACTTTTTTTATATTAAGAACTCTGTAAATTATAAGCAAAAAACTAGAAATTTGAGACAGTTTTTATAAAAACCTTAATTTCTCTACGAGTATACATGCTATCCTCATAAAAATGAACACAGTATATTGCAATAAGTCACTTATTAATAATCTCGAGTTTGAATTCCTTTGCTACATTAGTTTTTACAGGGTTATCCAAAATATATTCATTCTTTTTCAATTTGTTGACAGTCCCCTATGGGGTTTCGTGAAAAAATCTTCGCGGAAGTATATAACCTAAATTATACTGTTTACACACCTGCAGTTTCAGGTTAATTCCTCATGTATTTTTCTAGATAGTTAACAAAACGTCTAAAATCGCAAGTGACCGGTCACCTTTGGCAATATAGTGTATAACGCATTTACTCGAATAGTCCGAACGGATACTCCTAATGTTACATTTTGATGGAAGTTAAACTACCTAGCTGCTACGTTTGATGCGAACCTCAGTTGGATGGCTCACCTGGAATTCATCCGGAAAAGCGTTCAAGGTTGATGTACGATCAAGGAAAATGAAACGCTTAGCAGCAGCCAACTGGAGCATCAAGCCGATGATCCTCCAGACAATCTCATCGATCGTAGCCGAACGTATATTTTTTCACGTGACTCCGATCTGGTCTCAAACCAGTTGCTCAGCATTCAGCGAGGTCTCCCACTGTGTGTGACGAAGTGCTTCTTCAAGGTTTCAACGGATACTCTGCATGTCTTGCCTGGGGTTCTTCCTTTGGGCGCGGGAGGAAATGACAGAAATTTGGTGGCTTTTTCCCGTTCAGGAAAGAGAATTGACGGTACGAGGATCGAATCAAACTTAGTCAAGCTCTGGAGGCCCTATCCTAAACATGATGACCTTTAGTTTATCCAATGGACTTTGGAACTCAATTCAAAGATAGTTTTAGATATTACACATACTGATCCAAACTTCAGGACGGCAACGTAAACTGCGCGTTGCTCACGGTGATCCATGGGAAACTCATTGAGATATGCCAGTTTCATCTCACTGATAGAGCAGAAGTCTTTGCAGCATTGTTACGCGTTTCAGAAGACAGGCGCTTAATACTCTACTGCCAAAGCACAAGACAATTTCCGTGATTAGAGACATGGTGAAAGTAAAATACAGGTCGATATGCACTGAATCCGGGCTTATGTGGGACACACAATTGAGCGTAGAGCTCTGGCAGAGAATCCCGCGCCTGCCGCGAGGGAGTTTCTCCGTCGCACCCAAAAGCTTCCACAGCCTACTCATGCACCTCACTGTCCAGTGTCGCGAGGGAAAACCTGTTTTCCGGTAGTTATGGGCCATTAATGTAAGGCCTCGATCAGTCTCTGTCACTTGCTTGCGATTGGAGAATTCCCGACAGGGCTGGCCGTAGGCCGATTTTCTTTCATACTTGTATTTATAAAATTGCCACCCATTGTCGCGTTTTCTGACGGCTTCAGCTGCGTTTGAACACTGTATTTTTAAGACCGTAATAAATGGACCGGGAGGGATACTATGCTCTACAAAACTGGTTTCCTTGTCTGAGCGGTCCCTCTTAGGCAATCAAATTAAATCAAATGAGTGTGTGGGTGTGTTAGCCTAGTAGTTCTGAACCGGTGTGCCGCAATAAAGTGGTGAGCCATTATAAGTCAAGTTGCATTTTATCAAAGAATTTACAGAAGTATCCATGCTTTAACATCGATTTCAAAATATATTTTCAAATAAAAGTTTAGTGTTATAAATTATTTGGTAGTCTCTGTTTATGTACTCTTTGTAATAGTTTGCGCGAAACCATAAAAATGGTCTTACAACTGGAGATAAATTCAATTCTTACAGAAAAAAATCATGTTAATTGTAGGGAAAGTATTACAATATTAAATGGGGTAGAAATGATCGCTGAAAATATAAAATATAAAATATAGATATCAAAATATAAACTTTAAAATATAAAATATAGGTATAAAAATATAACATTTAAAATATAAAATATAGATATAAAAATATAAAATTTTAAATATAAATTATAATAAACTAGATGGAACCCGTTAAAAATTGACGGCAAACAATTTGATATGAATTACAAATTTTATATGAATATTGCTCGGGCATGGGACAAAAACTTTAGATATGTTTAAAATCAGTGTTGATTTCTGAAAAATTTCTCAGCGCAGAATTTCTGCAGCTATATGTAAAAAATCTAATTCATAAAGTGTGAAAATAAAAATTATTATCACTTGCGATACACCCAAGAGGTGTAGTGAACTCTAACACTTTATTAACCTTTCAGCGGCTATATGCGTTGAAAAGTTTTAGACAAAAATTGTTTTTCAAAACCTTTCCGGTACTTTTCCGCTATACGGACACCATGCCAAAATGTATGCTAATGCATAATGTATGTAAATGTATGTATTAAATGTATGTAAATGTATGTATTAAATGTATGTAAATGTATGTATGTATGTAAATGTATGTATTAAATGTATGTAAATGTATGTATGTATGTAAATGTATGTATTAAATGTATGTAAATGTATGCTTGGCGACAATGGTGTCCGTATAACGGAAAAGTACCAAATTTTCTCTTACAAACAGTATTGAAAATCAATTTTTACTATTGATATATATAAAAGTGCATATTTTTAACTGACGTAGTATGGGAAGAGTTTTATATTCTGTGCTGGTTGGCGCGATTGGCCGACAAACCCAAAATAGCGCCAAAAGGGGTGTGACGTCAGGTAGATTAAGTTTATTTATATTAACGTTATAACTTTTTTTTTTTTTTATATTGAAATAAAAAAAATCACTTGCTATTATTGAATGCTATTTGTAACTAATATTCAAAAACAAAGTTTTCGCCAAATTGGCGGGGGAACAAATCGCGCCAATGGGGTGCTTATATGACATCTGTGCCTTTGTGAAGTATTTCATCAAGATTATATTTTAGGTATTTTTAATTAAGTTTTTAAAGACATTATATTGCAATGTTAAAATATTGGTTATTTGTTATTAGCTAATGTTAAAAGATTGTCGAGGAAAAAAGGTTTGGCAACATTAAAAAAATTTGGCGATCACTGGCGCTTGGCTAACATAAAAGTACCCAAAATACATATATTCGGACATTTCAGTGTCCATTTCAATGTTATGAAAAAACATTAGAGTTTGTTTGTTTTTTTTGTAGTTTTTTTAGTAGTTTTTTTTCTTAATGGGACAACGGGATAATGAACGGAATTTCGACAGGATAATGAAGAAGTACCAGAATATTTTTCTGCATTTTATACTTATATTAAGAAATACTTATATTAAGAAATACATATTTTTAAGATTCGCTGAATCACTTATTTGTTTACTTTTTCATGCATTATATTATTGAAGGATGTTAGTTCTGTGATACTTTGAAATATCCCCTACTTATATAAAAATTGCGTGTGTTCTCTGTGGTGTTTCGCATAAACGTTGTAAAATTCAGGTTATTAGATTTTATCCAACTTTGCTGTCATAACTGCTGATTAAGCAGTCATTTTTGGCGATTTTTCTGCTACCTGTAAAATGTTTGTTTTTGGTATAGCCCGAACTAAGAAAAATTTAGGTACTTTTCCGTTATACGGACACCTTTGTAGCCAAGCATACATTTACATACATTTACATGTATTGCATGGTGTCGCTTATAACGGAAAAGTACCAAAATTTGCGATCCATCAAATGATTAAATTTCGTTAAGCATTATATTTTCTTATTTTAAATCTGAGAAAGAATCAATAATCATGGTTTTAATTAATTTTGCAATATGCGGTGAAACCAAAACAATTTTGATTAAATCTTTACAGATATCGCAGACGCACCGGGGTTAATTTTTGGCGCCAAAATGACAATTTCTGCTTTGTATGGCAACTTGATGTTTTATAATAAAATTGAATATGTGTGTAAATAAATAAAATAAAATAGGTACTTTTATGTTAGCTGGGCGTCAGGGATAACTCTCCAAATCTTGTTTCAATTGGAATCATTTAAATTGCAACATTTTACGTGAGATTTGTTATTCATATTGATATGTTTATGTTTAGATATTTTATTATGATTATATTTTAGCTAATTTTAAGTAAGATTTTTAAGATTTTATATTACAATGTTAAATTTTACCTAGTTAAAATTAGCTAATGTCAAAAGATTGGCGAACCACAGAGTTCAGAGAATAAACTCTATGCCTCGCAACAGTGGGAGTTGCCGACATTATGACGTCATAAGCAGAAGTAAAAGTTTAATTGAAAATTACGGCTAATTAATTAAATTTTCGAACAAACGAATGCACGATAACAAATCTGTGTCCAAATATCTTTCATTAAAAAAAAGAATGGTGTAATTTGATGCAGTAGTTTGTTCTCACGGATTGTTGAAAGAAATCGCTTAGCGTTTTAAATATATAGATTATTTTGCCTTTATTTAGCCCGGGTTTAGTATTTTGTATGTGTTAGTAAATAAATTAAAATGTTACATAATGCTTTCATATTTTTTTTTCACCATCAAAAAGTTTGACGCGAGGTAAAAAAAGTAGAAAAACACTGCGTTAGCCGAAGCATCCATGATGAAACCAAGCTTCGGTGTGGAGGTTAAGGCTACGCGACGCCAAGTCAAACGCGATCTGTCTGACCGTGCTTTGTCTAGATTGGAAGACTGGTGAAATCGCAATGATAACGGTAGAGTGACGTATGACTTTTTCCGAAGAGTCCACATCCGCAAAGAGCAGGGTATCTTTTATGCGAACAAAGTCCAAACGGGACACAGCGGATTCGATTACCTCCAGGATCGTCTTTTCCAAAAGAACTTCATATATGTTTCTGTGGGACCTCTGACGATCGGAAATTAATTGTATTTTCGTATGCAACTTCTCGCCTTCCGTTCAGTAAGCCTATATTCACAGGAACTTTCATGTTCGAACGTTTCGCGATATATATTTAAATGGCTACTGCCGGAGGAGGTGAGAGTAATTGTTAACGATCTCCCCTTACGAACTTTAGATCCCAACTGTGGTTGCCGAAGAGATGGTAGATATAAGTCTTAGAGTCTCTACCAGACCGCACTCGAACGCATAATGGTACAAGTTCACTTGCCAGGACATAGTACAGAAAACAGGCATTTGGGCTAAGGCGCAACGGTACAAGGATACTCGCGCGGTGAGACAAGGTCCTCCGTGTGGAGAAACAAGAACTCTATGTTAGAGACGGTGGGAAGTTCGCGGACTCGGGACTTTTCTTTTGAGTCCACAGTCAAAGATTCGATGGGACGCGGGACCTTGAACTAGGGAACAAGGCTCCTTTCAAATGGATATGGTCTCCGCATTGGAGACACTTGATCTAACCTTTGCGTGCTCGGAACTTGTCCTGTGAGCCCACAGTCGGAGGAGGCGAAGCCTGTAGTGTGGGATATATTTGGTGTAAGTTCACATGTTCAAGGCTTCGCCTTAGAACTCCAACTTTAGTGAAGGTGTATCTATTTGTCTAGAAGGAAGTTTTACGCGGTTATCCGGATCCCACTAGAGGAACTTCGGTAAACAGTCCGTTGTCAAGGAGCAAGTTGTTTCCTCACATAGGATTCAATATTCCGACGCTTTAGTATAGCTAGCGTATCCGAGAGTACTCACTCGAGCCCGAAGATCTTGTGGATATCAGGTTCCCACAATGTTCCTGAGGGAAACTGGAAAAACTATGTGGACCAAAACTAAGTGGAAATAAACTTTAGCCCAATGTGTTACTGTCGTTTTAACCAAATTTTTGATTTAGAGGAGGATGCTGCGTAGCTGAGTGTGGCGCCGCTTCCCTTCACTTGGCTGAAAGTAGGTACCTTGCCGTATATATGGGTGAACCAAGCCCTCTGAGTATCTGTGTTTTTGAGCTCTAGAGCATCTGGATCTAGTGAAAATGAATGCAATTTTTTTATGCTTCAGAAATCATCTACATATTGAAATTCAAACAAATTTTCAATGTTTATACACTCTCAAACAGTGGCCAAGGTTGCAAGTGGTATCAGTCAATCTCTGTATTTATCATAAGAATACGTATGTAAATGGGTAGTAAAGGTCGTTCTTCTACACACTTCGATACAAAAACTATAAATCACAATTCCTGAAAAACTGGCATCTAATTTAACTAACTTAAAAAAATTAATTTACAAGCGTAATTGTGAGACGTTTTGTTTTACATTTCAACTGAAATCTGTAAAAAGAGAATAAATGATTAACAATCACTGTCAAAAGTTTTCAACGCCACAGTCACTGTTTTCAACGTCCATTATTTTCAGGCATATTTTTGAGCGATTACTTTGGTTTTTCGAATTTCGGTTTAAAATATATGTATATATGCTGAGGTTTTTAGAAGACCATCAAATGACTGTGTATTTTTAAAAGTATTCAGAATAAGTGTACAAAAAAAATCTAACTTATAATAAATAATTTTAAATATTTAGAATGCCGCTGTTTCTCTATAAAGCGCCCCACTGTGTGGCAGAAAATAATCACCTTGTATATATGTATATTAGAATGGACCGAAAATATTAAAATTAATTTCGCTATTCCGTGTAAAAGTTGAGAATTTACTAGTCAAAAGAAAATATAAAAAAGCTAAGAAATGTATCAATATCTTTCGACGCGCATACGCCTTATAATTAATAAAAAATGAGTAAAAATCCACGCAGAAACGCGTTACTTTTATGGTTATTAAATTGTAAAAGATCTTAATACTGTATATCTGGTTTCTAACTAATGAAATAATTAATATAAAAAGGAAAGGAAATCTTCAAAATGAGACTAGCCCTTCCAATCGCACATCATTAGGAGAATTTATGCAAAATATCAAAGAATAATGTTCGTCTACGCCTGTGCTTTGTCCTTTATTTCCTTCCTTCTCCTTTAAGTTTCATCATTCTGCTGGCAGCTGGCACAGCATTTGCTGTGATGTTGTAAAAATTTGGAATATATTATGATCGTATCGAAGAAAAGAATCACAAAAATATATTTGAATGTATTTGATATTCCAAAAGACTTTAAATTAAAAAGTCTAACCAAGCATGAAACCAATGTAAGGTGGTGGTTCAAGAAATGTTTTATTTGATATCTAAATAGTAACAGCAAGAGCGTCTTTTAAAAAATACACGATTAATGTCATTTGCAAAATAAACGGTTTTTGTTTTCATAAAATGTCCATTTCGGCTGTTTCCAATTGCAGAATCCTACAACGAAAGTCGTAAATATCAGATTAAAATAAAGTGGCTCTAAAATAAAAACTTGAGTTGAAGAACAAATCTACTTTACTTTACGTTGCATCTTGCAAATGTCTTTTTTTTTGGCATGTACAAAATCCTGGACCTCTGTTGATATGTCTTTGGTATAAATTGTGACTAAGCATAAAAGAACATGATTTTTGTTATTGAACTGAAGCTGTTTTTCCAGTAATGCCATCTTTATGAAAACTGCCAGCTACATTATTATGTTTGACATAATAATGACAATAATCAGATAAATCAACATTTAAAACAGCAAGAGATCAGCAGCTAATACAATTTTTTACTCAATGGGATAAAATATTTAAATACTGTTAAAATATTTATATTTTTTGAAGGAAAAAATAATCAAAATGTTTATGAACTTATTTAATATCAAATTCATCAATTTAGGTTGGAAAACCATATTTAAAAAAGCATGCTCTTTTTCAGAATTTACAATATTTTTCAAACAAAAATACAGCAAATCATAAAGATTTTTTAAATGTGCATTTAAATAGTTTGCAAATGCCAGCTTAATTCTGTTTCAGGGGACAAGAAAAGTTTAAAATGAGGAAAATGGACTGAAGTTAGATCGTGGATTATCTTCATGTTTAAAGTAGAAATTTCTTTTAATGATTTTTGTAGGTACTTAGACCTAATTGGAGAACACACAACAAAATTAAACCTATAATAACAGTTGAAGGAACGTAAGAATTATTAAAAATATTTACAACTGCTCTAAGCAGATAAATTATGTTGCAAAATAACAATAATAATAATAATAATTAAAACAGTGACAGCTAGAACGACACAAAGAAATTCCAAAAATATGGCCATAAAAAAAAAGATAATTGAAATACCTACGAATAACGTAAAAAATGAAACAATATGTCTTGATACACAGTTCTGATTAAAACTAGAAGAAAAATAATAGCATAGTTTTATAAAGTATACGAATAAATTACATAACGTATTAAAATACTATAGAAGAAATTCACATGAAAACATATTTTATTACAGTTCATAGCTAAAAAAGAACAAAATATTTTAAAAAATATATATATATATTATTATAAACGCACCAACCAACTGCATCTATCTGTGCCTAATAAGCAAATATAAAGAGTGCAAAGATAGTCAATCTATGTGTAAAACCAGCATATTTTTTTAACTTATTTACGTATGAAAGTATAAATGCACAAGCATTACACGTATGATCACCTTCCTGTGTGAACTCAACTTCTGGGAGTCGAACGCATACAAACAAAATACGCTTGCAATATATAGAAATATATGTACCTTTACAAACGTACAAGCATTAAATAGGCTATACAACCTCGAAGCCCACCTCCTCCAATAACAGTACTTTTTACACCAAAACAAGAAGATTTAATGTGCATTTAGTATAGAATGTCCGAAGAAATCAGGATAATAATTAAATTGAACTTGTTTACGAATACAAATAATGTTTTTATTTTTATGTTTTTCAGTGTTTATACACACACACATATATATATATATATGTATACAATTATCACTATTGTCAACTTATATATATATATATATATATATATATATATATATATATATATCAGAGTTGACAATAATAATGTTTGCCTTATATAGTGACAAATTAAATAAGGCGATTATTACTATTTAAAAATAATTGTAGCAATCAAGCAATCTGAATAATAAAAAGCCCAACTGATATATTTATATATCAGTGTTTCCAAATCCAGATTCCCATATCAGTGTTTCCAATATGTGTGTGTATTTGTAAACATTTTAATTAGTTTGTCCTATATCTGAGATAAGCTTTAAATTTTTTTTGTATGAAGGATATATAAAAAAATAAATTTTGACAAAATATTCATTTTTATTCACGAATGTTAAAGAGATACTAGATTACTTTTAACACGTTTTCTAATAAATATTCTAATAGAAAAAGTTTCGTTTCTTCCAGCAGGATAGTATAATACGCTGAAGTATCCAAAGCACACAGTTGTTTATATCTTCTCTTTCAGAATGCATCTCATATTTAGTTATGAAGTATTAATAAACAAAGAAACTGATTAGCTGAAATGTTTCCACCAAGTTTATGATGCATTTTCTTTCAAGGCTTTTCCAGACAAAACCATCAATAGGCTAGGAAAGTAAAAGTTTGTTCTAAGAAAAAAATATAAATATATATATTAAATATAGAACTAATTTGCACAACATTTTAATAGAGTAGTTTCCTTTCTTACAGAAATTCTCCAGAGCGCTTCTGACAATATTTAGCTGCAAGAATAGAATCTTGTATTCTACTAGAATATAAGAAAGCTCTAGAAAATTATATTCTTCTGGAAAATTACGTTCTTGGACAAAATCTTCTATGCTTTTTATTCCAATGAAACAACTTAAAAAAACTGGTAAGAAATAAATTATATTTTTAGAGCTATAATTCTAGAATTATAGTCTAGAAGATGCATAATTCATCTTCTAAGAAAAGAAGAATTATTTTTTTAATGTTAAATCTCATTTTTTAACTTATATTTTACAAGATATATTTTTTTTTGTCGTGGTTTACATCTATTTTGACATTTTACGTACTGGCATAATTCGTAAGTTAAATGAATATTTTGTTTGCGATTACACTTTCAGCCGTCAAGATTTAGACCTAGTGAAGAGTTTTAAAAAAGAGCAAGAGACCTTTAATGGAGTGTAAAACGTTGTCTGTTTAAAGGGACGAGAGAGTTTTAAAATGTCGAAACTTGACTGGAGTTTAATCGTAGGTTAGGAAGCCTTTAATTAATTTAGACATTTTGTAATTATTTATTTATGTTTTATAGAAATAAAAAATATTTGTTAAATTGTAAATATATATATAACAATATTGGATGACAAAGTTAATCTTGCAGAACTAGTATTGCTACGATTTTGAAGTCCAGGTTCCATATTTTTGAGTTGTCATTTCTTCTTTATATTATATATTATTTTCTCTCTCGATTATACCTGAAATAAACAAAATTAAAATTTTTATCAATCGATAAAAAAAAATTAACATCCATAAAAGTTAACCCATATATATATATATATATATATATATGTGTGTGTGTGTGTGTGTGTGTGTGTGTGTGTGTGTGTGTGTATTAAAACTTGAAAAAAATATTTTTGCTTGTTTTTCAGATATAGTTTGCAGATAATTTAATTTCCTTTATTTAAAAAAATCATGTAAACGTTAATTTTCTCAAACGTTATCGTGGCAGAACCACTGTAACACGGTCTTTTGAGATAATTGTGTTGATGACAAAATTATGCCTAGTTACTCGTCATTTACCTCTGTTACCTCTGGAATAGTGCTGCACAACCTTTTGGTATGAAAATCGTTTGCCACCACTATCTTCGAAAGGTAAGCTTTCATATATTTAATAGCAAGGTTTCCATCATTAAGCTCAGGTAAATTTTTCTGTGTAAAAATAGTGGTAATGTCGGTGGCCCGCGGGCCACAAGTTGTGCATACCTACTCTAGAACAATAGTAATTTTAAGAATTTTCCTATCAGACCAACTGTACACCATTCTTAAAAATTCAAACATTGTAAAAATAACAATAATAAAAATATGTTTTCGTTCATTTCCATCCTTTCTGGTCTCTTTAATCGAAATACTCCCAAGAAGCTAAAATTAGATTTCAGAACTAAGTATAAAATACATCTTGCAAATTTGATTGTCATCCGTATACGAAATTTTCTTGTTTTGTATGCTTTTTTCACATTTTAGCCTGTTTTGTAAAGTAAAAATACACATTAAACTCTTTTATACCCCGATATTTTATAGCTGAGTTTTGAGAACAAGACATATAATCTATAAACCAAATATTTGGTAACATGCAGCCAATACAAACAATCTTTTTCATTTTAACATCAAGCTCAATTATTATACATTTGAATTTTTTTCTCGAGTCGTAAGTTTCATATCGTTTCATGTATTTTTGTTAAATGTTTTCAATATTTAGTCTGTTTATTTATTAATCAATAGTGAAGGAATTCACCGGTTCAGATGCACACTTTTTCATTGCATAGCCCATACTACATTTAAGGCTCACTTTTTCCAAATGTACTTATATTACCTATTCCAACCAAGTAACTGATAAATGATAAATTTAATAATTTCAGAATAAAAAGTTAATAAATACTTATATACTTCTTCTTTTTACTTACCCATCATACGTAGTATAGGGTAAGTCTTGTAATCGTTTTGAAAATCGAAAAAAAAAATTTGACTGATTTACACGTTTCAGACAATGGAGATTCCGAAAAACATATTTTTAGAAAAAAAAATTTGCCGTCCGTCTGTGTGTGTGTGTGTCTGTGTGTGTGTGTGTCTGTGTGTCTGTGTGTCTGTAAACGCTCTATCTCCCGAAAATATTGAGATAGAGACTTGCAATTTGGTATGTACTTAGTATGTAATAATGGGAAGAAGCCTATTTCATTTCAATAACCTCGATTAACCGGAACTTTTTTTTCGGATTCTCGAAATATTCGTTCTGATAAAAGGTATATAAAATTTTTCGAAATTGGTTATTTTAAGAAATGAATATAAAAGACAATAAAAAAACATAAATTTTGCATAAAGCATGAAGTCGATCGGATAATGAGTTGCCGAGATATTTAGAATCCTATTTCCACACTCTTCGATTTTTCATGAACCTGTATTTCATCCAAATTTCACTTCAAAGATATATTTTAATGAAAATTTGACGCTTAATTAGATGCAATAAACCGCTAGTTAATAGGATTATTATTTTTGGAGTTATAAGGATGTTTCTTTCAAGCAATTCAGTAATCGAGCCTTTAAAGTTTGTGACGTCATCAAGCCTCGATTTTATTTGAATTGCAATGCATTTTATAAGTAGTTCACACATTTTTTATTTTAATATTTTACATTATGCATATCCATGATGGGTAAGTATTACGGTGGCCCCAACGACTAGTTTATGTTGTAGTGTCTAATGAATCTAATAATACCATATACCTTTGACCAAACCTTGCTCTCCGTGACATTTTCAGATATGTATGTAAAATTTCTAGTTATACTAACTGTTATATTCAAGTAAAAGACCTCAAAAAGTACAAATTTAAGGCTTATTTAGCGTTAAGTAATAATATTTCATGCCTGAAACCTAAAATGTATTTGTGTTTGTTGTTTTTAACATTGTAATGTAGGTCCGGGTACGGCAATCCTGAAGACGTGGAACTTCAAACCTCTAAAGTAGATATTTATAATTAGTTAGACTTTTATCTACACTCAGAAAAAGGAATTGATTAAAACTACAAAACATTTTTGTTGAGTACAGTTTGGTTGTTTTAGCAAAATTCAAGTAAAATTGAACCATTTTACTTCAATTAACAAAACATTTTTTGCTGGCGATACAAAAATTTTTTTGGAATTGCAAAAAAAAATTGTTTTTAACAAAAAAAATTTTTTTTGTTGATTCAAACAAAATTTCCATTGACCTATATTTAAACAAATTTTTTGTTTAAATATAGGTCAATAAAAATTTTGTTTGAATCAACAATTTTTTTTTTTTTTTTTTTTTTTTTTTTTTTGCAATTCCAAAAAAAATTTTGTATCGTCAGCAAAAATGTTTTGTTAATTGAAGTAAAATGGTTCAATTTTACTTGAATTTTGCTAAAACAACCAAAATGTACTCAAAAACATGTTTTGTAGTTTTAATCAGTTTCTTTTTCTGAGTGTAATGAAGTTTTATTTAAGACATTTTAAGATTTCGATCATATCGTCGAAGCAACAGACAAATAAATTAAGACAGAATACATTTAAAGAAAACTAAAGAAATTAAAGTAGAAAACAATATAAGAAATCACGCTACATTAAACAATTAACAACTTTAGTAACTATGATTAATCAAAGTACTTTGGGATTTAAGCTAATGTCAAAACAAATAGTAACGAATTTCGAAAATCGGTCAAATTCTAGAATATTCGTTATTAACTCTAATGTAATATGATGTATAAATAACTATAAATACGATATAATACAAAATTTCCTAATCTCAGAAACGCATATCTTTCAAAATCATTAATTTTGAATTTGATCTAATATTACCTTAGGGAAATGATACGGTAATCCAATTTTATCATAGCGGGAATACATTTTTGAAAATTCCCAGGTGGCAATATTAGTGTGTATTTAATTGCGATTTGAAGTACCTATTGGTTACTGTATTTTATGAAGGAGAGTTATAACGGCTTTGCTACTATAACTGTGTAATATGAATTATTCATCTGTACTTTGATGCATTTACTCATTTCAGATATAATTAGACAGATAAGATGAAGACATTATTGAATATAAATCGAATTTCAAACTGTGAAAACGAAGAAGAAGAAGAAGGTGATGATGATGATGATGATGATGATGATAAAGATATACACAAGGCAAAAAATGTGAGAATTTCAGAAGATTCTGTTGTTAAATGCGCACATTAGACAAAGTAAAAACAAACTTAATGCAAAACACAGTCAGTTTACTGCTTAAATTTAGCATTTTCACACGCATAAGTTAAAAAATATCACAAATTAAAATGCGTAGAAATATCTCTGTTTTCTGTCTTTAATCATCCTATATGACGTATTATGGCATCATTTATTCACATGGACTTAATATTAATAACGTACATGATTATTCTCCAATTTATCCAACTCTTAACCAAGACATATGAATTAAATCATACAACAATCCAAAAAAAAGTGCAAATTCTTTGTTTTTACAATGGTTTTAAAAAATCAATAATTAAACAATTAAATATTTTTCAATATATTATTTAACTGATTTTAACTAGCTATTAATCCATCCTTGTCATTAAAAAGGAAACTCTTGTTCAGTATTTAAATGTATTTCCTAATAAGACATTTTCTAAACATTTTTCTGATATTTATTTTAATCTTATTATGGCAAATGTAATCCTGTTTCATATTAATTTACACAAAAAAGGCTAAATTTCGCAACAATAATAATCACATGGTCATAAAATTTTTAAATCACATCCTTAATAAAATTACTTTTAACTCTATAATTAATGGCAAAAATGCAACTTCCCATAATCCTCAAATATCAAAAACTTTTAAATATCTAATTATCATTAAAATTGCGATTTTTAACTGTTAAACCTTTTCTAAAAAAATTGCTGTTTTTTTTTCCTTCTACACACAGAAAAAGGAATTGATTAAAACTACAAAACATGTTTTGTTGTTTTAGCAAAATTCAAGTAAAATTGAACCATTTTACTTGAATTAACAAACCATTTTTTGCTGACGATACAATTTTTTTTTTTTAATTGCAAAAAAAAATTGTTTTTGTTGATTCAAACAAAATTTCCATTGACCTATATTTAAACAAAAAGTTTTGTTTGGTCAACCAAATTTTTGTTGATTCAACAAAACTTTTTTCTGTGTGTAAATGCGATGAACCCTCTCTAAAAAATGTATTAACGTTTATCATTGTCATATAATTATTAGTACTATTAATATTGCTAATGATCTTTCCCTGAAACAACCAATAGGTTATGGAACAAAATATTGTTTTCTTTTTCAATCCAGCATTAAAAAAATTGTAACGCAGTTCATATAGTACATTGATTTATTTACTGATTTATTTTAAACTTTCAATATCATACAACAAACATATAGTATATTTTAATCAATGGATACAATTGGTTATTGATCAATTTACTCTTGTTCTAAAGAAAAACATTTGAGGCTTGGTAATCATCAATACAAACATATCTTCCAACAAATTACAAATCTTTTTAATTATACATGTTCATAAATCTCTAAATAATTATATCATCATTTGCAAATGTTATTACCAATAAATTGTTACATTTACTATTTCTTCTAATAATACATTCCAAAAAAGTAATGCAACTACACTCATAAGCAATCGTTAAATTCATAAATTTTATAAACTATATAACATTCCCTCTACCAACTTAATTATCCGTACAAAGTTTTTATACCAAATTTTCATAAAATACCCATTAAATTCGGAACTGTAACAGTTGATCGCGATACATATAATAATAAAACTAACGAGCTTCTATTAAACAAACTAAATCAACTATGCACACATGCTACTAAAATTGATAATACGCATCACATAAAGAACAGTATCAAATGGTGGATAATCCCAAAGACCGTCAATCTGTTAAAAATATAAACATTTGTTTACATTATTTTTCAAAGATTTATTTAACAATATAAATCTGTTACATCTGCAACTATTATCAATTCATTATTAAAAGAAATTCAACATTAATTGCCTATTCCTGTACATGCGGATGGAAAGAACTTTTATACACTCATTAATTTAATTATGTAAAACAACTACATTTCATAAAATAATACCATTTATATATAAGTTGAATTTCTACAAGGTGGATTCACTTTGAATTTACTAACAGATTTATAATTATATGATTTTGAGTCTACACTAATTAACAGCACCATTCCTTTCTATCGTTATATTGATGATATCATTTTAATCGATGCTGATAATTCTAACACATCAAGTATTTCAGTAAACTATCCCACTAATTTAGACTAGCGGAAAACCTTTTATCTAATAAAACCTTCTATCAAATACTTTTGAGACATAAAATTTAAACTGACTGATACCAAAACTATTACTGACATTTATGACAAACGTAAAAATTTTCAAATCAAAGTTAACAGTAAAATATACATACAACCCAACATTTGACAGGTATCAAATGAAAATGTTCGATTCAAACCAGAAATTTCTTCACAAAAAAAAAATTCTGGTGAGAAATATTTTTTTATAAAACTTGAGTAAAATTCTCGGCATGTTTAGTGTTAATGCAGAGTTGGCAATTTGTACGGTTTTTTGTTACCACAAAAATTTAATAGCAATTTTTGCCCTTTTACTTACCCATCATACGTAGTATAGGGTAAGTCTTGTAATCGTTTTGAAAATCGAAAAAAAAATTGCCGGATTTACACGTTTCAGACACTGGAGATTCCAAAAAACATTTTTTTAGAAAAAAAAATTGCCGTCCGTCTGTCTGTGTGTGTGTCTGTGCTTTTGTGTATGTGTCTCTAAGCGCTCTATCTCCCGAACAAATTGAGATAGAGACTTGAAATTTGGTATGTACTTAGTATGTAATAATGGAAAGACGCTTATTGAATTTCAGTAACCTCGACTATCCAGAACTATTTTTTTCGGCCTCTCGAAATATTCTTTCTCGTAAAAAGTATATAAAAATTTTCGAAATTGTTTTTTTAAGGAGTGAATATAAAAGACAATAAAAAATAATAAATTTTGAACAAAGAAGTCGATCGGATTATGAGTTACCGATATATTTGTAATCCTATTTTCCACAGTCTTCGATCAAATTTCAATTCAAAGATATATTTTAATTGGAAATGAGACGCTTAATCCGATGCAGTGAACCGTTAGTTAATATGATTAACAATTTTGGAGTTATAAGTATGTTTCTTTTACGCAATTCAGTAATAGAGCATTTAAAGTTTATGACGTCATCAAGCCACGATTTTATTCGAATTGCAATGCATTTTATAAATAGTTTACACATGTTTTATTTTCATATTTTATACCTTTATATCCTGAATTAATTTTCCAGCTTCTTTTTAGATGCTCAGAATCCTCGATTATTCCAACCAGTTATTTTTTTTTGTAAAGTTTTCCTTATCCAATCACAGCATTTTTGCGATTCAATTAGGTGAAAATTTCTCATTTGAAAAACCGGTGGTAACAGATTAAAAATTCTGTAAAAGACGCTCGTCACGAAGGGGTTAGAGTGGTACTTATAAGTACCGTCAGGATAAAAAGGGTTATACTATGCATATCCATGATGGGTACGTATTACGGTGGCCTCCAACGACTAGTTTTAATCGTTAAAAGCCTTTCAATTTTAGAGATTAACTTTACTATTAAATTGCTATTAAGTTCTATTGGTAAGAATAATACGTGAAAATTGACAGCTATGTTAATGTTTTTAAGCATTTGAAGTCTTGTCTTCATTTATCAATATACAGAAATATATTCCTTAATCATATGTTTGGAATAAAAAAAATATATTCTTCTTATCTCATAAGTAAAACCATTAATCAACTTATTAATGATGCATTACATCATGAATTCTAAAAAAATCATCTATTCTTTAATATATGATTAGCATGGCCATGTTCTTATTTATATTTAAACAAGAACGAAAAATCATGCGTCAAGCATAGATTATGTGACACTGCCCAACGCTTCCAAAATAAGTTTAGAAGTCATTACCGTTTAATAAACTGAAAGACTAAATCTAAGTAAACAATTTGGAAAACGCATAACATATTTAAAAACGTAATTTTAAGAATTTCCAACATATACAATATTCGGAAAAATATTCGAATACTTTTATTCAGGCCTGTATATGATCTATAGATTTGTATATATACTACATAGGATGCTAAATTTTAGTTTACTTAGGAAACGCGTAGCACAGTTTAAAATTCTCCTTCTGGAGTTTCTGTCAATAAACGGAAATGTGTTCGCGAACTTTTGCGCTGCCCTGTATATGAAATACAGAATTTATACACACCAAGTAATAGACAAAAAGTGAGTTAAATTTAAAATCGCGTTCAGCAACTTAAAACGCACTTCCAGGAATTATTGTTAACAGACAGTAGAGCAGGGGTGCAAAAATCTAGGCGCCAATGAGCTGATTGCCACCACTAAATTTTATTAGTATTCTTCGTCAAATTTTATTAGTTTACTTCGCCTAAATTTTAGCAGTATTCTTATTAGGCGAATAATACTAAAAATTTAGTGGTGGGAATCGGCCCATTGGCGCCTAGATTTTTGCACCCCTGCAGTAGAGAATTCTTTTGTGTGTCCCTGTAAATGAACGATGACTGCTATACACACAATATTCTGTAGTAAGCCTCTTGTAATGCACTTTAGTGATATATATATATAAATTTCAATGCGTTTAAAATAGTGGAACATTATCTAATTAAACCGCAAACGATTTTTCTCCATAGACGTAATGTAACGGAATTCTTTTGACTGTCCCTGTAAAGTAACTATAAGTGCTATGCACACCCTATTCCATATTAAGCTTCTTGTAATGCGCCTTAGTGATATATATCAATTACAATGTATTTAAAATTGTGTAACATCATTAAAATAAACCGCCAATGATTTTTCCCCATAGACCGTAATGTAACGGAAATCGTTTGAGTGTCCCTGCAAAAAAACTATAAGTGCTACACACTTAATGTTCAATACCGAACATGCCACAGTAAGCCTTAATAACATATATCAGTTGCAGGACGATCCGAGTATATTTACGCGAGTTAGAGTACAGACAGACAGACAGACAGACAAACCGAATTCATAAACACTTTTCAAATATGCTACACACTTCAAAAGTGCTACACACTTCAGTTGAAATAGGTAACATGCTATAGATAACGAAATAACATATAACAAGAACGAAAAATCATGCGTCAAGCATAGATTATGTAACACTTTCCAACGCTTCCAAAATATTTTTACGAATCATACTCTTTAATAAGCTAAAAGATAACATCTAAGTAATCCGAATACTTTTATTCAGCCCTGTATAGGATCTATAGATTTGTATATATACTACATGGGATGCTAAATTTTAGTTCAGTTAGGAAACACGTAGCACAGTTTAAAATTCTCCGTCTGGAGTTAAATAATACGGAAATGTGTTCCCGAACTTTTGTGCTTCCCTGTATAGGATCTACAGAATTTATACACACCACGTAATATACAAAAAGCGATTTAAAATTAAAATCGCGTTCAGTAACTTAAAACGCACTTCCAGGAATTATTGTTAACATACAGTAGAGAATTCTTTTGTGTGTCCCTGTAAATGAACGATGACTGCTATACACACAATATTCTGTCTAAATCTCTTGTAATGAACCTTATATAAATTTCAATGCGTTTAAAATAGGGAAACATTATTTAAATAAACCGCAGACGATTTTTCTCCATAGACGTAATGTAACGGAATTCTTTTGACTGTCCCTGTAAAGTAAGTATAAGTGCTATGCACACCCTATTCCATATTAAGCTTCTTCTAATGCACCTTAGTGATATATATAAATTTTAGTGCGTTTAAAATAGTGAAACATTATTTAAATAAACCGCAAATGATTTTTCCCCATAGACCGCAATGTAACGGAATTCTTTTGAGTGTCCCTGTAAAAAAACTATAAGTGCTACACACTTCCATTGAAATAGGGAACATGCTATAGATAACGATTATAACATATAAAAATTGCAGGGCAATCCGAGCATATTTACGGGAGTTAGAGCACGGACAGACGGCAGACGGCAGACGGCCAGACGGCCAGACGGCAGACGGCCAGACAAACCGAAGTCATAAACACTTTTCAACTAGGTTGGAAAGTGTTAAAAATTGCAGCGCAATCCGAGCATATGTACGGGAGTTAGAGCACAAACAGACGGCCAGACGGCAGACGGTAGACGGCAGACGGCCAGACGGTAGACGGCAGATGGCCAGACGAACCGAAGTCATAAACACTTTTCAACTAGGTTAGAAAGTGTTAAAAATGGATGGTAGTTGGATAGATGTCAGAATACAGAGAGTAGGCGGTAATGTATAGACATAATTAACGCATTGCGTAATGTTTAAAACTTTTAAAACAATAATTTAAGAAAAAAGAAATAAAAAGAAATACAAATATAATAATAATTTGCAGACTGGGAGGGCAGATGTTTGAGTACGATTGATGGGTGGTGGTGTATGGAAATTCAATGCTCAATTGTTAATTATTTTATTATACAATATTGACGATTATTGAATAATTATGCATAATGAATCAATAAATACGTCTCCTATTACTACAGATGATTTTGTAACAATTCTTATCAGACGAAAATCAGTCGTTTCAACTTTTTTTTTTATGTGTATATATATTTATGTAATTTCATTACTTTTTAATTATTAATATTTTTAATTTCTTTTAATTAAATTTAATTTAATTGGCTGCTATACATGCACTCTATGACAATCCATGCTTATTTTGTGTGGACAGATGGGTGTTGTTAGAAAGTCTAACAAAACTAATGTAAAAAACCTGGTCGTATTGATTTTTTTTCTCCTCAGGATGTGAAGATAAAAAGATGAAAATATAAGAGTGTTAGATAATGGAAAAAGATTCTCCTACATATGTTTATATTTGTTCTAACACAATTAAAAAATTACAAAAAACCAACGCCCAATTCTACCTGCTGACTCAATTTAAAAATTTTCTTGCATTTCCTTTAATAAATATTAAAATACTTTACTATTAAAATCTTAAAACTGCATGTAGACTAATTGTTATATATATTATTTCCATTACATTTCAAAGTGGTAAACAATGGTTCTTATATTTTTAATTGCATTTTTTACAGATGAAAAATAAAATTTTATTTAATATAAGTTTTTAATCCTTTTTATAATAATTTTTACATGTGATAAGAAACACAAAACATATAAAAAAAATAATTCTAACGCCATTTATTTAAAAGCTTGTGGTGTACTTTCCGTTACGTCCATACAGCGTGCAAGCATAGAGTTAATTTTTGAGTTTATGTACTTATTGTTTTTAGAAATTACATGGTGTTTCTTAACTAATGGAACAATCTTCTATTTGTGATACCACGCGTCCAGAAAAATTGTTTTATTTTAATACAAAGCGTTCATAACGCCATCGTAGATATTACATATATGTTACTTTACTTTTCACGCATTAACTTCTGTAATGTCTACAATGGTATTTAAAACGTTTTCTCTCCAAAAATCAAATCGATAAAAAATATTGAAACACTTTAAAATTTGGTAAATAAACCCATTTTTCTGATTTTTTATAACACACTTAAACATAGCTGCCAACTTTTACGCTTTTTTGTTACCACTAAAATTTAATAGAAATTTTTCCTTATGTAATCACACGATTTTGTAGATTTAATAATATAAAATATATCAAATTTTAGTGGTAGGAAAAAAGCATAAAAGTTGGCAGCTATGCTTAAATAATCTCCAAATAAGTCAATCAGAGATATAGTAAATATCGATCATAAATTGTAGGAATCAAATTATCTTAAATAATAGAAAATCATTGGTCGTATAGGAGAGCTGAATATGAATGTTATGCTACCCATCTCCTTACAAATTCAAATTAAAATATATGTAACATTATATACATCAAAAAATCTTCATTGTGTATAAATACTATTACTTAAATCTGATTAGTGTTTTTAATGTTGTGGTATTCGTTGCTTATTAACTGTCTTGAATTAATTCATTTAATGTACAAATTTCCTTATCTGTTAAATTTTATTTTCATCAAGTTTGAAAGAAGTCATACTTACCGTAATTTCCGGCGTATAATCCGCAGCTCAAAGAGTCGTTTTTCGACCCAGAAATATTATTTTACAAAATGTAACTTAAAAGATCGCTGTAAATATTTAACTACAATTATTGAATAAATTTTCTGGGTCGGAAAACGATTCTTTGAACTGCGGATTATACGCCGGAAATTACGGTAAGTCCGTACAATACAAAATATCCTTGCGTTTTCTAAATAATCATTGTTACCACACTTTCCTTTCATTAAAATATCATCTAATACTTTTTTCATTATATTTAAAGAATATTGCTATTGCACTTATTTATTGTATAAATTTCGAAGAATAATTTCATTTACAGTTACATCAAAATGTCATACCACGAAATCTTGCAAGAATAGTATATACATGGTAAAAATTATATTTATTTTTTAATAATGAAATAATTTATTTTAGAAAGAACTTAAAGAAATTTAGCATTAAGAAAAATGTAAAAGACCAAATGGTTACTAACCGTTAAATTGGTAACTCCATTCTTTATCTCTTAATACAAAATATAAAATTTCCCCATTTTTAAAAAAATATTAGTATTATATTATAGTTTCTTTGGGCTTGGAAAAATCAATCATTCAAAACGTTCATGTTTGCTTTAGATCTTGCAAGAACTCATTTTGAGCTGAGAAGAAAGTGTGGCCATGACAAACATGAAATAATATTGATCTATGTCTAAATAGATTAAATAACTCTTTTTATTCAATTATGCTTTAACAATAAATAAGCTAGATATTCTGACACCCGCATTTTGCACTGTTTGTATTATAGAAAAAGTTTTTGACAAGAAATAGTAGGACGTTGAACTCCGAATCTGATCTTTCTATCAAATAAGACAGGATTATTTTACTATTAAGTGCTTTTTCCGTTTCTAATTTCTTCGCCATTCATCATACATGTTTAAAAGAATGAAGACGCAGCATATAACGAATAAAAATTACATCACACATTAAGTTCTATATATTTTACCTATATAAAAATAAAATAATAATAATAAGAGTAACGTAATTTTATTAAATATGGAACCAGAATCTGGAAAAATAATTCCTTAAATTTTTAAACGTCGTTATAAAGAAGAAAAGAGAAAGCGAGATTTACAATGTTAGCTATGGTAATAGACACCTTTTTTCTGTTTTCACGTTTTTCAAATTTGTATGCTTTTGATAAAATAAAATTTTCTTGTTAAACAAATATTTCGCATTTGGAAAAATGGTTACCACTAAATTGTAAGAAAATCCCACCATTCACTGTCAGAAAAAACGGAGAAAATACCAGCATAATTTGCTGTAAATTTATGCACCCAAATTGCCAGTATTTTTTGCTGTAACATTTAGTATGATTATAGTCATATTTGCAGTAAAATTTGCATGTTTGAAGCACATTTTGCTGTAGAATTCCAAACGTAATATTATTTAAGACCTATTTTGCTGTCAATTTACAGTAAAATATGCTGGCAATTTGGGTGCATAAATTTACAGCAAATTTTGCTGTAATTCTTGCCGTTTTTTTAGAGTGTCCAATAACCTTAGTACAAAGGATATTTTTTATTTAATCTCAAAAATAAATTAAAGAGAAGTTCACGATTTTAACCACCACCATAAGTAGACATTGGCCATATTGACATTGCAGAAATAATGGCTTGAGACAGGCCTTTTGAAAAGAAAATAATTCAAAATATCATTTTTGTTTGCAAAGAATATTCTGAAAATTTCAGTTTCGTATCCACTATTTACCTAAACTGTCGGTTAAGATTTTACACTAGTCACGCGATGACACTCGCAAACTAATGTTTAATCTTATGTGAGCCTGATTTTCAATATTTTTAATGATTTCTTTTTGCACAGGATAACTTTGGTCAATCTTTAACAGAGCCGTTTTTCGCTTTTTCGATTTAGGTTACAGATTTGTTTATGAGTTCACTATCTATTTCTGAGCCGGTTTCTAAAGTAAAAGTATATTCATGAAAACATCTACGAACAAAATCGAAAAAATAAAAAAGTACCAGGTTAGAGATTGACCGTAGTTATTCTTTACAAAAAAATACATTTAAAAATATTGAAATGCAAACAAGAAATTTGAACAAAGCGCTCCCGTAAGTTAATCACTACTTTACGAGTTTTGTTGTGTGAGTAGGTGTAGGCTCTTAAGGGGGCAACAAAGGTTTGATATGACGAAAAGTTACTGAGGCTTGATTGTGGACTACGAAGCCTGTAAGTAACTTAGAATATTACTTCTTTTGCATTTATTTATTTAAGTTTTATAGAAACAAAATATTTGTTAAATTGTCGAAAACAATAACTAAAGTTGTATCATTCTGCGCAAAATTAATCTTGCAAAACTAATTTTGCCACGATTGTGAAATCCGGGTAATATATTTTTAAGTCGTTTTTTCTACTTTATACTGCTTACTACCTCGTTTCTCAATTATACCTGAAACAAAAAAATATATAATTTAAAAAAATAATTAAAAAAATTAAAATTCACAAAAATTGATTATTTACTTTGTTGCAACATGGAAAAAAAATGTTCATTTTACATTTACAGTTAGTAGAGATTTTTATTTACTTTATTTTTTTTTTTAAAGAAACATGTGAATCTGTTAAGTTGTTCAAAAGTGATTGTGCCAAATCTTCTGATAAAAGCGATTCGAAATAACTGAGTTAAAAGCTTTGGCTTTAGTAGGTATCGCCGGTTCGCGACTCAATGTTTACGGCTCGTTCGACCGTATTTTTGAACTTTTCCTATCGGACTAATTATACGACATTCTTAAACTTCCAAACACTGTCAAAATAATAATAACAGAAAATACATTTTTTCGTCATTCCAAAGCTGTCTTGTCCCCTTAAGCGCGAAAAAATCAATGGTGTTCACTATTAACTTGACTGTACTTCGGCAGCAATCACGTCAAATCGGGTAATTGCTAAATTCTAGGTTTTGATAGAAATAATGGCTGTTTATTTTATTTCGTTTTTCAACCAATTTCTCCTAGATAATTGTAGAGAGTTTTAAAATATACTCTGTGTTCAGCAGCAAACTCTTTGACTATGGTACGTGGATAAGTTTCAACCAATCATTTTCAATTTCTCGTTGTGAATGACAGAATCAGGTTTACGGCCATTTCAACAGCGAAATTTCGGGGTTTGACATTGAACCCTTCGTACACAAGTAGCCTCTAGGCCAAATGCGTAGTTAGTGCAAACCGTTTTCGCTGCTTTTTGCCCGATTTTGAATTCGTACAACTTTTGCTTCGTACCCATAGTCTTTTAACGGCCTTAACTACATCTATATATTGAGGAAAAACAAAACTGTAACACTAAAATATTTGATAAAATTCTGCTCTTCAAAATGATATACAACAACGTAATATTCGAGCTGATCATTTTGGAAAATTATCGTGTTTTAATTAATATCTCCATTAGTTAGAGTCCTAAGAATGTGTGAAAAAGAGAAATGAGATCCCCGAAATTTTTGGTGTCCGTAGGCAGTATTTCTAGATTGGGAAATTATTTATTCAAAATATCTGCCAATTTTTGCGAATAGTAAACTTAGCTTTATTGAATAACAAACTGTTTTTTAATAAATAACGCGAAGAATATTGCTCTGAAACAGTTTCAAATATTTTGAATAAAAAAATGCAACAACTTGATAACAGCTTGGCAACAACACAAAACTGCAACATCTTGATAACAATTTGGCAAGAACACAAAAATGCAACAACTTAGATAACGATCTTTTTCCTCAACTCCCAGGTATTCTTGAGAGGATAAAGCAACACATAGACAGAAGAGCATGGATTTTAATAATGTATAAAGTTACTTTCTCAAAAGTCATATCATAATGTCTGGATTTATAAATATATATTTCTCCCAAGACCTACAATTTTGTTGGTGGTACTGAATCTTATGGGTTAGTCATTCCCCGAATTAGATTCAACGTAATATTCGATCTTTTCAAAAAACTAAAATTCAATAATTCCATAACAAAAATCGTTCTTATTTTTTACAGAACATA
The DNA here is from genome assembly GCA_963931845.1 of Maratus michaelseni. NCBI lineage: Eukaryota > Metazoa > Arthropoda > Arachnida > Araneae > Salticidae > Maratus > Maratus michaelseni. The sequence continues at coordinate 127,533,464 of OZ007586.1, read as the reverse complement.
ATGCAATCTGAGTGTTCGATCAAGGTATTCACTCTTCTCCATCAGTTGAGATAGCTAGTGAATATGAACATTAAACGAAATTCGGATTCACATCGTGAAAGAACGAAATCCAGAAAATGATCACAGTGCACTTATTTCGTTGATTTTTTAACCTTTCGACAGAATAAGTAACATCCAGTACCGCTCTAAAACAGAAAACTCACATATTGAATAGTATTTAGGGGAGGATATATTATAAAAATAAAAAGGTAGGAGTATGATTCTCCCAAGACCTACAATTTTGTTGGTGGTACTGAATCTTATGGGTTAGTCATTCCCCAAATTAGAGCCTTTTTGATCTAATAATTTATCACAGAGTGTACAAATATTTAAAAAATAGTTTGTAAAAAATTTTATTGCGGACGACTTAGTGAAGAAGTAGAAACTGTTCAGCATTTAAACCACCTTTCACATTCTGTTTAAAAGATTTTGCGCTAGAATTTTTTTGTCTTCACTTTATGGAAAGCGTAAAACGGTAATTCTTCTGTAAAACACCTCTATTTTTTACCATGCACTCAACTCGGCAGTGCATTTTCAGTTTTGATTATATAGAATTGGATATAAATACGTGGAAAAATTATTTTTAACAGGAAACAACATTAAAAACATTGTGATAATTAATGCAATATCATTATACATCTTAAAAATGTATAATATACTATAGTCAATTTAAATAAATGTTACATAATTGCGACATAAGCACAGGGTGCATGCACAGTTAGGATGTTTCTGGCCAAACTATGGCAGCCTACATTCTAGAACATGATAGTAAACGACTGAACAATTTCCATTACGGGCCTGTCAAATTATTGACTCTGATTACGCTCACGTTTCATACGCAAATGATCATCATATATAAAAAAAAATTATGATGCCCTGTAAAAGGCTATACACGATACGGTCACTATATTTAGCTTAAAATCTTCTCTGATGTACGAGAATTGTCGTGTAAAGACTTCCATTCAAATTCGTTCAGTGGTTGCAGAGAAAATTGAGAACATATATACAAACATTACATACAAGCATACATACTTACATGCATATATACGTAAACACATACATACACATATAACGGCTAAAACAGAAGTTTTTTATTTCAAAGTCGCGTCGCTTAGTGAGGAATATTCTCGGAAAATATTCTGGCGCATCCGTTTCTCAAAATTTTGGCGAAAAGTGCACTTTAAGGGCTGATAAAATTACCGTGTTTTAATTAATATCTCCATTAATTAGAGTCCTAAGAATGTGTGAAAAAGAGAAATGAGATCTCCGAAATTTTTCGTGTCCGTAGGCAGTATTTCTAGATTGGGAAATTATTTATTCAAAATATCTGCCCATTTTTGCGAATAGTAAACTTAGCTTTATTGAATGTTTTTTAATAAATAACGCGAAGAATATTGCTCTGAAACAGTTTCAAATATTTTGAATAAAAAAATGCAGCAACTTGATAACAGCTTGGCAACAACACAAAACTGCAACAACTTGATAACAATTTGGCAACAACATAAAAATGCAACAACTTGGATAACGATCTTTTTCCTCAACTCCCAGGTATTCTTGAGAGGATAAAGCAACACATAGACAGAAGAGCATGGATTTTAATAATGTAGGAAGTTACTTTCTCAAAAGTCATATCATAATGTCTGGATTTATTAATCGAAAATCAAACATTTCTGTATGCCAACGAAATGTCGCCTATTCCTGATATTCCGAATGAAACAAATAATTGTTTATTTAAATCTTTTAAAATTGGAACACGATTTTAAACAGGGGAATCTAAATAGCAGTTACAGAAAACTGCAGTTTATTTCTGTCGGTGATTAAAACTTGGAAAAAAGAGCAAGAATAAAATCCTAATTGATGACAGAAATTAAAGATAAACAAAGGTCCGTAACGAAAAATTGGATTAGTACCTATGTTTGCCTAACAAAGTTGTGCAGTTAAAATGCGGGTTTCAAGCGTACAGAAGATTAAATTAATTTAAGAATGTAGGCGTTTGGTAAATAATTAAATATTTGATCTGATAATTATTTAATTTTGGATAATGGGTAGTGTGGGACAGGGGATTAGTTCTAGATAAATGCTAGAACGTAGGAGGAGTTTGTTACGTGTTTAATCTATTAAATATTTGATTTTGGATGGCGAATTGTGTAGAACATGAGAATGAAATGCTTTTACCTAGGGAAATAGAAGCACTTAACTACAAGGAAACAGAAGCTTCTGTAACTACATGACCAATTACATTTTACAAAACAGCATTGTTGGACAAAATCGTAAAATTACGAAATAGCATTCCAGTTGTTTCAGTATTCTATCCCATTCTAAATAACGCAGAAAACTTACCTGCTTAAAAGACGCATTAAAAGAAATTAGAGGTGAATACGGTATAAAGAATTGCATTTATTTGGTTTGTTGGTTTTAGAGTTTCATCTACGTTCATCTTTTTTGACACAAGGACTAAACAAGACACGAACATTTTTTAAAAGTGTAATAGAATCAACTATTTATGACTGATCCGAGGTTTGATTACGGCATCTCGTAATTAGCAGATAGCGATCTAAACACTACGCAAGTAGGGTTGCATTTATTAAAACACATATGATTAAAACACATGTTTTTAAAATGCATAAATTTTTCAATATATTTTCCATACCCATTACAATTTCTATATTTCTATGAATTAAACGTGTGTGCTTTGTGTGAAAGGCAGTACTGTACCTCTCGATCCTATTAGTTAGTGTCAGATAGCTATTTAACTATGTCAAAGATACAAGTAGAAAAATATAACTGCAATAAGGCCCCACGATCAAGGAATAAATTAACGTGCAGTAATAGCCAATGTCGGTTGTATACATTTCGTAATTTTTCGTTTCGTAAATGATTTTAGTAATCAGTTCTCGCAGCCAACGACAGACACAGGCCGCGGCACTCCATCGATCCCAGCTGCTTTTTAGCCTACCTTGAATTCGTCAGTTCAAGAAATGACGGAAACCGTCCTAATATAATCACGTGACATACAAGATGGGTAGTAGTATTTAGGCCTGACTTTTTCGTTGGCTCAGTTGCGCCAGTCCTTTTTCGGATATATTTATCATACCGCATATTTATTTTTAAAGTTTACAGAGCTCAAAAAAGTAAGTTTTTCAGAATACGAAAAAACAATTTTAAAGGATTTAGTAACAGTGGACTGGTAGAAAACAACAATATTATAAAGATACGAATATAAAATGTGAGAATAGAGTTTCATTTTTGACACTGGGCTTTGAAAATTTCCCTTTTTAGCACTTTCCAACCTAGTTGAAAAGTGCTTATGACTTCGGTTTGTCTGGCCGTATGGCCGTCTGCCGTCTGCCGTCTGGCCGTCTGTCCGTGCTCTAACTCCCGTAAATATGCTCGGATTGCTCTGCAATTTTTATATGTTATTGTCGTTATCTATAGCATGTTCCCTATTTCAACGGAAGTGTGTAGCACTTATAGTTTTATTACAGAGACACTCAAAATAATTCCGTTACATTGCGGTCTATGGGGAAAAATCATTTGCGGTTTATTTAAATAATGTTTCACTATTTTAAACGCATTGAAATTTATATATATCACTAAGGTGCATTAGAAGAAGCTTAATATGGAATAGGGTGTGCATAGCACTTATAGTTACTTTACAGGGACAGTCAAAAGAATTCCGTTACATGACGTCTATGGAGAAAAATCGTCTGCGGTTTATTTAAATAATGTTTCACTATTTTAAAAGCATTGAAATTTATATATATATATATATCTAAGGTGCATTACAAGAGGCTTACTACAGAATAGTGTGTGTATAGCAGTCATCGTTCATTTACAGGGACACACAAAAGAATTCTCTACTGTCTGTTAACACTAATTCCTGGAAGTGCGTTTTAAGTTACTAAACGCGATTTTAATTTTAACTCGCTTTTTGTCTATTACGTGGTGTGTATAAATTCTGTAGATCCTATACAGGGCAGCACAAAAGTTCGCGAACACATTTCCGTTTATTGACAGAAACTCCAGAAAGATAATTTTAAACTGTACTACGCGTTTCCTAACTAAACTAAAATTTAGCATCATAGCATATACAAATCTATAGATCATATACAGGGCTGAATAAAAGTATTCGGATATTTTTCCGAATATTGTATCTGTTGGAAATTCCTGAAATTATGTTTTTAAATATGTTATGCGTTTTCCAAATTGTTTACTTAGATGTTATCTTTTAGCTTATTAAACGGTATGTTTTGTAAAATTATTTGGAAGCGTTGGAAAGTGCTACATAATCTATGCTTGACGCATGATTTTTCGTTCTTGTTTTAGTTGTGAAATTTTATGCTTGTCGAAGCAAAAGAATTCAAGATGTAACAAAATATGTATAATTATAATGATTGGTACACCTCTTACTTAGTAATATAATTTTTCTGTTACATTTGAATCAACAAAACTGCCTTAACTTAAAATACTGCTCTTCGGTGCTTAACATTTTATGAAAAAAAGGTGACATAACCCAAACTGTAATGTTTTCTTTATATTTCAGACACAATTGCTGTACTACTTTAAGCCGTAACTGAAAATGTGTCACTTTTTCAGAACTTACTATGATTTCATTTGCAATATATAAAGTGACATATAATACAACCAAGGGGGCAAAATATAAAGTTGAATTAGTGTACTTTTGTCATCTAATAGATGAATGTTTGATTACGATTTTAGTGGCCATTGATGTTCTTAAGCTGTGTCACTTAAAATGTAAGTGTGCGAAATTTTTCCTTTTATCTCACGGGGAAAACACGATTTTGAATATATTTTACACTCTATTTATGAAACAATTTTTCTCTCGGAATCCATAACGTTGTCAGACTATAATCTTCATATTCGAAAGAAATGAATTACATTTTTTTATAAACATAATATATATTTTATAAGAATTGACTACTTTTTTAGATTTTATGGCACAAATTTTGACTTCATAAATTATTTTGATCGACAAGTTACTAATATAGAAAATTTGAAAAGAACAATTTTTAGTTATTTGGAATCTAAATAAGTTTGACAGAAACTTCATGCATATCTGTGTGAAAATTGTTTCGTGATTGTGCTACAAATTTGGAAATTCCAGTATGAGACAGACACGATGCATTAAGTTTACTTCTATTAGATTTCAGCTGTTGACAATTTTGAACTGCCAATTAATAAACAATTATCATTCTAATTGAAATATTTAACAATATTATATTATATATATACATTATTAATATAGGTATGCATGTAACTGTTTTTTTCTGGTATGTGTGGATGTGTATATCTGGTATGTGAGGATCAAATTCTTAATCGTTATGTTAAAAATGTAGTAACACGTGTTTCCAAAATGTATAACTTTTATTTTCATTCTTTATTTTTCATTTTTATCAGCTTAAAAATTGCACACTTCTTTCCGCAGTGTGCTGTACATACAAAACAAAACAAAAACTAGTCGTTGGAGGCCACCGTATTACTTACCCATCATGCATATGCATAATATAAAATATGAAAATAAAACATGTGTAAACTATTTATAAAATGCATTGCAATTCGAACAAAATCGTGGCTTGATGACGTCATAAACTTTAAATCGCGGCTAACGAAAAAGAAAGGCTACCGCGGTTCTTTAAGCGTATCATATTTTACAGACCGCGGGAGTCACGTGATGCTCGAATGCACCAATGAAGGTGTACGAAAAGAGCATCACGTCACTCTAGCGGTACAGTGCCTAGAAGTATATAGTGTTGTTATCGGCGTCAATATTATACTTCAGAAATAGAGGACGCCGATAGATGGCGCCAGTGTTCTCGCCGCGGCTATGGTAACTTTCGTTTTTACATACACCTCATTTTAAATCTATTTTTTTCTGTATAAATCAGTACTTTAAAATGCTCTAGATAAAAAATAAACAAGGAAAAAAATTCTAATAATGAAAATACAGTTGAAGAGAAATGTAATTGATTTCATAACAACTAATTGTAATGAACTCAAACAGTTACAAACTTTATCATAGGACAATGTTTTTCTTCCTACAATATTTAGTTATTTCTAAAATTGGATAAATACAATATATTGGATAAATACATTATACTATGATGAATTCTTGCAAAAACATGTCCCTATTTTGACAACTTTTTAATCGGTATTCATTATTACATAACTTGTTTACATCCTGTTAACAAACTAAGAGTATAATTGAGTTGTTAAAAATTTCTGACATTTCGGAGCTTTAGTTTTGAGTAAAATAATTTAAGGTATACTAGCAAACATCAAACATTAAATTAATGATAATTTCAAATCTAGAAAAAAAAAATAATTACTCTCCTGAAAGTATGACAAGAATGCATTTTCTTTAAATTAGGGTAGATGCGCCAATCATCCTTAAAAAATTATTTAAAAATTATTTTTGATTAATAGTTATTATTATATATTATTATTATTATTATTATTATTATTATTACATTAAGTTATCAACAATATTTAACCATTCTCATACTCACATTTCTCAAATGTGAATCAAAATTTTAATAACAGAAATAAATCAAACACCTTCCAGTTTTTTTCGAGTAATAGACACCCTACAAAAAGTAATACATTGATTTTGTGAATGTATTTAAAACCATGATTGAATGAAAGCATACTAATGAAACAAAATAGTCATGTTAAAATAAATTTTAAAGTTAGGATATCAATAATTAATAAAATATTTATGATAATGTTCATTGTTTAAATTATTTATTGTCATTATCACAAGATAAATATTTTAATTATTTTAGATAGAAAAATTAAAATACTAAATTAAAAATAATTGAGCAAATCTTCTTTCCCTTCAATAGTGTATTTGTAATTTCTCTCAATAAATCGCTCATGAAAATGCGATTCACATTAGAGTCCTGGTCGGGTTGGCGCTCTTTTTTTTTTGTTGAGGTTCGGGTCGGGTTGACTTCTACTTTTTGCTGCGGGTCCGGTTGACATTCACTTTTTCGGGTTCGGGTTGGGTTTTTACTCTTGCGGGTCGGGTTCGGGATGACCCGCTTTTTCAAAAGAATGTCCAATATTTTTTCAGATTAAGGAAATCGAGGTAAATTTTTTGTCGGGTTCGGGTCGGGTTGCTAGTTGACTTCAAATGAAATTTGCGGGTTCGGGTCGGGTACAACCCGGCCCGTGCAGGACTCTAATTCACATGCAACTGAATGTTGGTTCAGATCTTTGTCGGCACGAGGAATGACTTTTAACCATTTTTCAAATTAGTTTTAGTCTTTGGGGAGGGGGGGGGGGATAGAGTTATGTTAGTTTTGTTGCTTTTATATCCACTAGTATATCCGGGAACGAAGCATGTTCAGGGCTTAATTTGCGGCGGAGCCCACCAGACCTCAGCTCCGGTACTTCTCTATTTTTAGTAAATGTTTAAATATTGGCCAGAATTCACCGGAGCTCATAAACACTGCGCTCCGGAGCCCAGTGCAATAACGCTCCCGAAAAACGAATTCTAAATTACCCTTTCCTTTCCCTCCCATCCCCAATTTTTTGCCTGCTTTTGTATCAAAACACTTATAAGTGAGGTAATGTGTCGCTCACGTAAGAGATTGAGATAAAACGGGCTCGGTTTTTATATCAGTCTTGGGAGGCTTGAACTCAATCTGTCTTAAATTCAAATTTTATTTATTTCCATTTCAAATCATTTTAATGCTATTTTGATCAGAATAACGAGTAAACAGAAATAGTCTTTTTTCTATTCCGCATAGCTGCGAACTATTAATTTTTTGTGTTAACACTATTTCCGAATCATAATCCTGAGCTTATTTAATCGCAGAATTCTGCGATTAATTAACATTAAGATTAGGTAAAGCAAAGGTTTCTATTTGGAAGTAGTAATAACAAAAAAATGGAACAGTTGATATCTAAGTATACGCAGATAGATGTATTTAATTATTTTTATTTTGCTAAAAAAAAAAAAGTGTTTTAAATTTTGAAGATAATGTATGAAATATAAATAGGCAGACTGGAGTGACGGTGGTGGTGGGGGGGGGGGTGCGTGTTAGTACCGCAGAATATTAGGGCTCCGGCACTTTTTTTCTTAGAAATTAAGCCCGGAGCATGTCCGATCAGCTTTTCTTTTCTTAGTATTTGCAGATTTATCCATACTGATTTATCATTAAACAGGCATAATATATGTTTACTTTAAAATATTATAGAAATAGAAACACTCGTATAGTTTATTTGAAAATACAGCGTTAATTACATTGAAACTAACATTAGGATCAAGCCTGTTAAATGAAACTTCAAACGTTAATAACGGCGGTGGGAACTCGACGCCCTCTCGCGGAGAATCTGGTTTTCCTCCTGTTAGGGACATTTTTTTTATTGCGGTTGTATTGGCGATAAGCACACTACTTACTTCTAGGCACTGTACTAGCGGTCTGTAAAAAGAGATAAGTGGAATGCACCGCGGTAGCCTGTCTTTTTCGTTAGCCTCGCTTTAAATGCTCTATTACTGAATTGCGTAAAAGAAACATCTTTATAACTCCAAAATTGATAATCATATTAACAAACGGTTTACTTCATCGGATTAAGCGTCTCATTTCCAATTAAAATATATCTTTGAATTGAAATTTGAATGAAATACAGGATCATGAAAAATCGAAGAGTGTGGTAAATATCATTACAAATATCTCGGCAACTAATTGCCCGATCGACTTCATTCTTTATGCAAAATTTATGTTTTTTATTGTCATTTATATTCACTCCTTAAAATAAAAAAATTCGAAAAGTTTTATATACCTTTTATCAGAACGAATATTTCGAGAGTACGAAACAAATAGTTCCGGATAATCGAGGTTGCTGAAATTCAATAAGCTTCTTTTTATTATTACTTACTAAGTACATACCAAATTTCAAGTCTCTATCACAATTTGTATGGCAGATAGAGCGTTTATAGACACACAGACACACACACAGATGGACGGCAATTTTTTTTTCTAAAAATATGTTTTTCGGAATCTCCAGTATCTGAAACGTGTAAATCGGTTTCTTTCTTCGAGTAAAATTTGGAAGTCTTCAGTATTATTATGCATGTAAATTTGCGTTTGTATTTTTATCGATGTAAATTTCTTGAATATTTTCTCTTTCTTTATAAAAAGAACTTCATTGTTTTTAACTCTCTGTAAATTTACATAACATTTAAAATGAAGTTTTAGCAATAGATTTTCTGTTATTTCAAAAATATATATATCTTAACTGTTTACGCCCCACCAGTGACTTGTAGGTTCTGTTTTCAAAGTTGGTAGATGGGAGGTGCTTGGTTCAAAACCCTTGTCGTGCCCATCGACCTAACCGTTTGGAGTTTTCCGTGGTTGTCTTCAAACTTTGCGCAAATGCGGGTTAGGACCCCGTAGAAAGACGCCCCATGGAGGGCACTACCCCCCGCCGGCCTATATCCCTAGCGTAGTCAGTCGGACGTAACAAATAACCAACTTAACTGTGTACATTAATGAAAGCATTTATTTTTATACACTGCGTGGTTTTTAACCTTTTGATTACGGAGTTGGGACGCAGAACATTTCAGCGATTTTTTTTTTTGTTCCATTAGCATCGCTTTTTGAAACATATTCTCTGCCATACACTTATACTAAGATATTTTCAAGAGATATCTACCACAAAGGAAATATTTTGTATATTTTGGTATGAGTAAATAAAATAATAGTCGCTAGTCGGGGCCGAAATCAAGGTTAAACAAATATATGAAATAAAAAGCTCATTTAAAAATTATTTATTAAAGTTTTCAAAAATTCCTTTAATACTACTAATGCCAGCACTTTATAATTTGCTAAAATATTTGTGCTGAAGAACATATAATCTAATACGAGGATCTAGAGATCCATTAAAATAGTTTAATAGTTTATTTCTTACTTTAAAATAACTTTTTTGTATATTTTACTTAATATACATTTCAACCAAGACACAACTCCAAAAGTGATGTTTTCAGAAAAAACGATAAAAATTTTCAAATTTGAAAAAAAAATTGTTATTTAATACGGATAAATTTTACTATGTTAATAGGATATTGACTATTCTTTACCATACACATCTTGTTACTATACTTTACTTAAATGCAACTACTACATATTCTACATTTCTTCTTTTCATTCCTATTAAATCGTTATAATAGTTTGTTTTGATATTTTAAATTTCATAAATAAAGTTGACAAATGACTCCTGTTCCTTTCGTAATTATTTATTATTCTGTACTTATCTGGAGAAAAGTAATTGCCTTAACGTAAAAGAATTTTAACGAATGTCTGTTTTTGAAGAAAAATGAGGAAATAATTGCATTTTAACCTCTTAGTTTAACTTCTATTCATACAACAGTAAACAATTTTACGAAAAATTATCTAATTATTTCTGCTTTGACGTACTTTTTTATTCCTTTATTCTGAAGATGCTCATTATAAAAATGCAAATAGAAATTTTGTAAGAAATCTTCGATTTGTTAAACAAGATGTTTAAAAGATGAATTATTTCTTTTTGAACATAGAAGTAAATCTTAATTACTTAGAAAGATATTTAAGATAAATAGTATCAGCAATTAAATGTTTTTTGGGTTTTTTTTTTTTTTTTTTTTTTTTTTTTTACAAAACATGAAAATAAATAAATATTATAGTATATAAATCCGTCTTTTAAAATAATTTTTGGTTGATATAAAATTCAAATTATATTTCTACAATAGAAAAATAAAATTTGTGTTCAAACAATTTCGTTATCTATCAATTTACATTGGAAAATCTAAAGTAATGCAGCAATTTTTTTCAACACATTTAATAGACTACGAATAACAACAGGACAAAGAAAATCTTTTTTTTTCTTTGGTACTGATTTTACCAGCAGCCTTCATTTTGCAAGAGGTTGTATTAAATAATATTTTTCATATAATAATGAGTCCATAGAGCTTGTCAAATCGTGGCTGTCACAGCCCTAGTAATGTTAATTTATTGTAAATTAATTTGTAATGTTGAATTACATTTTTTTTCATGATATAATATTTATTTTTATCCCTCTAAGAGGTTTATCCCGTGTTTTTCCGTTTCCCGAAAACAACTTATATCGGCTCTAGACAATTTTTTTTAATTGTATTTTAAGATATATGTAAAATAAAGAGATATGAAGTGTATTTTAGAAACAAACGGGGAAAGAAAATTTAAGTTAGTTTAAGTTTTTCAAATATTTATATGGAAATGCAGGAAAGCCCTCAGATGCTAAGATGGGTTTTAATTCAGTGTTTTGTAAAGCTGATATGACATACAATTTCAAAAATTAATCTTGTTTTTTGTAGCTTTATTTTATAAATAACTACAGTCACAAGAAGTAGAGTCATTTCCGAGAACAGAAAATAAATGATTCTAAATAGATTAACAAATGGCAGCAAAAAAATAATATTGTGAAAGAGAGGCTTGTTAGTCATTTTAAACTCAGAAATGCGTTGCAAGTTTATTGCTCTAAATTTATTCTGTGTATTATTCCATTTATATTTTAACCCTTTCAGGGGCAAGCAATTGTGTTCCTGTAACGTCGAATTCACACCGGTATTTACCAAAGAATTTAGTTCAAAATAAGAAAATGCAATATTTCAAGTTTTTCCCGTGAAAGTTAAAAAAGTAAAATTTTATTAAAAGTTTCTGGTTTGAATCGGATTAAAATTAGGTGGTATATAATATATACCACCGCCCCTCAAAGTGTTAAATAACTGTGAAAAAAACCATGAATGTGTAGATCACACCTTCAGCTCTGTGGAGGAGATAAAAAAGATAAGAATTATAAAATAATAAAATAAAATATATTAGTAATACAAAATTTAATTATGTTGCCTAAATCTATTCAGTTTTATATTTAATGTTTTGCAAATAATTTACGTCAAGTATGTGGGCATAATTTTTGTGAACTTCATGGTTACGAACACAACATTTACGTAATGTAATATATATTTCTATTGTTAATTTGTGTTATCATCTATTATTGTCAATCTTCTATGATTCTATAATACTAATAGTACCTATTAGTATTCTAAGTAATGTAATATTTAGTGTGTTACAAATAATTACGCCAGATCATGGTTACGAACATGACGTCTACTGTAGTACGTGAATTAATGTGAACACAAATGTTTCATTCCAGAGAATTTCGAAAAAGAAAATTGTGGTTGTCGCACCATTTCTTCCATTTTCCCATTGCTTTCCATTTCCTCTATCACCAAAAAAATTTTTAAAAAATCTTTTTAGTCTGAGGGGGGCGAAAATTATAATTTTACAAAATTCAAAGGTTTATAAAACATTTCATATTGTATTTTTTGAACTAATGAATATAAATTAAAAATTAAAAAAGATCTGAAATCTACAGATTTTTTTTTCTATTTGATCATGTAATTGCTGTTTATTTATTTGTATTTTTTTTTTAAAGTTGAGTTTTAAATATACTGAAGTACTGGTCAAACTGACAGTCTTTGAAAAATCATATCTTATTAAGGAAAAGAGATAACAATATATATTTTTTTATATGCGTTACCACTATTTCCAAACATATTGTAATAACACATATAAACTATGCTGTTACTTCTTTCCATATTGTTATCTCATCTGAAAAAAAATATTTTAAACGGACATTTTAACTAATATTACAGTACATTGTAAACTACTCAATCTCTATTAGTTTACAAAATATGCAAGGTTTATGAACCTTTAAAATTTTAAAGAGCGTAGTTTTCAACCCCTCTAATTAAAAATATATTTAAGATAAATATTTTTTGCGAATATATTTTAACATTTTTTTTCTATATAGTTTTCCACATACTAAGCATGGAAAAAAAATGGTGCTGAAACCATCTGTTGCAGCAATTTTACGTTCAATTTGAAAATATTTTTCATAAAATATAGGACTGAAAATGTACGCTTCTGGTATAATGACCCATTAAAAATTTCAATGAACATGACTCGTTTAACATAGTGTCAAGGAATTTTAAGAAATTATCCAAAACAAAGTTTGAACACTTAAAGCTCTCTATGTGTGAAATATGCAAAATCTGAATTGTTACCTTATGTGATTTTGACACACACTTTTTCTCTACAAGATTCACAGGACAAGAGTATATAGAAACTATCGAACGAATTATTTAATTTTGTGTGTGCAACAACAACAAAAAATAGCAGCAACTCGAATATTACTCTACAATAAAATTCAATCGGATAATATTAATTTTTTTAAGTGTATCGTTTTCATAAATGAAAGCAATTATGATACAGAAATACACAGAAACATTTCCAAAATATGCAGAAACATTTCTGAAACAGGCAGACACAGCTCCGAAATATACGGAAACGTTACTAAATATTTTTCAGAAATATGCGGAAAGGTTACCCCAGTTACTGGGTCACATTGCCACCCCATTAGATGGAGTAACGTTTCCGAATTTTATTTTACAGTGTACCAATCACTTCACAATAATCAGAGGCATAAAGGAAATAAATGCCAATATACTCTATTTATGGTATCCCACTACATTAAAACAGACAACTTTGGGAACTATCACAATTTTCTTTTATTGTTTTATTTGAACGACAATAAGCTTTACAAAACAGCTTTCTTTTTTATGCGATCATTATAAATGTGCTTATGCCTATATTTGTATCAGCCCTCATACCGGAAATCTGTATTTAAGTGATTAGAAATAATTATTTAAGTTTACTAAATAAGGAAAGAGTTATATAATATCGTGATTAAAGAAAGCACAACATATATATCTGGAGAGTTTTACGAACTTAGGGTGGATATTTCTAATTGATTTTTGGAAATAAAAACGTTAATTCGTTTTCTAAAAATCATGATTTTCAGGAACAACCATTTGCGATACACGTTCCACCTTTAAACGGTATGGTTACATTTATATAACAATGATCGCCTACAAGTTATATGATACTTTGAGGTAATGAACCATCGGTTTAAATTTCTGATCATTTCCAGCAACTTTACAGCTATTTTTAATAAATGAACATACAGAAAATATATGAAAATTTTGAGAGTTGTATAAGTGAAAATAGCAGAACTTCTCTCATAGTGCGTACATTTATATCTTATCTCTAGAGCCGAGTAACCTATCATATTAATCGAAAGAATAAGATTCAATTCATGCATGATTTATCTTTTCAGCATGTAACTTAAAAATATTTCACAAGTAAAATAGATTAAATTTTCAATTTCGATAGATTCTATTCGTGAAGTAATGTAAATATGTCAGGTAAACTGTGAAATGCAATATCGGAAGGACATATTTTAGCTCTTCAAATAGAAAATGATCATTCATTTTCTAATCAATTTTCATAAATTTTTCAATAGTTTGTTTAAAATGTATTTAGACATCTCTAGTATATACTGGTAAAGTCACGTATGGATCTGATAATTATATATATGCAAAAAAACTTTTTGCCGTGCCCTTTTAAATAATTCAGAGTTATGATCTGTAAATTCATTATACTTAGCATGGGTTTTTCAACATATCAGTATGCTCAAAATGCTAAAACTTCAATATATATTTTTTAATTTACTTGATTTTTTTTTACGTTCCTTGTTGCGTGTTTTATGGAGCTACGATTAAGATTTGCAATAAAAGAAGTCGTCTATTTTTTTTTATATAAAAATGTTAAGTAAAGGTGTTTTTTCCTCATTTTTTACATATATCATGTCATTTTATTTTTTTATTGAATTAGTTAGCTTTTGGCTAGTTTGAGCCTTAAAGTTAAAGGTGAAAGGTGAAAGTGTTAAAGTGAAGAGCGGCATTAAAACAACGACTGCAAAATATTTATATCTGTAGAAGAAAAAATGTTTTAAAATCTTCTTTAATTTTGTTTAAAAAATTAAATTCTTGCATTTACTAACACGCTTGATAAAATAATTTCCATCATAATATAATATATTAATAATCCAAAATGAGGATTGTAAAACACTTAAATTAGAAAGTATGTTAAAAGGATAACGAATCCCGTAAAATAACATTCAATGTTTGAAAAAAATTTACGAAAATATAAAAAAAATTCACGTTTAATAAAATATCATTATTGTTTTTATAACTTATTACTGTATAAATATTTTAGCTATACTTCAGTAATAATAGGCTATTAGTTTTAAAACACAGTGCAATTCAAAATATAATAAACCTATAATTAAAATATTTATGAGATACATAAAACATCTTATATCCCACACAATTTTATGGTATTTATTACTACATAAAACATCCCAGAAAACAAAGGTAAATCTAAAATCATAAATGTGCTATAAAATTCTCTGAAAGCAATAGAAAGTTTTGAAAAAATGATAAGGTTATATTTCACCAGTAACCGATTCGGGATCGTTTACTTTAAGTTTGTTTTAATCTTTTTTATGGAAGTAAAATCGATTTAAAATATATATATAACGATGTTATTTCATAATTTTAATAGGATTCTAACATTTAATTTAAAATTAACTGCCACAATTTTTTAAATAAGCAATTTTAGTGAATCCCGCCCACCATCTTGCATAGCGATTAGGGCACCGACTACTTTTCACAATAACTCTTAATATAATAAAATGTTAAATATTTTATAGTAGTCCATGTCTATTCATCTTTTGTGTACAAAATTCAACATCCAGTGGCGTACCGTGAGAGGGGGGCAGGTTATGGATAGTATTATTTCAGAACAGTATGTTTCGCCTTATTTAATTGCAGACTTCTCAGCGCTCGTTAATTATTTACATTTTTTTTTCTTTATTTTTTTCTTCATTTTTCCTCATTTTAATTTGTCACTATGTCGCGTTTTTAATTAAAAAGTGCTCCGAACGTATTCGGATACCTTAAAGCCTTACTTTTTAGATGTCAACTACTTGGTTTAGCCTGTCAACTATCGGTGCGTTGGAGGATCACATGTTTTAAACCATTACATTTTTTTAAACAGATATTTTTATTTTCACTTATTATGTCTTTTGCCATCGCTTTATAAACAATATAAATGGTCAAAAAGTTTGATAAAATAAAAGGTTTTTTAGATGTAAAAAATAAAAAATACATTCTTTATAGTGGAAAGTGGTGCACTAATCATACCCACAGAAGAAAATTCTTTGTGGGTAAATTAGTAAATATGAAATGCTTGAATCATTAAGTATAATACCAAAAACAAATACGAATTATATTAATTTTGTAAAAAAAAATTCTAACAGATGCAAAGGGACATATTATTAAAGATCTAAAATTGTGACGTACACTTCTGGGCTGTTAAATGGAAAGGAGGCCGTAACACAGATTTAACAATTAATTTATTTAACAATTTGTTTGAAACACAACAATATATTTATAACAGTAAACAGAGAATTAGCAGTAAAGCGGGTAGATTTAAATACAGAGGATCAAAAATAAGCTCAATTTTTGAAAGACTTACACTAGAAAATCCTTTTCCAAAACTTATTCAATTTAACTCACTTAACTCGGATCCAAATGACCTCACCGTTTGTTGTACAGGAACATGGGAAGGATAGAAGATATTATCACTATAACTGGAATCTCGTGGATTCATATGGCTCTTTATTCAAGAAAAATGCTCAACTTCTTACCAAATTGGCAAAAACTCACAGTCGAAGACTATCCAAAATGCTAATCGAAAACTACACTTGAAGGCAGCACGTGGCTCGAATTTCACGCGAGAACTGACAAACCCATGGGCGAGATGTGTTTTAAATCCATTGATTCCATCTACTACCGCACTATTGCTGCTATTGCACGGCCGCACCTAATTAGTATATAAATGCAAAAATAACCATGACAGTCAGATTCCCGGAGATTAGAGTTGCAAAAATCCAATTTATTCCCAGGTTTATTTCCAATAGACCTGGTTTATTCTCTGGTTTATTCCCAAAAAAGCCTGTTTATTCCCAAAAAACCCGGTTTATTCCCAGGTTTAAACCGGATTTTTCTAGCCTTTGCAACTGTACCGGAGGTACATGCGTACTTTGCGAAGCTTAAATAAATGACAGAAAAGGTCTCAATCGCGCATAAATATTAGAATTTAAGAGACCATGATCGACTGAAAAATCTCAAATCTCACTCGTCCACTAGAGTACCCTTTTAAAAGTGTAGCTAGGCACTCTGCCACAAAAAAGACTGTAAAATTAGTATACCGTGTTTTCTGGTTATACAATTTATTTATTTGAACCCGAATCGCAAAATCCTGCTATTAAATAATATAAATATATATATTAGAAAATAGTGGCAGCATGGACTCCTCCTCCCTTTCCAGCACAACTGAACCGAATTATACTTTTTAAAGAGAATTTTCTTTTGTGTTCAGTGCTGCATATAATAGTAGCATATTATACGACCATATAAAAGATGTTTGTGAACTAAAACCTTCTCGTTCACCATTCATGTTCAAACAACAATAAGATATATACTTCACCAGGACTCGCAGAGTTCCTAAAATTGTCTACCTTTTCTATCACTATTATTCTACTACTATTATAAAACAATGGAGTTTCTCGTATATTTTTATTACAGATAATAAAGAAAATACCACGAAGATTTTTAGGTTGCTAAGGTAGAAACATTTAGGAACGCTGCGAACCCTGGCTAAATTTCGAGAGGGCGCTGATAATATAAAGACATAATTTATTGAGTTGCTGTTCATATCCAGCACTTGTTATCATCACATTTCTCAAAAAGCAAAGAAGTATTGTTAGAATATCGACTGTTAAATTTATGAACAGAAATCCGAGTTCAGCTTGAAATTAAAAACCCTGTATCTCACAGAATAATTTGGTTGAAACCTAAGTTGTGTGGCAAATATTGTTAGTCTTCCTGTGTACTTCTAGAATAATCCGGCCCCGATGAAATAAATCGTTCTCACCAATATTTGTAATAGTACTTTTTGACGTATTTAATTTAAAAGATATGTAATAAATTAATGCGAACGTTACGCTTAAAAATACTGATGACAAAAAATCGTAGACATTGGCAGCTCTGTGTTATATAAGTTAAAACAGTTCTTTTCCTTGGGAATAGATTTTCGTGCTCCACTCTGTATAATCCTACTTTCCTTCTGCAAGAAATTGCGTTAACCTGTATATAAGTACTATACAGCATTTCAACTAAGCATAATAAAAATAAAAAATCACCATGTAAATTAATCAACTCTTTCAAGATGTAATAACCACTTCCAGTCTTCAATTTTGAGCACCATTAGTTCCCAAGAATAATCTTCTCCTTATTTAATCTGAGAATTTGTACGATTTCTGCGATTAAAGAAGGCAAAAATTTCTATTTGAAAATAGTGATGTTCAAAAGTAAGAGAGTTACTGTAGAATTGATGGTTAACTAACAATACGCAACTCTCTCTCTCACTTATACGCAACGGATTTAACTTTAGTGTCCTCACCATTCCACAAAAAATTATAAGAGAAAGAAATTTTCTTCTGCATTCACATGCATAAATAATGATAAGATAAATCCAAAAACTAATGAATAAATTAATGAAAAAAAAACAGCCTGAAATGAAGAGTAAGTTTTATTTGTTTAGTTTTGTTTTCTTAATAAAAAATGAAGCAAATTTATTTTCACATTTATATTATTTGGAGAATCCATATATTACAATCTCTCCTTGCTGGCGGTTATTTACACATACGTTTTACGTGTTTTAATACGTTTTTCTTTGTGATAACTATCATTTATAAAAAATATGAGACTTTAACTTCCTGAAGAAAAAATTAAGTCGAGAAAGTTGAAGAATAAGAAATTAATTTTGATAAAATATATCTTTTGAAGATATCTTTCAAACCTTTCTTAAACATTAATTACAGACAAATAAATAAATAAATAATTACAAATATAATTGTAAAATGTTTAATGCTTGAGTTATTTGTAAATAAAAGTGCATAACCGATGTTAAATGATTATTTAGATTATTTCAAAGATAAATGAATAAATTATTAGTAAAAACAACTTAAAATGAAGAGTGATTTTTTTTACGTTTTCTAAGTGAAAACGGGAGGAAATTTATTCTCACATTTATAATCTCTTAAAAACAGAATTATTAGAATATTTGCCGGAAGTTATTTTCATAAATTTTCCTCGCTTTAACATATATTTCTATTCCTTGTGAAAACAATGACTTTTTTCATGAACATTCTCTTTTATCCTTCTATAAAGAGAAAAGTGTTCAGAAGTTATGGTGATGGATGTAAAGAAACAGGAAATTAATTTTGATAAAATCAGAATTAGAATTTTTTATTGATTCTTTTAGGGCGGGTGTGGATATGTATTTCTATAAGTTTTCCCTGCAGATAAATAAATAAAACGAAAAAAATGAAAAAAAAAAACAAGTTAACATTTGTACCTTGCATATGTATAGAAAACTGTTCTAAATCTATGGAAGACTTATAGAAGGTAAATACCTTGTTTCACCAAAAATAAGACTAATAGCTCTAGGATTTATTTAGGATGTTTTCAGTGGCGGATCGTGAGTGACTATTTTTGGGGCACTAAATACATACTTGAAAGATTTTTTCTTCTTGTACCACTATTTTTTATAAAGAAATTCATTATTTATTTAATGGCAGAACTTTCTGCCAATGAAAAAGCCGAAAATTTATTTTAAAATATAGTGGTAAGAAAAGAATAAATTTGGCAAACATTCATTTAGTGCCCCAAATAAAGCCAGTCACCAGCCGCCACTGGATGTTTTTAATTTAAATCTTACTCCGAAAGTAATCTCCTAAAATACATACTTGAAAGATTTTTTTCTTTTTGTACCACTATTTTTTATAAATGAATTCATTATTTATTTAATGGCAGAACTTTCTGCCAATAAAAAAACCAAAAATTTATTTTAAAATATAGTGGTAAGAAAAGAATAAATTTGGCAAACATTCATTTAGTGCCCCAAATAAAGCCAGTCACCAGCCGCCACTGGATGTTTTTAATTTAAATCTTACTCCGAAAATAATCTCCATCACACAGTGAAACCATTTTTTATATCGTGAAAATAGCCAATCTATAAAACTACCTTGTCTTTAAAAATGATGTCATTACGTTCAGCGCACATTTTCTGTACTTATTTCTTATATTCTGGCATCCGTCTATAACTTTTCAGATGTTATTCTAAATTAATATGATATTTATTCAACGTTTACACACTTTGTTTAAGAAGTAAATAAAATCCGCAGTTTGTCAAAAGAAAATTTTAAATAATTAAGAAATATTAATTTCATAATTTATAAACTATGAAATTAGTATTCGTAAGAAATATGTATTGTAACCTATAAAAATTTTAACAGAAATCAATTACTAGACGATAACTAAAATCTATTACTAAAATCTAATATATTACTAAAATCTGCTTCAGTCATGCTTAACAGACTACCCGCAATGCAGTTAGTTTTGTAATTATTAAAGATGAATTTAACATTATTTGTTCAAAACTTTACATTCGTATAATTCCTAAACTTCTTCTTCGGATGATTTCCCACTTGGTGTCCGAAGTAAAATAATTGAAATAATGATGTCAAAATTGGGTATATGTATTAAAAATGTGAAAATGTTGTACAATTTCATATTGGAGATGGCTCTCTAAGTTTATTTTTTTAACTCAAATGTATAGATATACTCAATCTAATGGCTACTTTCGATTCTTTCATAGTTGCCAATCTCCCGATTTTTTTCATACCAGTATTATTATGAAAAAATATTTGTTTTATGTAATCATGCAATTTCTGCTATTTAATAAAGTGAAAATTTTTGTATGATTTTACTGGTATTCAAAAAATTGGGAGGTTGGCAACTATGCTTCTTGCTTCAATTTCATGATTAAAATGTGTGTGTTGTTGTCAATTTTTTTGCCCGACTGTTCATTTTTATAATAAAAATTGTTAAGTGAAAATTTTCAAAGAATTTATGTATTTGTAAAATTGTCATAGAAATAGCTTTAATTAAAAAAAAAAAAAAAAAAAAAAAAAAAAAAAAAAAAAAAAAAAAAAGCAATTTCATTATTTCATCATATATCTGCTTTCACGGAAGAGTACTTTCTGCCCCGTTAAGAATATCCATACATAATGTTAATTTACGAGCTGCTATTTCTAATGCTTTCTCTACTCCAGATTCAAACGTGGTACTTTTCTGTGCTATTTTCAAAAATAAAATATTTTAATACCAATAAACTTTCAATGCAATTTCTTTTGTATTCACTGTACCAAGTACAAATTAACATACGTATATACCATATTTCCCGGCGTATCTTTAAATACAAAACAAATTATTGAAATTGACGCGTTATGAAATTGCACCTTATACGCCAGTTATGGAAAGGTAAAATTATTATTTAAGAGAAAAAAGCTGATCATAAGATTTCTAATTTAATAAACATGCTATTTATTTATTTAAAAAATAATATTCGCTATCAGCTTTGATGAAAATACCAGCTATTTTACTTTACAATAATCTTTATTTTGTATTTTGCTATGTGTCACATGAATTTCCTTTCCAAATAGGGAAGTTCACGTTATACGGCAATTTTACATAAAAAGAGAAAAATTAAAACTGAAAAGTTAGGGCACGTAATACACAGGTATGAGTCATGCACCGGAGCTCGTTATACGACGGAATATACGGTACTATATATTTCACAAAATATCTTTAACTTCTAATAAATATCGTAAATTGTAAAATAAATTTCCATTATACTAAATTTATTGTGTTAAAATTTTAATTAAAATTGAATAAACATATACGTTTATTTATTTTTAGTTAAATATGTAAAAGAAAACAATGAATATAATTCTAAAACAGTATTTTTATGCGTCAATTTGAAACAGTTATCTCTCTTTTTTCTGAAATTTTCAATTACACACAACTCTTAAAAATTTGCTTATAAAGAGAAATAGCTGCATCATGACACAGTTAAATGTATAATTGATTGAAAGAAAACGCAACGACTATAAAAATCGGTTAATTTTAAAAATACACTAATTTCCATATTGTGTTTACCTAATTTAATTAGCGTTAATGAATTAATTAAATTTAATGAGAGTTTGAGACTACTCTTTTGGCAAGACGCCCAGTATATGCGAAATGTCTGGAGTATTTTTAAGTGACCCTTAAGATGTTAAATAATTCCTAATTTTAGCTTGAAAAGGATTTTTCAATGGTTTTTTATCGCCTGACTAATACTTGACAAATGACAGAAATGGTTTTCTAAAGTAAATATTATTACCCTAACATAAGATTTCGTTTGTTTTAGAATATTATCATTTTTTTGAAATGTTAGGTCTTTTCGATATAACTATTAAAAAAATATTTTTTAGTATCTTGACAGATTCTATCGTTTAAGATAGGTGACTCAAAGGTAGCCATAGTTAAGATGTGACGATTTTTTATAATTTTCTGGTTGGGTGTGTGTGGCTGATTTTTTTTTTTTTTTTTTTTTTTTGTAAAATGTTACACTTATCTCTAACACATATCAAGTATACTTTTCTTTGTAAAATAAAATTTAATTAATTTTATAATACAATTTCAAAATTGCAGCTTGTGGGCCACCTTTGGGGCACAGTGTTCCAAAGGTGGCACACGTATTGAAATCACTTTTAAAATGTGAAAAAATACTCGGTAAACTATTTTGTTTACTATTATTCTCTGATTATCCTTTCTTTCTTTTGATATCTTTCCAGTTTTTTTCTTAATCTTCTTATCTTATGAGACGAAAAGACCTTGAAGCACTTTTTGTGCAGATTAGTTCAGGGATTTTCTTCTGGGTGTTGCTGACTTCTTTTGAGTACCTCTGATGTGACCAATAAATGATAATAAGTTTTTTTTTAGATATTTATGTAGAAATTTTGAAAATCACCCTTATTACACTGATTTCCACATTTTTTTCCTAAGATGGCCACCTTGGGAACTTGCGTATGGTCGCCATTTGCACGACGTAAAAGTATTAATCTGATAAATTTCTTAGAATTGAAGTAAATGTGGTTAAAGAAAAAGAAATTAGTTTTTAGAAAACGCATCATAACTCAAAGTTCTAAGTATTTAAACACGTGTAAACTAAAATATCTTCTTACATGGAAATTAGAACGACAACAATATCAAAAGTGAAATTACTGCATAAAATGGCAGAGAATCAATGTGATATCTTTAAATTCAGCCACGTGCACTGCAGATACATGATTAACAATGCAGTAGAACCATTTTATGATTAGAAATTAAATTAATTCTATTTTTGAGGGGTGGCTACGTTAGGGACTCTGGCCACTTTTGGTTCACTTACCTTATGAGGTAATTTATACTGCTAATTTTTAAAAGACATATTTTCTGTATTTAAAGGTAAAAATTCTGTAAATAAATAAGACATTTCTTTTCCGAACAGAGGTACAGATTCTTCATAAGTCATAGAGATCAACTTATTTTGATTTTCTTATCTTTTAGTGTTATTCAATCTGAATTTAAAATGCATATTTTTATGCAGTAGAAAGACAGACTGAAAAAGTTATCAGAGAAAGATATTTCAACTACTTAAAAATTATTTCTCTTCTAACATTTTTTACTATTGTAATAAGATGGTTTTTTCTTCATATTTAGAATATTAATTGGTTCCCACTTTTGTCATAAAACTTATTTTTAAACAAAATTTTTTACTTGAGTGTACTTGTCAAAAATATTTTTTTCTAATGTAATGTAAAACTTTCTTTGGTTTAGAATAATGGCATTTAAATAAAAGCTTTTTAAGCTTTTATTTAAATGTTAAGCTTAGTTAATATTTTTAGGAAAAAAAATATGTTTTAGTTCTCTTTATATACGAATAATATTAATTTTTAAAGGTTAAAATTGAAGGGAGAAATGAAGATGTGAATGTAATAGGGCGAAAGGCAGAGAAAGTAAATTATTTTTAGAATAAACTTTTCCTTTTAAACGTCAAGCTTTTGAATTTATTTTATGTAAGAAATCGCATTAAATATATAATAAATATTGCGAATAAGTCGTAATAATACCTATAGCTATAATATTTTTAAAAATATATACCAATAAATAATTTTATTAAAAATAGAGGACTGGATTTTACAAAATCTCGAGAATAATTTAAATATTTTAAAATTTATTTTTGCACGTTCTATGCGATTTTCCACATTTTTCAAGAAAATTGTAAAATACGCTTAATTTTTAAATACAAATGTGTGCCTAGGAAATTATTTCCATCTGGATATCTTTTTAAGAAAAGTGCATGCATCGGTTATTTTTAACACTTTTCAACACTGTTGAAAAGTGTTTATGATTTAGGTTTATCTGTCTGTCGTCTTTCTGTCGTCTATTCGTAATCTAACTCTCGTAAATTACCTCGGATTGTCATGTACATGATATATCTTAGTGACGTTTAGTATGGAATGTTCGCTATTCAATATGACGTTTGTAGCAATTATAGTTCGTTTACAGAAATACACAAAAGAATTCCTTTACAATATGGTCTATGAGGAAAAATAGTCTGTAGTGTATTTTAATGATGTATCTCTATTACAAACATAATGACATTGATATGTATTTCTGAGGTGCACTAAAACATGCTTTCTGAGGAATATGGAGTTGAAAGCATTTATCATGCACTTACAGGGTCATGCAATAAAAATTCGGTTACATAACGATCTAAATGTGAAAATATTTTGCACTGTATTTTAATTATGTTATAGTATTTCAAACATAATAAAATTGATATACATTACTCAGGTTCGCTACGATATGCTTGCTGTGGAGCATGAGTGCATAGTATTTATCGTTCATTTACAGGACACGCAAAAGTTATCGGATACACTACTGCTTTGCTTATTAGCGATTATTGCTGTAAGTGCGTTTTATTTTATATTATGCGTTTTTAATGCATGCCATGTGGTCTGTATCAATTCTATAGATCATATAAACAGGACTACACAAAAGTATTCGTAAGAATTACTGGGTATGGGCGTGAATTGTGTAAAGAAGGTTTTGCAGTAAGTTATGCATTTTCAAGCTGAACTATCTTTAGTATACTAAGGAGATGTTTGTAGAATATACATAAATTCATATACAGGGCTACGCAAGGAACTGTATATATTGCCGTCTGTAGATGGTAGTTTCTGGAAGTGTGATTTTAGTAGTTTTAAGTGTTCATTTCTTCAATTAAATATTAGTGTGTTTATAAAAATCCGTAGATGAAATATAAGGCTGTACAAAATAATTCGAATACGTTTCCGTCTAATGCTAAAAATAGCTGAAGGTGAATTCTGAACTGTGTTATGCATTTTCTTACTAAACTTAATTTTAGCACACTATGTATGTAGAATATATAAAAATCTATAAATCATATACAGCGGTGCACAAAATAATTAGATCCGGCTATGGACGGTAGATGCAGACATTTAATTTTTAAATGGGTTTTGCGGTTTTGAACTTGTTTAAATCGATATTTTCTTTGCCTTATTAAACGGTACGGTGAAATTTTGTAAAAAATTTTGGAAGTGTGTAAACTGTTTCATAATCTACGCTTGACGCAAGATTTTTTTTTTGTCTTTTCACACAATTTTTTAATATTAATTTCTCGGTTTTTTAAAAGTATTTAATGAAATTTATGTAAAAACTATTATTTCATTGCTAAATAAAAATATATTTATATTTAAAAGAAAAGGGTTTAAGGCCGCTGTTTAAAATAACACCAGTTTTTAATTTAACTTAGTCTCTAAGTTTTTACTTTATTGCAATTTTCTTCAAGATAGAGGCTTGAATCTTTCTAGATTGATAAATTTCTGATAATTCTCATATCGTTAGAAAATACACAAACACAGAGTGATTCAGAATAACTGTTAGATTATTTTCAGTGTGGACAGGAAAGCAAAACCAAGCAATAATCATAGAGGATCATGGGATCTCAATTCTAAGCGAAGTGAAGTTTCCATTAATAACATTGAGAAAAAATGAAGATATTGTAATGAAATTTTGAAGAGAGTTAGTACTTAGCTTTGTTTCAAATGTAATAACATCAAAGAAAAGAAGAGCCAAAAGCATAGTAATTCATCCATTATACAACATGCACTGGCAACTACATTCCAAAATCTGTAAATTAGTAGAGTTGCGCAACGAAATGCGCACTCTATAATCCTATCTTAGTCTATACCCTAATACATCTATACCCACTATTGAATTTTTAGGGGAAAATTAAGCACGAAATTGGCATTGAAGCACTACACTTTATTAATGTGTATCAGTTATGGAGTGTATGTTTTAGATTTAGATAAAAAGTGACTAAAAATACGTCGACTGTATGTCGACTCATGGAAAATCGACAGTTTCCAGTGTACAATTTCAGCGTGAATACCGTAGATTATTTTTTTAATATAAATTTAAAAAGGACATAATTTCCAGTCATGTGGCTATTTCGTTTTTTGTGACAATTTGGAAATGAAATTGTGTGGGATGTTTTTTTTCGACCGACTGTACTATTTTAAACCAAAATATTAAATTTTTGGAATCTTTTTAATATTAAAAACCAACCACTTTTTTAAATATTAGTTCGTTAATTTTATGCATATTACATATATTACTGGTTAAGTTTATATATATTTCATATATTACTGGGAACGTTTTCTTTTCAGCCTTAACATCTTGGTATTGCAATATAAAATTAATATCGTGGCAAATATATTTCAATATAAATTTATTTACAAATTTCATCTCATGGAAAACTTAAATGTGTGTTAACAAAATATTAGAAGGATTTAAAATATCTCCTGTCATTTAATTTTTTGGCAGTGTTCGCTCTAGAACGAAGGTCACAAATGTTTAAATTCTAACAGAGCCCTTCAACAAAACCTTGCTCCCCTTACCCTGAAAAATTGCTCTCATTATTAAAAGAGAAAAAAGAAAAGCCTAATTATTTTAACCATTTTTATTTCTTAATATATGATTTCTGATCACAGTTATAGATGCAAATAACCTATACTAATAAAAGAAAGATGTTTGTATGTGGGTGTGTCTGTGTTGCCTCTAAAAATCTACCGAGCGTAAAGGTCTGAAAATTTGTACGAGGATAGTCCAGGACAGGTCCTAATGCATCTGAGGTTCAGATTTTTCATTTTTTGGTAATCATCTGAGATTATTAATTAAACGCCAGAACAAACACTCATCAAAAATATGCTTTTTTCTCAAAATGGTTCGCGCCGGCAACTCCGGATCTGGCTAGCATGGGAGAACCGAAACGCGTAAAGTAGTTCTTTTTCCCACATTTCGCAGCGTGTGCCAGATTAATTATTTAGAACACGGAAAAATCAGACACCAAATCACATCTTACGTAATTTGTTATTTCTTACGCCGGAATCCGTTCGAAAAAATTATAATTAATCCTTTCAAAAATAATTTCAAAAAAGTTATTTTCAAAAGGCTCGCATCGGTCACTTTAAGAGATACGGATAAACAAAAAATTCTCACTTAAAGTAGGCACCATCCTCTCTAGGACGGTGCAATTCGTTTTCAAAAATACGAATATTAACACTTTCAAAAAAATTAGCGAAGGGATGTCCCTTCGCACCTCTCGGAGACACTCTTATTTCTATGTTACATTTGTTGGTTGATTGGGTTTTAAGGGCACAAAGTCTCTATAGGGACATGCTGCGCCAATTTCTACTTTAAAAGTAACTAAATAGCGGTATTGTAACACAAGTATTTTACACGTTCTTGGTAGGATTGTTTTACATCACCTACAAAAATGTCAAACATTTAGACGAGTAATTTAGACGAGTATTTAAAAAAATAAAATCTGCAAAATTTTCGCTCAGAACATGAACACGAGGGCGGTTTTGGATGTTTTTACGTCTAAATGTCCATATTTTTGCACACTTTATTTCACAAGCTTCAAATCCGTTATATTTATAACTGATAAAGATTTCATAGAGTTCACGCGATAAGAACTATTTTTTTATGTAAAAGGCCTCAATGCGAAAAAAAATGGGACAAGAAAATAGTTTTTTTACAACTAAATAACAATATGTTTTCACGAATTTTTTACACAATCTCTAAAACCGTTATATTTATAACTCATAAAAATTTCAGAGATTTTGGACAATAAGGACAATTTTTTAAAAACTATTAAATGACCCGATATGACAAAAAAAATGTCTTCTTACAAGCGCCTTTAAGACTAAATATTAATATTTTTTCACGAATTTATTACACATGCTTGGGAAACATTATATTTTTAATTCATAAAAATTTCAAAGAGTCTGGACATTAACGACTGTTTTTTTAAAACAGTTAATGTTCCCGACGACCTCCCTCACTTTTTCGGCATATTTCAAAACTACTGATTGGCTCAGGAAATCAAAATACGAAAAAAAGAAAATACCGAACTACATGTACTTTGACATCTGTTTCCAACAGTGCAATCCGTTTAAAAAATACGAATATTAACCCTTTGAAAAACTTCATTTCCAAAAGTCACTTTTGACAAATTTTGACAAATTTTGATTTCAATTTTTTTTAAAGTGAGAAAAAAACACTGCTTTTTACAACTAAATAACGGTATTGTAGTACGAAAATTACACACAGTCTTTCGAAACACTATATTTATAACTCCTAAAAATTTCAAAGAGTTTGGCGAATAATAAATATTTTTTAAGTTTAAATATATTCGATGGTAGTATATATTCGATGAAATATATTCGATGAAATATATTAGATGTAATAAAAGTAGAAGAGAGCTTTTTCAAGCCCATTTTACTTAAAGTTCCGTATAACAAAAATAAAATCATTCAACACTTATTTCACATATATTTAAGTTTATTATCACGGGATCGGGCAACGCTGGGAATGGCAGATAGTGGAAAATAAAATAAAATCAACATCACTTCTTTGTGCTGACACCAAAAAATTTTTAATTGTAGTATTTTGTGACGCCGGCATTGACTATGTACTGAAGACGTGTACACCTGCACTATAAAATTAAAGGTTTACAGGGATTTAACTGGATATAAACAATTACAGTGTGTAACCTTGTTCATAATTAACACTGTTTCTTTTGTTTGTAATTTTTGTAGAAGAAATTATTAATTATTTACTTAATCGCTATACTGGGGTTGTGACTACAATGTTATGTAATTATGCCTTCATAAGCCAGAAGTAAGAAAAACTTCCATCCATAATTTTGGAGAAAATTTTAAAATGAAGAAAGTATTAAGTTATTATATTGTGATGATTTATTTTAAGCTAACATAATTGTCTAACTTTTCAATATTATTGAACCATGTGACATATGAACGATCACAACTGGTTTCTGAGAGCAGATAAAGAAGATTCAGACGCACAAGGATGTGAACATGATACCGTTAAACATATTTTCCGTCCTTTTTTAAAAGTAAATATATACACACAAAAATGTATACATTATTAAACATTTCCACTATTATTTTTTTAATTAGATAAATATTTAAAAAGAATTTTCCGTAAATAGAATTCAACATGGCATTTTAATTATAGCATAGATTGATATTTTCCATTATACCTTTGAAAATTCATTTTTTATAAGATTCATTTGACATATCATCATGAAATTAAGCACATGCATTCTCGATTAGTGTAAAAAAAAAAAATATTTTCAAAAATGAAAAATTCCATATTATGAAAAGGGAACTAAAAATTTGGATGTTGAGTTATGCAGTCATCAAATTAAAGGTCAATAATTTATATAAATGCGATCATTTTATGTCAAATAATTTTTGAAATACAGCCCTCTAAATTATTATAAACATAATAAATTTCGCATTAATTCCATATCTCAAAACTATTTGTTCTAAAAATGTTCAATCTGACATTTTTTTTCTTATTTCTAATAGTAGAAAAAATGTGCAAAAAAATATTAAGTTCTGAGATGGCAAGATCCAGTTTATTGGTTTATTTCAGATGGAATGACTTCCTCATTTCAAAGCATTTTGTAATTTAAAATCAAAATATTGTTTTAAGTGCTCTAGTCAATACTGCATGTTAACTTGGGTTCCCCAAAAATGTTGTTTTGTTAATGAATTATACCAAGTATTTTAAGGCTTTTTTATGTATAACAAGGAAGCGTGCTTTAAAAATTTAAATGTGTTTATACTTAAGTTTTATCACCTAAAAAATGAAAGCTTCATCCTCTGAATGCAAATGAGACATTCTTGTCTACATTTCTGTTTCACGCTGAGAAGCTACATTTTTGTCTATGAAATGTTCAAGAAATTCACATTTACACTTTTCAATTTAAGTTATTGGAAGCTCAACTTATACGAATATCTACAAATAACTTGCTGAATATAAGATCCATTGTTAATATTATTTATAACATATCGAGTCCGATTTTTTTTTATATCGTGTACAATGCTGTTTTGGGATATCAAATTCATCTATTTTTTTTTCCTCTTCTGTGATCGTAGTTTTAAGGGGCTGCTTCAGTAATCTTCCTCGTTTGCGAAATCTCATGTTAACCTATCTGAAAATTTAATTAGGTGATTACTCATAACCTAATATTATTATCAAAATACAGTTTTCAGCATCAGAAAGAAGATGTACGATACCGTTGCAGTGCGTTTTTTTAAAATTGTCTCCATACTTTTGAAATAGTTTTGAAATCCCCTGTCAACTGAAATTTCCACGTATGGAATATTTCAATATGTCATCATCATGATAAGTTAAATTTTATGGAGACAGTTTTTAAAAACGCACTACATTGGTATCGAACGTCTTTCCGATGTTGTAAACTGTATTTCGAGAGTTAAATTAAGTAATCCGTAATCTCCTGATAAAATTTTCCCATAGGTTAACATGTGATTTCGCGATTGGAGAAGCGGCGAAACTGCTCCTTTCTTTAATATACAACCCAAGCTCACATTGTTTTAAGGGCGAGTGCCAAATTAAACTATTCAAAAATATCGATTTTTTGCAGCTTAAAGTATTATTTGTGCATACGAAAATCATATTTAATTAGTTAGAAACGGATAATGAAAAGTAAAATGGTGATTTTGGGGATATAGAAGTAGAGCACGCCATGGTGGTCATGAGCGGTCAAGTTGCCGTTTTTTTATATACAGTGTGTTTCACGAAGGACCCCTAACATTGAAAATAAATAACTCAGAAACTGTGATCGATAGAAGCATGAAACCAGTGGTATGTTTATTAAAAAACCCGTAAAAATTTGATACAGATTTGAAACCTCGTAGTAAAATCTGAAACCTCAAAGTTTTAGAAAGAAATTGCGCCAATAGATGGCGCTGCAGGTGGCATTACCATAAGTAGTTGATATCCCATCAAAAGTGAGTCAAAATGGGCCCCTTTCACACAACACACATGTCGTAAACGAAGAAAGAAATTGTCAGTGACTCTTCTCACGGTGGTAGTAGGACTATGATTTTATTGATGGTACTCCACCACAATAAACACACATACCTCCACAGAATACTTCTGGAATTTCTTTCACTGTACGCTAATAGCGGTCACGTTTCAATGGCAAAATTTTTGACGACGGATCGTTCGTGGCGTCTGAGCTCTCTTTATAGGGATCTGTAATGTAGAGATCCTACATTAGAGAGAGATTGGACATTGACGAAATGTCCGCCATTTAAGTTCCAAAGCAGGTGGAACGCAGTAGAATGCAATGTATTTTCATGACTCTTTGAAGGCCTATAAAACGAATTTTCCATGATTTTAATACAATAAAAAGTGCTAGACAGTGATGAAAATACATTGCATTCTACTGCGTTCCACCTGCTTTGTAAATTAAATGGCGGACATTTTGTCAATGTCCAATCTCTCTTTAATGTAGGATCTCTACTGTAATGCTGCCTGCAGCGCCATCTATCATCGCTATTTTAAACTAAAATTTTGAGGTTTATGTATTAGATCCTTACAGGTGTTTTAATAACCATACCACTGGTTTCATGCTTCTATCTATCACGTTTCCGAGTAATTTATTTTCAAAGTAAGGGGTCCTAAGCGAAACACCCTGTATCAACTAAATAAAATAGAGTTTTCTACTACAGTATGCATAATTATTTAGTATAAATGGATTTTTATAAACACTTCGTATTTATTTTTTAAAAAATTCCCGAAAAGCCTTAAATTTAAAAGCGTTAAAGTGGTGTTATCCCATAAACAAGAATTTCGAAACATTTAATTAAAAAAATTCAGTGACGTTGCATTAAAAACGATCATTTTTATTTCTGTATCCAGGACTTGTTTAACCTCTGAGTCAGGGGAAGCAGGATCGTTTTGAAATTTTGTAGTAAATGTAATTTTTTTTTTAATTTCAACATTACTTGTTCGTAATTTATTTTAAATCTATTTTAAGTGCAAAATATGTATTTTATCTAGTTAAAAATAATTTATGCATAACAGGGTTAACCAAAAATAACCATAAATTTGAGTATGCTATTTGCTTCAAAAGAAAGAAAGAAATGCCTATTTTTCTGGGGAGAGCAACGCAATTTATCTACGAAAAGTGCCTTTCATTATTTTGAGAATATCTTATGCTTCCAATCCCCTTTCAATCTATTAAATTTTAAGCAAATCGATACTCCCAACTACTGATCTTCTTAAAAAGAAGCTATAATACAAAATTAAATTTCATTTTTTCTCTTTTAAGGCCATATAACCTCAGTCAAAGAATTACGATTACTGTGAAACCTACATTAGTTATTTATAATATTGCTTTTTATAAGCACAGAATACAGGAGAAGTTATTTGAGATATTCGTAAATATAAATATACTCAAAAATCTGTGTAACATTGAAGAGGTTTCAGACTCTAGGTAAGCAGAATTTAATTCCCCTATAAAATATGCCACAGCGCAATATCAAATATTTGCGCTGATATGTAAATGCAGAGTCTAAATTTGCTTCAACAAATCATACATTATGAATTCATATCGGAGGAACTGTACCTATAAAATTAATAATCGTTACATGCATCACGGATATAGAAATCAATATGTAAATCCACTAGAGCTGAATAATAAATTGATGCTGAAATGTAATATTAAGCAGTAAATAAGATGAGTGATATATTTTGAATAAAGTAGTCATATGCAAACGTTGATACATTTCAATTTAGTTATTTGTAGTATCTTGGTTCAATTCACAAATACAAAGTTTATATTTCTACGTTTATATACAGTTTAATGTTATATTTTAAGACCTTTTTGTTTACCAGATGTCATTTTGTGAAAATGAATTTTTTATGACTATACGTATAATACTTTGATGTTCAATAAAAAAAAATCTTATGTGCTATTTTCAACAAATCATGTGTGATTTTGTAGACAAATAGCGTTGCTCTCCACAGAAAATTGAATTTTCTTTCATTTTTTTTATTTTGAAGCAAATAGCATACTCGCATGTACGGTTATTTTTTGTTAACCTTGCTGTGCGTGCATTACTTTTAAGTAGATAAACAACGCTTAACAGATTTAAAATAAATTAAGAACAAGTAATGTTGAACTTTTTAAAATCTTATGCGTTATTTTCAGTAAATCATGCGTGATTTAATATTTTGTTTTTCTTACAATGATAGTTACTAGACGTGCAATTTAATGGAATTACCTGAAATTTTATGCTTAATATAGCAAAACTAAATTTATACTGAGACGTAATATTGGACAGTAAAAAGAAAATAATGACCTTCTTGGAAAAAAGTAAGCAGTGTTTCCGAACTTCTCGTTGACCAATATAGCTAATTCTTAAATCGTTGGTTTTAGATATACAGCTTAAATTGCAGAAAAATGATTCAAATGTTGTTCTTTTATCAAAATAGTTATTCTTTAAAAGTTACAAAATTTGCATTTTTTACGGTTCCTGGGCTCCCTAAGTTATATTTAGAAAACCTGTCTAGATGCTCTAAAAAGTAAAACAGTAAAATTGCCATTTTTGTTCGACCTAATATTACCAATTTAACTTACTTTGAATTTTATAATTTTCGGCATTTTCAGGTAGTAATAAAACGCTTTTTTGTTTTTACTGCCAGTTCCGTTTATATAATACTTAAACTTACTACATGTTTTTAATCCATGCCAAACACAACTGTATTTTTTTATAATTTAATATATTTTTAAATTTACCAGTTAACACAATTGATTAAATTTTAAATATGTGTTTTTAATTTCCCATTTGCAAATCTTCACCGATCATGACAGTTAGGAAAACCATTTTCAAATATTAATAAATTTTAGATTTTTTTTTTAATAATTTTCTTTTAAAGTAACAGAAAAATACTAATAAATATTTCAACCTTCAAGCATAACAAGAAATAACGGATATTAAATATTAAATGATATTAACTGTACATTAAAAAAGAAAGCAATATATCCATATATCATATTGTTTGTTTCTTAAAAGCAACCAAATGGAAATTTGTCCTGGAGAAATACTTGATATTAATTAATTAAAACAATCGTATTTTAAATAAAGGTATAAGTATGAAATATTAATGCGCTCATGCAGAAAATAACAAAAAATCTTCCACTTTTTTTGCCGTTAAGTTGAAAATAAGGTAAGGCATTAGAATTATTTTTTTTAATTTAAATGATGTGTTGTGTAACCAATAATGATATAGGCCGCTTAGAGTTAAAGCAATTTTTAATGAGATGTTTCAGTTGAATAGTTTTTCTCCTCCACGCGGTGTTTTTCTTTCAACTGAATGATTTTTTTCGATACCAAAAGTATAAAGTCCGTGCAACCTTCAATGTTATTGGTTATGAACAAGCCAAGGCCACGCGACGAAGACGTAGGAACACCCAGATAGAGTTTTAGATAAATTATGTGCCAGATATCACCTCTTCTACTTCATCTGCACAATTACAGAACCTTGTTAAAAATTGCATATGCCTCTATTATGAACATCAAGGTTCTTGTCTCAAAACAAATGGTATTTGACTTGCTCAGCTAAAAAAATATCTAACGCCTTAGCACGACAGTTCGCTGCTGGTTCATTTAACTCTTACCCAGACACATTCCTAAGTATAAAACGTCACAATAAATTTGAATCCCTGAATTTTAATACTAGCTTCATTTTTCTGTACAGCAGTAAATTTTTTGAAGAACTTTTACGATGTTTACGAAAGACCAGATCATCCTCACCTGATGATCTATCTGCTGGCATTTCCTGCGACATGCTATGTCATCTTCGCCCTTCTTCTCTTCGTAACCTTTTGATCTTATTTAAAGCTGTTCTCAATTGCAAAGTAGCTACTATCTGACACATTTCTGAACTCATTTTTGTTTGGAAACGCTTGATATTGGCAGGAGTTCTTATTCAGAAACTATGTAATCGAATGACGTTTTCCACTTTTTGGTAAAAGCTGAAGATTTTTCAGAAAATACTGTAAAATTTGGCGTTTGAACCGAATTTTCGGACACGACAGGGCAGGAAAGGAGACATCCTGCCGTCACGTGACATCAATCGCTTATAACTCATCATGTAATTAATTTATCAAAAATGGAAAACACGATTCGATTCCAAACCTCTTGATTAATCAGGCCTACAAATGTCCTGCTTTTGCTTCAAAAATGAGTCCGTAAACATGTCAGTCAATTTCGCGTTATTGCGCAGAGGAAAATATGTTTTTTGAGAACCGCTTTAATTGAATTTCGGAAGAACATACTTTTCTGCTGCGTAGTGCAAATCTATCATTGTATGCATTCTCAAGCCAGGTATACATCTAACAAATCCGGAAATTATCTGCCCATTGCATTAATTAGCTTTCTATCCAAACATTTTAAGAGAATGGTAAATGCCCGGCGCCGACTGCCCGACTAGTTCATGTACTAGAATCTGTCTGCCTTCCAGAGTGGTTTTAAAAAAAAGGACGTTCAATTTAAGGCAACCTGCATCTCCTTGAAACTAAAATAAGACATGCATCTCTTAAAAGAAAACACTTAGTTACCACATTTTAGGATCTGGAAAAGGCGTACGACCGCACCTGGTGTTGTGTAATTCTCTGCGATCTGAATAAGTATAAAATATACTGTCATTTGTCATTCTTTATTCTGAATTCTCTGACATTAAGAACTTTCAAATTCGCATTGGAATTGTGTTATCAGATTCAATTCCTGAAGGTAACGGAGTGCCCTAATGTAGTGTCTTAAGCGTTATCTTACTTGCTCTTAAAGTTAACGAAATTTTCTTACAGTTTTCCACTTAAGATCAGGGAAGCATGTAAGTAGACGATCTACAGATATTCTGTAAAAGCGAAGACATGCATTACATTGAGAAACAGCTTCAGCTTGTGGTTGACTGTCTGACATAGTGGTGTGAAGAAAACAGTTTCAACTTCTATGTTAAAAAAACCTGCCAATATGTGGCCATTTTCTGGCTTTCTGAAAAAAACGACTAGTGAACAGGTTTACCGTCAAACCATCACTTCGTTTAGTTTACTTTACTAAGGTCCCTGAGCATGTTGGTATGAATGGTAATGATGAAATAGATATGGTCGCAAAAAAAGTTATTTGTAGCTTCCAGCAACTCATCCCATATTCGGACTTGATATACTTCATCAATCAAACCTTACTAAATAACTGGAAAAATTCACAGGATCTACCAGATCAAAATAAGCTTATTTCGGTCGAACTAATCATCCCAACATATCCGTGTGAACCATATCGTTGGTCTGAAGTGTTTTTGCAAGATTACGTATAGAACATATAAGGTTGAGTCATCGTAATCTGCTGTCAGGATAGAATATCATCCGTTGTTCATGTAATTCGCCACTAACTATAAAACAAATCATCATTGAATGCCCCATCCTTCAGACCACATACCGCATATTTTTTTAAACCTCGCATCCGACCCAAGTAGCAAAAAATGACTGTACTAACGTTGGCTAATTCTGGAGACACAAGATTGGCCAAAGATTATAAACGTCCACCTTGCCGCATCATTGATCTGCGAACTTTTTCGCAAAAAAGGCCCAACGATACATTTTTATGAAGGCCCAATAATGTATTCCCACAAAAGTCAGCCTATTTCTACAGAGGCCTAACGGCAATAACCTATCATTTATACTACAATTTTGATGATACAGTTAAAATAGGAAAATGATTTTTCTTTTGCGATTAAAGGTATCATAACCTGAAATTTTTGAGATAGAACTAAGTAATCTCATTGGATGTTTTCTCAATTAAAAATTAAAATAAGAAAATTACATCAGAAAATAAGTGAGATAGTGTCTTATAAAGATGTTGGCTGATCAGATCATAGTTTGCTATTGTTGTTCGTGATCGAATAAAAAAATCCAAGGGAGTCAGGTTCGTTGTATAATAAAAAAAACTCCAGAATAGTTGTCAAGTCATTTTATTAAAAGATTATTATGACGATGGCAAGATGATTGCGGGCAGAAGAGGGGAAAACAAGAAATACCGTTCTTAGACGGTCATTATTATGCGAAGGCAGGAGGCGAAGTGAATGTTGTTTCCACGATACAAGTTGGAAATGCACTGACAAGAATCTCGCCAAAATAGGGTTGTTACAGCGTGTCTAGGCGTAAATACTTTCAGACAGAGATAGGCATAACAAATGGTATTTGCCGGGCGAGGTTACCAGATTATTGGCGACAGGACGAATTTTGTTTCAAAAATTACTATCGCCACGGCGATTATAACCGACAAATATCTTTCTCATGTGAACGGATTTCGACAGACAAAACAGTATGTGCTTTTAACAATCAGAATATATTTTTAGACATGGGTGTGAGTGATTGAGTTATTACCACTACCAAATAAGGGGATGCATTTGGGCAGTATGCACAGATAGACATAATTTTTAACGGACCATGTGGCCACAAAAATGCGTTATGAACACATTGTGTTATAAGCTTGGTTACGGAAAGTAAAATTACGAAAAGGCATCTGTGCTGATTTAATTCTTTTCTTTTTCTATTTTTAATCGAAAAGCCGTGAGATATTAGTGACCGAGCACAAGTGAAATGAAAAGGGAAAGGGTATAAATTACAGCGGGATTATTGTTTGTAGATTGTTTGTAGTTAAAGATAACACGATTAAATTTTGAAAAAGGAAGGGGAAAAATATAAATTAAATAAAGTATAGGGTTTGTTAAACTTAATATATGATTCTCATATCATATATTTCCCCCGTTTGCTCAGATAAAAGAATAATTTGATAGGGTTTAAATTGCAGGCATGCTCCGTCTGAAAGTTTACATATAATCAATGCACAATATAAGATAAAAAAATATAAACACATACAAATATCAAAAATGAAAATGAAAATGGAAATGGTATACCAAAATTTTTGCTACTGGTCATCATAGTGTGCACACTAGTTTATTCCTTGAGTCCATATGGCTTCATAAGAGGTTATTTTTTTTTTTTTTTTTTTTTTTTTTGTAGATGTAGATGTTATTTTTGCTGTTCCGGAACATATGGCAGTTGAACTACTCTACATATATAGTGATGACCAAAATATGACCAGAAAAGTTGCATTATCATCAACTAATGTTTATTTTACTGATAACTGGTCGTAAGCATGCTAAATGAATTTAAAATGTTCATATTTCTGAACACGTATAAGCTTATGTTAAGTTGCAACTACAATACAATAAAATTTTCTTTGTTCGAACATAATGCAAAATAATGATATATGTAATCTTCCATAAAATAAACATGAAATATATAAATGCAAATACAGGATATATAAGATAAGATACAGTTACAGTTACATTAACAGTTACACATGTGTAAAAATGAAATACAAAAATGATGAAGATAAAAAAATGAATAAAATTTGGGTTTAAAAATAGTAAAAATTTGTGCATTCGCACAGGACAGGATAGGGAAAGTGACGCACGATCCAAAAAAAATTCCTGCCCTAAATCTTGTCTAAGGACAAGTGTGATGGCGCAAGTTTAGGACTATTGCCTTATTTGTGGAGGGAATATTTAGGGCGAGGTCCACATTGTTGACACAACATAGACCCCGTTGCTCCCGCAGCAGTAATGCAACAAACTGAGGAGCAGTCTCGTATACTCCTTTTGACAGGGGATTTAAGGTGAATTGGAATACCAATTCGAATGTGTCTCTCATTACAATGGGGTGGAAGATCCTAAGGGCAATAATTTTGAACAGATCACCACTCTGAAAGGGAATAATTAGAAAAATAAAAATATATATATACACCTAGTGTATATCGAATAAAAGTCAATCCTAGAGTAATGAGAGAGAGTTTTGTCAAGTTCGGTAAAAATGTTAAGTCATGAGGTAAAAAAAAATATTCACTTAATTATCATTATTAAAATTAAAAAAACTGACTTTAAGAGGAAAAAAATTTTTAGTGCAATTAATGTTACCATAATTATGTTTATAACTATTTATGAGATTTTAAAAAAATATGACGACAAAAGTTAAGATTTTTTTTTAAGTGTATATGCGCAAACACCCCATAAACATAAAATATAATGTTCACAACAAGATTGTCATATCTGCCATTCCCTTGATGAAACAAACTTGGACCAGCCGAGAACTTTCACACGGAAATATCAAATATAACATCAGTATATTGTGTACATCAATATACACAAGTGTGAACAAAACCAAAAATTTGCACAAAATACAACAATTATAAAATTATACGCTATTTTCTAGGTCTTAAATTATAACGTGTTGAATAAGTTGGAAAGTTAATATTATTGTAACCATCATGACTTGTAAGTAAGTGATCGCTTCTTGGTGGAGCGATGATTAACCTATCAATGTGTACTCTAAAAGCAGAGTCATCAGGTGCATGTAAGCGTTTGATTGAAACAGAGACAGGTGAATATTTGTGTATAACAATGTAAGGTCCAGAATATTTTGGTTTGAACTTATCTACTGATTTTAAATACACAATATCTTTGTTCATAATTTTTCTTAGTTTAGCACGTTTTTGAAAATGATCATTCATTTTGTTTTGAGAGTCTTTGATGTTATTGTATGCTTTCCTGTAAATAGAATTTAAATCTTGTAACAATTTGTAAGCTTCAAAATCTTTGTCTAGAACCTGATTGACATTATGGTCAAAAGTATCAAATATTAAGGATAGTTCTCTTCTAAAGTGAAGCAAGTTGGGAGAATATTTTGTGGAGGAATGTAGAGATCCATTATAAAGAGATTTATGAATTGATAAAGCATTTTCAAAAGTGTGACCTTCTTGAAGTAAAGTTGAAACAGAGTATTTAATTGATTTATTGACACGCTCAGACACGGCATTGCTTTGTGGCCTCGCTACACTGGAATGACGTACTTTTATGCCTAACGTGTCATTAAATTTGTCGTATATGTGTGAAGTGAATTGTTTTCCCAAATCTGACAATATTACAGAAGGTCTTCCAAAGATAGTTATATAACTGAATAAACATTTTATTATCTTTTCAGAAGTGATGGTACGCAAAGGGAAGAGTTCTAGGTGTCGAGAAAAATGGTCAATTACTGTCAATACCGACTGTCCATTACTAAAGGGACCGACCAAATCAACACTGACTGTGTCTCCTGGATGCGTAGGTGTGTATGTAGGTTGTAGTGGAGCAAGTGGAGTTTTGTGATGTTTTGCCTGTAAACATTTTGTGCAAGACGCTGCAAAATTTAAAGTGTCAGCATACATTCCTTTCCAAAAGTATTTTTTGTGACAAATGCATAGGTTTTTGTTCATCCAAAATGCGAAAAATGACATATTGTTAGAACCTTGGCTTTTAATGAATTTGGGACAATAATGTGGTAAGAAAAGGTGTCATTACAAATATTTTCTTTTTTTTAACATTAAAACCTTTGAATCGGGATGAATGAAGTACATAGGGAACTGTTTCGATGAGCCCTTTTGCATAATTTCATTGTAAACTTCGGATAATTTTGTGTCTTTCTTTTGTTCGTTTACAAATGTTTCATTTGAAATTTCCAATAAAGGGTCTTTTTGATCCTTGTTACCAATAACTAAGTAATTTAGAGAATGTGTACTGTATGATAAATGATCATTATTAGTGTCTGGTAAATCATTATCGACAATTGGCAAAGCATATGGTTCATTGATAAGCTCTGGGTTGGAATTTAAGTCAATTGTGTTTTTCTCGAAAGAACATCTGGACAAATAATCTGCAAGTACATTTGAAGAACCGGGAATGTGATCAAAAGTGTATGTATATTCTGATAATTCTGTTAACCATCTAGTTGTTATATCAGCGGGATTAGTTGTTTTCTTGCATTTTTTTAAAGGAGCACTATCGGATAAAATTACAAACTTTCGGTTATATAGGTAGTATTTAAAAGCTATTACTGATTTGCAGATGGCCATTAATTCAAGTTTTAGTGCTGGATAACGTTTTCCAGACTGTTTAAGAGATTTAGAAAAAAATGCAATGGGAAGTAATTGTCCTTCATGTTCCTGTAACAGAGCACCTCCTATGGCTATTATTGACGCATCTGTGTTTACGTAAAAAGTTTTAGACCAATCGGGTAAACGAACCATGGGAGAATTAAAGAACACCTGTTGCATTTGATCAAATAATTTTTGATGTTTTTGAGTCCATTTAAATGTTGTTTTTGGTGTAGTGAGATCTATAAGTGGTTGGATAATTTTTGAAAAAGAAGGCACTAGAGATTTGTAAAATGTGACCAGACCAATAAACCTTTTTAATTGTCTTTTTGTTGTCGGTGTAGGAAAAGAATTTATTTTGACAATATTTGATTGGACTGGAGAAATGGAATGATTTTCAATGTGAAAACCTAAGTAGTCAACAGCGGTTTTGTGAAATGAACATTTATTGGGCGAGAGCGTTAAATTATATTTCGATAAAATTTCAAGTACTTTCTGTAATTTTGCACATGTTTCCTCAAAAGAATTAGAACCAAAGATCAAATCGTCTTGATATGCAAAAATACCTTCCATTTCTAATTCATCAATAATAGTGTCCATTAAATTTTGAAAGAAACTACTACTATTCTTTAATCCAAATACCAATCTTTTGAAACGAAAAGTACCATAAATGCATGTGAATGTAAGTGGATCTTAATATTTTTCAGGTAAATTTATCTGATGATAGGCCTGTTGAAAATCTAACGAATTGAAATATTTATATGCAGATAAATTTGAAATAATGGTCTGTATTTTGGGAAGTGGATATGAAGATCCTTGTAAGACGGAATTTAGCATTCTTAAATCAAGAGCGAGTCTGTATTTTTGTTTTGCAGACCCATCAGACTTCTTTCTAACCAGCAAAATGGGACATGCCCATTCTGAACAGTTACGTTCAATAATATTTGCTTCAAGAAGTTGATTTATTTGCTCTTTCATTTCTTGGTGTAATGATTGTGGTACCGGAAAAGGTAATGTTTTGATTGGGTAGTCATTAATGAATTTGAGATTTGGAACAACCTTGTCTGTGTGACCTAATGTTTTCATTGATTTCGAAAAAGAACTGTAGTATTTTAACAATAATGAGCCTAAGGTTTTTGCTTGTTGAGTGTCTAGATGTTCCAATTTGAAGTCCTGTATTGTTAAATCTTCCTTTCTTTTTTTTAAGACCTCATCTGAAGCTTGAATGTAATTGCAAATAAACTGTTGTAAATTATCATGAGGTTGGATATTGAAGCTGTTGATGTTGTCGCATGACTTCATGGTCTGTGAAAAATTGTCGTTTTTAAATGGTTCCATAATTTCCGAAACTTCATATAAAATTCCTATTCGTGCATTTTTGTTTATGTGTACAGGTTTGTTAGAAGAATTTTGTAAGAATATGTATACATGTGATTTTTGTAGGTGTTTATGATTTTCCTGATCGACCGATTCAACATCATTATTGTTACCTAGCAGACTGTCATAACAAATAATTTGTTTATTAGAAATAGTACTTTCAAAACATTACTGCATTGAAGGGTTTAAAGAATCAGTGTCGATGGAAATCCATGTTTTCTCATGTGGTTCAAGTTTTAATTTATGTGCAAGGCGAATCGTTTTGACTGAATTTGACGGAGAGTTTACATGTTCACTTAGAAGATTTATGTCTTTGCCATCAGCTGACGCGCTAAGTAATGGCACATGAAATTCATTTGTTGACATTCTATTTTTGTGCACATCAATTATGATCCTGTGTTTATGAATAAAGTCAAATCCTAATATTCCTTGAAAACTAGAGGTATCGGGAATGTCAACAATATAAAAACTGTGACTAAAAGATTTGTGGTGAATTCTGATTGAGGCTTTTATACATGCGGTGAAGTCAACATCGGAATTTACTGTTTTAAGGGTAACTGTTGTGCCTAACCTTTTATATTTAAGATTGTGCTTAATAGAATCGAAAAGGGACTGTGATAAAAGGGAAATTGTGGACCCTGTGTCTAAAAGTAAAATTGTGTCTGTTCTTGCTATAGAGGCCTTTATAAGGGGGAGTGTTGGGGAACTATTATTCACATTTGAAATAACCTCAACTTTCTTTTCGTCACTTGGCGATACAATTTGCGATGAACTTTCAGTTGATCTGTGCACTGTTTGTGACGACCCATTCCTGGTCATTTTTATGTTTGTTGTGGTCTGTGAAGCGACCGAATTGACTAGTCTTTCCTTAGAAATTTTTGGAAGAGTTTCA
The DNA here is from genome assembly GCA_963931845.1 of Maratus michaelseni. Classification (NCBI taxonomy): domain Eukaryota; kingdom Metazoa; phylum Arthropoda; class Arachnida; order Araneae; family Salticidae; genus Maratus; species Maratus michaelseni. The sequence goes on along the minus strand of OZ007586.1, from coordinate 127,489,747 downwards.
TCAAACGACCATGGGAATGTAGGGCAAGTTGCTGATGTTAAAATGTTTTCCTGAGATGCAAAGCCATCAGCTAAATTACATCTCCTTAATAGTTTAAAGATTCCCCTTTCTGATTACTTTTTTTGCGAAAATTTGGATTGAATTTGTAGTTTTGGTATCCACCTTTATTTGCATTAGATCTTCTCCATTTAAAACAAAATTTTGCAGTGTGGCCACGTTTCAAACACAACTGACCAGTGGGTGGAGAATTCGAATTTTTTTGTTTATTAGTGCGGTAATAGCTATGACCAGTGTATCTTTTTTTGAAGTCTTTTTTATACTGATCATGCGAGTTTTGTGGGCGAGATGGTTGACTATGAGAGTTATTTTTGTCCTCGCTACCTGTTAACGACAAAGCGTTAATTTTTTCATTTAGTGATTTTAACTGCAGGGCGATCGAGTCTGCGGAGCTAGATGATGCGCAGGGTTGCAATATTTTCTCATTTTGCATGATCTCCTGGAGAGCTTGTCCTCTATTTACCGCTTGTTTATAACTTGATATTCCCTCTTCTTGTATTTTAACCCTTAAATTTGAGGGAATTGCTGAAATAAACTTAGTAAATTTTATATTATCAAGGGCCGTTCTATCTGTTATAGTGTCATGTACACGAGCAGTGAGTGTGTTTATACGATGCGCTAAGTTTCGAATTGATTCCTCTGGTAATAACAATAGATTATTAAATTCAACCAACGCAGCAGTTTTACTCGGGGGAGCGAAAAACGCTCTCAACTCTTTTTCGACAAAATCCAAATCGTTAGATTTATAGATCTCAGGGTTTTGCGTGAAAAAGGTTAACGCTGGGCCTGTCAATTTCCCACCCAGAAATTGAATTGCTTCTTCGTACTTCCATTTTTGTATACGGGCCAATGTTCTTAACTGATTAAAAAAACTCTAATAAACTGGGTTTGCCATCAAAATTGGTGACTTTAAAAGTTAGTTTGCTGGCCATATTTGGCTAACGAGTGAGCAAATACAGATACATTTGCAATAATTTATCAGATAAATAAATCTTTACTTTACGAAAATATTAAAAATTCAGGTGGGGAAAATTTTGTTTACCTGAAATATTCACAGTAACTTTCCAGAAAATATTTACTGCAAAAATTATTTATAAGCAAAAATATAATAAATGAATAAATAAAATGAATGCAATCTCTCTTTTTTTTTTGCAAAAGAAAAGAAACAAAAACAAAATACCTATATCTCCAGAATGAACAATTATTCACACCAAAAATATATTATCTTCTTTCTTTTATTATTATCTATATATATATATTTTTTAATTCTTAACCAAAAGATATCTTAATTTTCAACAGAACCAACAATTTGGAAAAAAATTATGCAAATACATAAAGAAATGAATCGTTCATTCTGCAGACAGCAATATACTTTGTGGCAGAAAAATCTATGAACTGTATCTAGAAAAAGTATGTCTGCCTTATTATAAAATCAAAATTTTTATGCAATATATTAAATAAAATTTCAGTCATGGAAAAATGTGACATCTAAGCAGACCTTTGAGAGAAAAATGAATAACTAAATAAATAAATATTATGCCATATGTTTCACACAAAGTATTGTTTATTTTTAAAGAAACAAACCTTTAAAAAAAGGAGATGCAACTACTAATTTACTCTTTCTTTTTTCAAACTAATAATAATCATACCTTCAATATATGAAAAAAATCATATTGCATAATGGAAAAAAAACTTTAGAAATAAAACCAACAATATGCAAAAATTCTCTTATTGACTTATTTTCTTTATTTAGGATTTATCTTGTGAATTTTAATTTTTTTTTTTTTTTACATACAGAATATGATTTACCAACTTACCTATAACTGGCAAGAAAATTGATATTGAAAACAGAAAGAAATTTAAATTGTTTAATGATTACTATATAAATCATTATTAAAGCATATCTTAGTGACCATTAAAAAAAACATTTTTACTTTTTTTTTTTAAATAATGTATCAACACATTAAAAATATAAAACTCTTACCTGTAGCATAAGAAAAAAAATAATCCATTATATTGTTATTATATCATTTAAAAGACAACTTTATCTATAAAAGAAAAATTATGCAAAGGTCCTCTTTTTTTAAAAAAAAAACAAATGATGAAGTAATATTGTTGCATCGAAGTTTATTTTTAGTCTAGAAAAGACAAGTCTTATTTAATTTGAATCGTAGGAATAATAATTAAGTTTGTTGTGGCCATGAAAACTACCCGTAAACTTTCCTTGATAAAGCACATTCACAACCGTATGAATGAAATTGTTTCACTCTGAGGTGCAAGGTTCACGCGAGTAACAGTGAAGATGATTTTGAAGTTGAATGTCAGCACAACGTATCAAAGTTCAGACTCCTTTAGACTGATCAGCTGTACGACAGACTGAGGTCACTCGACATATCGAAACAGGAACTAATTATTATTATTCTTCGTAAACCACCAAGGCGAGAAAAATTATGCAGCATAAGGAATGGAGAGATCCAAAGTTTGATAATCACTTAGGAGGAACGTGAACATTTATTAACTGATTTTGCAGAAAGTAAAGGCGATATAAAATGTTTTCCGATGCATTAGCTGAATTGAATAGGTTGATAAATACATACGTAATTTTACTTATGAAGTAAACTGCACACCACAAATGATGCTAACTTGAAAACTTATATAGACAGTAATATATTGGATAAATATTGAATTATCACGAATTGGAAAAATAATTTGTAGCATATGGAAGGGCGCGGGATGAGACACAGTGGATGTCATAGAGCTTTGCACAGGCACACAGATTAACACGGAAGAATGCAGGTTCTAAAACTGATGAACTTCTATTTAGCACAATTTAGTAGCAAGATTTTCGTAATAGGCAGATTTGCAGTAAAACATGGACACTGGTATTATAGTTCGTTGCACTGGGCGTGATGCAGATGGAGCACGTTGGGCATAGAACACTGAGCATGGGGTTGGCAGGCACTCGGCGTGATGCAGATGGAGCACGTTGGGCATAGAACACTGAGCATGGGGTTGGCAGGCACTCGGCGTGATGCAGATGGAGCACGTTGGGCATAGAACACTGAGCATGGGGTTGGCAGGCACTCGGCGTGATGCAGATGGAGCACGTTGGGCATAGAACACTGAGCATGGGGTTGGCAGGCACTCGGCGTTGCTGGGTAACACAGCAAGATGAGCTGGATATGGCGTAGACAGGATAAGGCATATAGATGAGAGTTTTTTTTTAAGAGATGTTGAAATGCAGATGTATATAGAGCGTTGACAGGCCGGGCATGACCTGGAAATCCAAAGATGAGAGTTGTAGGAAAGGCGCTGAGAATAGCATAAAATTCGGAACACATCAGAAGAGGCAGTTCGCAAGAAAATCTCCAATTATACAGGGACCCCCTCCTCGGTATTAAACGTTGGGTGTAGACCTGGTTTGGCACAGAATAATCCAAAGGAAATTCAGCGTGGGAGAGTCTAGATGAATTACTCCGACTTTTGAAATGTTCCTAGAAACACAGGCAAAGTTTTTTTTTACATCAGTCCATTCGGTCCGGTGGGATGGTAATATGCAGGCGGGAATTTTCTTTGATGCATGCTGATAATCCAAAGAGACAGGCGGGTGCAGGTGAAGAAAAAGCGTCCCCTCTTCTGCGAATTATAATTTTTTTTTTTTTTTTTTGCCTGGAGAAAAAAAATGTGGTCACGGAAACCATAATTTTGTAAAGATGTTGGCTGATCAGATCATAGTTTGCTATTGTTGTTCGTGATCGAATAAAAAAATCCAAGGGAGTCAGGTTCGTTGTATAATAAAAAAACTCCAGAATAGTCGTCAAGTCATTTTATTAAAAGATTATTATGACGGTGGCAAGATGATTGCGGGCAGAAGAGGGGAAAACAAGAAATACCGTTCTTAGACGGTCATTATTATGCGAAGGCAGGAGGCGAAGTGAATGTTGTTTCCACGATACAAGTTGGAAATGCACTGACAAGAATCTCGCCAAAATAGGGTTGTTACAGAGTGTCTAGGCGTAAATACTTTCAGACAGAGATAGGCATAACAAATGGTATTTGCCGGGCGAGGTTACCAGATTATTGGCGACAGGACGAATTTTGTTTCAAAAATTACTGTCGCCACGGCGATTATAACCGACAAATATCTTTCTCATGTGAATGGATTTCGACAGACAAAACAGTATGTGCTTTTAACAATCAGAATATATTTTTAGACATGGGTGTGAGTGATTGAGTTATTACCACTACCAAATAAGGGGATGCATTTGGGCAGTATGCACAGATAGACATAATTTTTAACGGACCATGTAGCCACAAAAATGCGTTATGAACACATTGTGTTATAAGCTTGGTTACGGAAAGTAAAATTACGAAAAGGCATCTGTGCTGATTTAATTCTTTTCTTTTTCTATTTTTAATCGAAAAGCCGTGAGATATTAGTGACCGAGCACAAGTGAAATGAAAAGGGAAAGGGTATAAATTACAGCGGGATTATTGTTTGTAGATTGTTTGTAGTTAAAGATAACACGATTAAATTTTGAAAAAGGAAGGGGAAAAATATAAATTAAATAAAGGATAGGGTTTGTTAAACTTAATATATGATTCTCATATCATATATTTCCCCCGTTTGCTCAGATAAAAGAATAATTTGATAGGGTTTAAATTGCAGGCATGCTCCGTCTGAAAGTTTACATATAATCAATGCACAATATGAGATAAAAAAATATAAACACATACAAATATCAAAAATGAAAATGAAAATGGAAATGGTATACCAAAATTTTTGCTACTGGTCATCATAGTGTGCACACTAGTTTATTCCTTGAGTCCATATGGCTTCATAAGAGGTTTTTTTTTTTTTTTTTTTTTTTTTTTTTTTTTTTTTTTTTTTTTTTTTTGTAGATGTAGATGTTATTTTTGCTGTTCCGGAACATATGGCAGTTGAACTACTCTACATATATAGTGATGACCAAAATATGACCAGAAAAGTTGCATTATCATCAACTAATGTTTATTTTACTGATAACTGGTCGTAAGCATGCTAAATGAATTTAAAATGTTCATATTTCTGAACACGTATAAGCTTATGTTAAGTTGCAACTACAATACAATAAAATTTTCTTTGTTCGAACATAATGCAAAATAATGATATATGTAATCTTCCATAAAATAAACATGAAATATATAAATGCAAATACAGGATATATAAGATAAGATACAGTTACAGTTACATTAACAGTTACACATGTGTAAAAATGAAATACAAAAATGATGAAGATAAAAAAATGAATAAAATTTGGGTTTAAAAATAGTAAAAATTTGTGCATTCGCACAGGACAGGATAGGGAAAGTGACGCACGATCCAAAAAAAATTCCTGCCCTAAATCTTGTCTAAGGACAAGTGTGATGGCGCAAGTTTAGGACTATTGCCTTATTTGTGGAGGGAATATTTAGGGCGAGGTCCACATTGTTGACACAACATAGACCCCGTTGCTCCCGCAGCAGTAATGCAACAAACTGAGGAGCAGTCTCGTATACTCCTTTTGACAGGGGATTTAAGGTGAATTGGAATACCAATTCGAATGTGTCTCTCATTACAATGGGGTGGAAGATCCTAAGGGCAATAATTTTGAACAGATCACCACTCCGAAAGGGAATAATTAGAAAAATAAAAATATATATATACACCTAGTGTATATCGAATAAAAGTCAATCCTAGAGTAATGAGAGAGAGTTTTGTCAAGTTCGGTAAAAATGTTAAGTCATGAGGTAAAAAAAAATATTCACTTAATTATCATTATTAAAATTAAAAAAACTGACTTTAAGAGGAAAAAAATTTTTAGTACAATTAATGTTACCATAATTATGTTTATAACTATTTATGAGATTTTAAAAAAATATGACGACAAAAGTTAAGATTTTTTTTTTTTTAGTGTATATGCGCAAACACCCCATAAACATAAAATATAATGTTCACAACAAGATTGACATATCTGCCATTCCCTTGATGAAACAAACTTGGACCAGCCGAGAACTTTCACACGGAAATATCAAATATAACATCAGTATATTGTGTACATCAATATACACAAGTGTGAACAAAACCAAAAATTTGCACAAAATACAACAATTATAAAATTATACGCTATTTTCTAGGTCTTAAATTGTAACGTGTTGAATAAGTTGGAAAGTTAATATTATTGTAACCATCATGACTTGTAAGTAAGTGATCGCTTCTTGGTGGAGCGATGATTCACCTATCAATGTGTACTCTAAAAGCAGAGTCATCAGGTGCATGTAAGCATTTGATTGAAACAGAGACAGGTGAATATTTGTGTATAACAATGTAAGGTCCAGAATATTTTGGTTTGAACTTATCTACTGATTTTAAATACACAATATCTTTGTTCATAATTTTTCTTAGTTTAGCACGTTTTTGAAAATGATCATTCATTTTGTTTTGAGAGTCTTTGATGTTATTGTATGCTTTCCTGTAAATAGAATTTAAATCTTGTAACAATTTGTAAGCTTCAAAATCTTTGTCTAGAACCTGATTGACATTATGGTCAAAAGTATCAAATATTAAGGATAGTTCTCTTCTAAAGTGAAGCAAGTTGGGAGAATATTTTGTGGAGGAATGTAGAGATCCATTATAAAGAGATTTATGAATTGATAAAGCATTTTCAAAAGTGTGACCTTCTTGAAGTAAAGTTGAAACAGAGTATTTAATTGATTTATTGACACGCTCAGACACGGCATTGCTTTGTGGCCTCGCTACACTGGAATGACGTACTTTTATGCCTAACGTGTCATTAAATTTGTCGTATATGTGTGAAGTGAATTGTTTTCCCAAATCTGACAATATTACAGAAGGTCTTCCAAAGATAGTTATATAACTGAATAAACATTTTATTATCTTTTCAGAAGTGATGGTACGCAAAGGGAAGAGTTCTAGGTGTCGAGAAAAATGGTCAATTACTGTCAATACCGACTGTCCATTACTAAAGAGACCGACCAAATCAACACTGACTGTGTCTCCTGGATGCGTAGGTGTGTATGTAGGTTGTAGTGGAGCAAGTGGAGTTTTGTGATGTTTTGCCTGTAAACATTTTGTGCAAGACGCTGCAAAATTTAAAGTGTCAGCATACATTCCTTTCCAAAAGTATTTTTTGTGACAAATGCATAGGTTTTTGTTAATCCAAAATGCGAAAAATGACATATTGTTAGAACCTTGGCTTTTAATGAATTTGGGACAATAATGTGGTAAGAAAAGGTGTCATTACAAATATTTTCTTTTTTTAACATTAAAACCTTTGAATCGGGATGAATGAAGTACATAGGGAACTGTTTCGATGAGCCCTTTTGCATAATTTCATTGTAAACTTCGGATAATTTTGTGTCTTTCTTTTGTTCGTTTACAAATGTTTCATTTGAAATTTCCAATAAAGGGTCTTTTTGATCCTTGTTACCAATAACTAAGTAATTTAGAGAATGTGTACTGTATGATAAATGATCATTATTAGTGTCTGGTAAATCATTATCGACAATTGGCAAAGCATATGGTTCATTGATAAGCTCTGGGTTGGAATTTAATTCAATTGTGTTTTTCTCGAAAGAACATCTGGACAAATAATCTGCAAGTACATTTGAAGAACCGGGAATGTGATCAAAAGTGTATGTATATTATGATAATTCTTTTAACCATCTAGTTGTTATATCAGCGGGATTAGTTGTTTTCTTGTATTTTTTTAAAGGAGCACTATCGGATAAAATTACAAACTTTCGGTTATATAGGTAGTATTTAAAAGCTATTACTGATTTGCAGATGGCCATTAATTCAAGTTTTAGTGCTGGATAACGTTTTCCAGACTGTTTAAGAGATTTAGAAAAAAATGCAATGGGAAGTAATTGTCCTTCATGTTCCTGTAACAGAGCACCTCCTATGGCTATTATTGACGCATCTGTGTTTACGTAAAAAGTTTTAGACCAATCGGGTAAACGAACCATGGGAGAATTAAAGAACACCTGTTGCATTTGATCAAATAATTTTTGATGTTTTTGAGTCCATTTAAATGTTGTTCTTGGTGTAGTGAGATCTATAAGTGGTTGGATAATTTTTGAAAAAGAAGGCACTAGAGATTTGTAAAATGTGACCAGACCAATAAACCTTTTTAATTGTCTTTTTGTTGTCGGTGTAGGAAAAGAATTTATTTTGACAATATTTGATTGGACTGGAGAAATGGAATGATTTTCAATGTGAAAACCTAAGTAGTCAACAGCGGTTTTGTGAAATGAACATTTATTGGGCGAGAGCGTTAAATTATATTTCGATAAAATTTCAAGTACTTTCTGTAATTTTGCACATGTTTCCTCAAAAGAATTAGAACCAAAGATCAAATCGTCTTGATATGCAAAAATACCTTCCATTTCTAATTCATCAATAATAGTGTCCATTAAATTTTGAAAGAAACTACTACTATTCTTTAATCCAAATACCAATCTTTTGAAACGAAAAGTACCATAAATGCATGTGAATGTAAGTGGATCTTAATATTTTTCAGGTAAATTTATCTGATGATAGGCCTGTTGAAAATCTAACGAATTGAAATATTTATATGCAGATAAATTTGAAATAATGGTCTGTATTTTGGGAAGTGGATATGAAGATCCTTGTAAGACGGAATTTAGCATTCTTAAATCAAGAGCGAGTCTGTATTTTTGTTTTGCAGACCCATCAGACTTCTTTCTAACCAGCAAAATGGGACATGCCCATTCTGAACAGTTACGTTCAATAATATTTGCTTCAAGAAGTTGATTTATTTGCTCTTTCATTTCTTGGTGTAATGATTGTGGTACTGGAAAAGGTAATGTTTTGATTGGGTAGTCATTAATGAATTTGAGATTTGGAACAACCTTGTCTGTGTGACCTAATGTTTTCATTGATTTCGAAAAAGAACTGTAGTATTTTAACAATAATGAGCCTAAGGTTTTTGCTTGTTGAGTGTCTAGATGTTCCAATTTGAAGTCCTGTATTGTTAAATCTTCCTTTCTTTTTTTTAAGACCTCATCTGAAGCTTTAATGTAATTGCAAATAAACTGTTGTAAATTATCATGAGGTTGGATATTGAAGCTGTTGATGTTGTCGCATGACTTCATGGTCTGTGAAAAATTGTCGTTTTTAAATGGTTCCATAATTTCCGAAACTTCATATAAAATTCCTATTCGTGCATTTTTGTTTATGTGTACAGGTTTGTTAGCAGAATTTTGTAAGAATATGTATACATGTGATTTTTGTAGGTGTTTGTTATGATTTTCCTGATCGACCGATTCAACATCATTATTGTTACCTAGCAGACTGTCATAACAAATAATTTGTTTATTAGAAATAGTACTTTCAAAACATTACTGCATTGAAGGGTTTAAAGAATCAGTGTCGATGGAAATCCATGTTTTCTCATGTGGTTCAAGTTTTAATTTATGTGCAAGGCGAATCGTTTTGACTGAATTAGACGGAGAGTTTACATGTTCACTTAGAAGATTTATGTCTTTGCCATCAGCTGACGCGCTAAGTAATGGCACATGAAATTCATTTGTTGACATTCTATTTTTGTGCACATCAATTATGATCCTGTGTTTATGAATAAAGTCAAATCCTAATATTCCTTGAAAACTAGAGGTATCGGGAATGTCAACAATATAAAAACTGTGACTAAAAGATTTGTGGTGAATTCTGATTGAGGCTTTTATACATGCGGTGAAGTCAACATCGGAATTTACTGTTTTAAGGGTAACTGTTGTGCCTAACCTTTTATATTTAAGATTGTGCTTAATAGAATCGAAAAGGGACTGTGATAAAAGGGAAATTGTGGACCCTGTGTCTAAAAGTAAAATTGTGTCTGTTCTTGCTATAGAGGCCTTTATAAGGGGGAGTGTTGGGGAACTATTATTCACATTTGAAATAACCTCAACTTTCTTTTCGTCACTTGGCGATACAGTTTGCGATGAACTTTCAGTTGATCTGTGCACTGTTTGTGACGACCCATTCCTGGTCATTTTTATGTTTGTTGTGGTCTGTGAAGCGACCGAATTGACTAGTCTTTCCTTAGAAATTTTTGGAAGAGTTTCATCAAACGACCATGGGAATGTAGGGCAAGTTGCTGATGTTAAAATGTTTTCCTGAGATGCAAAGCCATCAGCTAAATTACATCTCCTTAATAGTTTAAAGATTCCCCTTTCTGATTACTTTTTTGCGAAAATTTGGATTGAATTTGTAGTTTTGGTATCCACATTTATTTGCATTAGATCTTCTCCATTTAAAACAAAATTTTGCAGTGTGGCCACGTTTCAAACACAACTGACCAGTGGGTGGAGAATTCGAATTTTTTTGTTTATTAGTGCGGTAATAGCTATGACCAGTGTATCTTTTTTTGAAGTCTTTTTTATACTGATCATGCGAGTTTTGTGGGCGAGATGGTTGACTATGAGAGTTATTTTTGTCCTCGCTACCTGTTAACGACAAAGCGTTAATTTTTTCATTTAGTGATTTCAACTGCAGGGCGATCGAGTCTGCGGAGCTAGATGATGCGCAGGGTTGCAATATTTTCTCATTTTGCATGATCTCCTGGAGAGCTTGTACTCTATTTACCGCTTGTTTATAACTTGATATTCCCTCTTCTTGTATTTTAACCCTTAAATTTGAGGGAATTGCTGAAATAAACTTAGTAAATTTTATATTATCAAGGGCCGTTCTATCTGTTATAGTGTCATGTACACGAGCAGTGAGTGTGTTTATACGATGCGCTAAGTTTCGAATTGATTCCTCTGGTAATAACAATAGATTATTAAATTCAACCAACGCAGTAGTTTTACTCGGGGGAGCGAAAAACGCTCTCAACTCTTTTTCGACAAAATCCAAATCGTTAGATTTATAGATCTCAGGGTTTTGCGTGAAAAAGGTTAACGCTGGGCCTGTCAATTTCCCACCCAGAAATTGAATTGCTTCTTCGTGCTTCCATTTTTGTATACGGGCCAATGTTCTTAACTGATTAAAAAAACTCTAATAAACTGGGTTTGCCATCAAAATTGGTGACTTTAAAAGTTAGTTTGCTGGCCATATTTGGCTAACGAGTGAGCAAATACAGAAATATTTGCAATAATTTATCAGATAAATAAATCTTTACTTTACGAAAATATTAAAAATTCAGGTGGGGAAAATTTTGTTTACCTGAAATATTCACAGTAACTTTCCAGAAAATATTTACTGCAAAAATTATTTATAAGCAAAAATATAATAAATGAATAAATAAAATGAATGCAATCTCTCTTTTTTTTTGCAAAAGAAAAGAAACAAAAACAAAATACCTACAATCTCCAGAATGAACAATTATTCACACCAAAAATATATTATCTTCTTTCTTTTATTATTATCTATATATATATATTTTTTAATTCTTAACCAAAAGATATCTTAATTTTCAAAAGAACCAACAATTTGGAAAAAAATTATGCAAATACATAAAGAAATGAATCGTTCATTCTGCAGACAGCAATATACTTTGTGGCAGAAAAATCTATGAACTGTATCTAGAAAAAGTATGTCTGCCTTATTATAAAATCAAAATTTTTATGCAATATATTAAATAAAATTTCAGTCATGGAAAAATGTGACATCTAAGCAGACCTTTGAGAGAAAAATGAATAACTAAATAAATAAATATTATGCCATATGTTTCACACAAAGTATTGTTTATTTTTAAAGAAACAAACCTTTAAAAAAAGGAGATGCAACTACTAATTTACTCTTTCTTTGTTGAAACTAATAATAATCATACCTTCAATATATGAAAAAAATCATATTGCATAATGGAAAAAAAACTTTAGAAATAAAACCAACAATATGCAAAAATTCTCTTATTGACTTATTTTCTTTATTTAGGATTTATCTTGTGAATTTTAATTTTTTTTTTTTTTTTTTACATACAGAATATGATTTACCAACTTACCTATAACTGGCAAGAAAATTGATATTGAAAACAGAAAGAAATTTAAATTGTTTAATGATTACTATATAAATCATTATTAAAGCATATCTTAGTGACCATTAAAAAAAACATTTTTACTTTTTTTTTTTAAACAATGTATCAACACATTAAAAATATAAAACTCTTACCTGTAGCATAAGAAAAAAAATAATCCATTATATTGTTATTATATCATTTAAAAGACAACTTTATCTATAAAAGAAAAATTATGCAAAGGTCCTCTTTTTTTTAAAAAAAACAAATGATGAAGTAATATTGTTGCATCGAAGTTTATTTTTAGTCTAGAAAAGACAAGTCTTATTTAATTTGAATCGTAGGAATAATAATTAAGTTTGTTGTGGCCATGAAAACTACCCGTAAACTTTCCTTGATAAAGCACATTCACAACCGTATGAATGAAATTGTTTCACTCTGAGGTGCAAGGTTCACGCGAGTAACAGTGAAGATGATTTTGAAGTTGAATGTCAGCACAACGTATCAAAGTTCAGACTCCTTTAGACTGATCAGCTGTACAACAGACTGAGGTCACTCGACATATCGAAACAGGAACTAATTATTAGTATTCTTCGTAAACCAGCAAGGCGAGAAAAATTATGCAGCATAAGGAGTGGAAAGATCCAAAGTTTGATAATCACTTAGGAGGAACGTGAACATTTATTATCTTATTTTGCAGAAAGTAAAGGCGATATAAAATGTTTTCCGATGCATTAGCTGAATTGAATAGGTTGATAAATCCATACGTAATTTTACCTATGAAGTAAACTGCACACCACAAATGATGCTAACTTGAAAACTTATATAGACGTAATATATTGGATAAATATTGAATTATCACAAATTGGAAAAATAATTTGTAGCATATGGAAGGGCGCGGGATGAGACACAGTGGATGTCATAGAGCTTTGCACAGGCACACAGATTAACACGGAAGAATGCAGGTTCTAAAACTGATGAACTTCTATTTAGCACAATTTAGTAGCAAGATTTTTGTAATAGGCACATTTGCAGTAAAACATGGACACTGGTATTATAGTTCGTGGCACTGGGCGTGATGCAGATGGAGCACGTTGGGCATAGAACACTGAGCATGGGGTTGGCAGGCACTCGGCGTTGCTGGGTAACACAGCAAGATGAGCTGGATATGGCGTAGACAGGATAAGGCATATAGATGAGAGTTTTTTTTTAAGAGATGTTGAAATGCAGATGTATATAGAGCGTTGACAGGCCGGGCATGACCTGGAAATCCAAAGATGAGAGTTGTAGGAAAGGCGCTGAGAATAGCATAAAATTCGGAACACATCAGAAGAGGCAGTTCGCAAGAAAATCTCCAATTATTCAGGGACCCCCTCCTCGGTATTAAACGTTGGGTGTAGACCTGGTTTGGCACAGAATAATCCAAAGGAAATTCAGCGTGGGAGAGTCTAGATGAATTACTCCGACTTTTGAAATGTTCCTAGAAACACAGGCAAAGTTTTTTTTTTACATCAGTCCAATCGGTCCGGTGGGATGGTAATATGCAGGCGGGAATTTTCTTTGATGCATGCTGATAATCCAAAGAGACAGGCGGGTGCAGGTGAAGAAAAAGCGTCCCCTCTTTTGCGAATTATAATTTTTTTTTTTTTTTAATTTTGCCTGGAGAAAAAAAATGTGGTCACGGAAACCATAATTTTGTAAAGATGTTGGCTGATCAGATCATAGTTTGCTATTGTTGTTCGTGATCGAATAAAAAAATCCAAGGGAGTCAGGTTCGTTGTATAATAAAAAAACTCCAGAATAGTCGTCAAGTCATTTTATTAAAAGATTATTATGACGGTGGCAAGATGATTGCGGGCAGAAGAGGGGAAAACAAGAAATACCGTTCTTAGACGGTCATTATTATGCGAAGGCAGGAGGCGAAGTGAATGTTGTTTCCACGATACAAGTTGGAAATGCACTGACAAGAATCTCGCCAAAATAGGGTTGTTACAGAGTGTCTAGGCGTAAACACTTTCAGACAGAGATAGGCATAACAAATGGTATTTGCCGGGCGAGGTTACCAGATTATTGGCGACAGGACGAATTTTGTTTCAAAAATTACTGTCGCCACGGCGATTATAACCGACAAATATCTTTCTCATGTGAACGGATTTCGACAGACAAAACAGTATGTGCTTTTAACAATCAGAATATATTTTTAGACATGGGTGTGAGTGATTGAGTTATTACCACTACCAAATAAGGGGATGCATTTGGGCAGTATGCACAGATAGACATAATTTTTAACGGACCATGTGGCCACAAAAATGCGTTATGAACACATTGTGTTATAAGCTTGGTTACGGAAAGTAAAATTACGAAAAGGCATCTGTGCTGATTTAATTCTTTTCTTTTTCTATTTTTAATCGAAAAGCCGTGAGATATTAGTGACCGAGCACAAGTGAAATGAAAAGGGAAAGGGTATAAATTACAGCGGGATTATTGTTTGTAGATTGTTTGTAGTTAAAGATAACACGATTAAATTTTGAAAAAGGAAGGGGAAAAATATAAATTAAATAAAGGATAGGGTTTGTTAAAACTTAATATATGATTCTCATATCATATGTCTAGTGAACTTTTATATTCTACACACAATTTCAAATCACTGGAAATGATTGTCTTGTTTTCCTTTTAACTTAAAAACCTTTTAGAGAGCTTCTCAGTTCTATCTTAAAATTTTCGCGTTTTGACACATTCAAAAGATAGGAACCAACATGTCTTGGATATTTTCTTATTTTAATGGCATCATCCGAATTTGTAACGTATTTGGTCTACAAAAATCTAACATAAAGTATAATTCGTTAATGCCGTGATCTTTGATGCTAATAATTTTATATATAAGATATGGCATGATACTAAAATTGATATCAATGTTAATATATCAGCGATCGACAGAAAATAAAATTAGCACAAGGCCCAAAATCGAGTTGCTGTGGTACTGAATTCAATGTACCATAAAGCTGAAATAAATAAATAAGACAATAAATTCATATTCAGAATATTTTTCGGAAGAAGTAACTATAGCTGCGATGGGGGATTTGGGAGTTAACTGTGATAATTATTTTGGTCGTACAGATGTTATGACAGCAATCTGTCATATATATATAAATGCTTTCTTACATTTTATTTATTTAAAACAAACCCCTCTTAATTTTAAAAACTTTCCATATTCATCCGTTTCCCTGTATATTAATAACACTTTTTCTCTCTGTTTTATTTCATAACATCTCAACAGTAATCTAAATGTGGAGTTATACGAATTCATTTCTGGTTCAATAAATAATTCTTTTCATTTAAGCATTCTTTTTGCCGTTACAATAATTGAATAAATAAAAGATAAATAGTAGTTTCTACATCACAGTTAGATATCAAGATTTATTGCAAAAAAGAAATTAAGAACTTTATTTATTACTTTTAAATCTATTTTTTATAATTATCCTTATTGTTCATAAAACAATCCACATGTAATTCATTTTCACTCTTCATTCATTTAACCTTGAATTGCATCTCTGGATGTAATCAAATTATAGCAATATGTATATAAAACAAATATACTTATTTATAGCTTCTAAAATAAACATAATAATAATTATTCTTTTGATCTCTCATAAATAATCCAAAATAATTTAACTCCTATTTCAGAGTCATTAATCTTGCAAATGTTGACAGTTCAAATTATAGCAATAAATTATACCAATAAATATACCTTCATCTCATTTAAAATAACGTTTTCCTTTTCAAACTGTCAAATAGATTATCCTTAATATATGTTTTTTTTTTTTTTTTATGTTTGCTTACTCAGAAAAATAACGGTTATTCTTGCTTTATTCTCAGTTGCATCTTCCAATCAAAATAATGGGTGATGATATCAATTGCTAAATTTAGCTCAACATGTCCAAATATGGTAACGTTTCTGGCTCTGAGGCAAATAATTATTTTAATTTACTGGAAATTCCACACCCAGTCAAAAGTGTCTTGTCTTTTCGAATTCTAACGCCAAAATAATGTATTCACTAATGTGTTTTGGCACCAATTTTGTTCGCCAAGTAATGTAAATCTCTGGCAATAATATTATGTGACTACTCACTCTCTGCTTGAATACTCACTGTGTGAGTTGCTTCTTCTGCTGGCTCCTACTAAGAGATACCTCTCCTATACTATACTATATTATACTATATGATCATGGAAAAATTAATAAAAGCATTGAATGTCTATTTATGGAGTTTTTTTAATTAAAATTACGGAACCTGGAAAATATTTCTATAATTTAAAAGACTCTCTTCGCCCTCAACAATTTACGACGTCACAGAATTTGGTGAACATGCCAGGATTTTTTCTCCATATTTAAAAAAAAAAAGAAAAAAAAAACTCAACAATTTACCACGTCACAGATGTAAGAAAAATTAACTTCCGTTTTATACCTGAAATATATGGAGTATATTACGATCACTTGTGACCACAAAAACACAGATTAGCGAAAAGACACAAGAATAACTCCAAACATGGCAATTGGATGTTTAATGGCAAGTGCGGCGAAAGATATACCTTTGGGGAGTGACCTGGAAAGGCACAGCTTTTTGTGAATTACATTTCTAGAGGGAGATCAGATACAGAATGATGGGATAATTACTTCAAAATCCGTGACAGATGTTACATATGTTGGCTTGCGGTTTTCGCCAAATCTCTTTGTACAATTTGCCGGCGTGGTGATGAATATGCAGAGAGATACAGAAACACGTAGATTTTACAAACCAAAAAGGATCTATATGATAAATTGCATCCCCAATGCAGGGCGATAGGGTTAAAAAGCCAGGCTTCCTGGGAACAGAAAATTATCTCAAGCAGTTAGTGATTACATCTGCTGAATGTAAAATTTATGAACTAACTATAGACATATTTGCAAGACGCACCCATGCAACATTTTGCACAATTATATATTTTGAAAAAAGAAGTGAACGCAGAAGAATCATTTTAGAGATGCCTCATTATAAAATTCCAGAGATAACGTTTAACGGCTACATTTTAAGTGTTAAATGCAGAGGTGCTCACTTAAAAGGAAAAATTCTTCTTTCTCTTTTTTTATTTACATCAAAAGAACATTTGTTAGAAATAAAATGTAGTAGGATGATTTAAATAAAGGCATTTTCTTTAATAATAGAAAGACATAGATTTAAATACAGGGAATGGGATGCACAGATAAATTAAATTTTAAATATAATTTTAAAATAATTAAATTAAATGCACATTGAATACGAAAAGAGTGTTAACTATTAAGAAAAACATATATAATGGAAACTCCATTGCATTAACCTATCCAAAAATATTGAAAAGTTGATAAATTTAATACGCCATATTGTCTGCTACGATGTATACGCAGGATATACAAACCATTGTAAAGAAAAGCATAAATAAACAGAAAATGTAGCTTACATCTATTTCAAGGCTTCAAAAAAAGTTTATCAAATATTTTGCTGCTTTCTTTTCAAGTGTTTGATATGAATGTATACTGAATATATGCGAACTATTTCAGCTTTTGTATACTTTATAAAAATAACGTATTACAAAATGCCTATTTTTATACACTTAAATTCTTCAATATAACGCATTTTTTTTTTACTTGTTGTGACAAACATGCACTTTGGAAGCACTTTCAAATTTAAATCCCGGTTGAGCTACAGCCATATTATATATTGATAAAAATGTATAAAGTAAGAAATTTTATCAATTTTCCATGAAAATAAAAAAGTAACACTAAAAAAATCTCTTAATTATATTCAAATGTGTAAGTTTGTAGCAGATATAAACGTTTAAAGAGATCTTTGGTGCTAGTTTGGTTAATATGAATACTTGGTACATATGAAATATTTGTTTGTAATTATTAACTGTTATTATTAGTTGTTGTAATTATTTATTTTTGTTTATTAGAATATGTTTGCTTTTATTTAGTAAACTTCTTGCATGGCATTGTGCATAAATAAACAAATATTTAACACAAATGCATCCACATTTAAAATCAAATACCAAAATGCTAACTGTAAAATTATAACCTATGCTATTTCTCATATTTTTTAAGAGCGCAAGGGGAAATTTCGCGACATTTAAAATTAGATATAATTTTCTACTACTTAAAAATTTAGAAATATCCAATTAAGAGTAAATTTCAAATTAATATACTTTTCCAGTGAAATAGACCACACAGGTCATTTTTCTGTAATTACTTTTAAATTAATTAATCTGATGGAAAACTACGCATAATATGAACCCATTCATCCGTTGAAATGAAAACAAAATAATAACCCAACAACTCAAACAAACTGCACAGCAATTACGAAGTTTTGAAGCCTGACACTTCCAATCGAATAAGCAGATTTACAAAACTCTGATCCATCAGTAGGGTAATGAAATAGAAATGTAAAATCACTTACCTTTCAAAACTCTTCAAGATGAAGAAAATACGAGAATTTTACTATCTACTTCAGTATCAAGCATGACAAATTATCTCACTTGTTTCATGGCCCTTGAGATATAATTCCAGTCATAGATGGATGCACCTATTCTTTATTAAACCAGTCGTTGGGGGCCACCGTAATACTTACCCATCATAAATATGCATAATATAAAATATGAAAATAAAACATGTATAAACTATTTATAAAATGCATTGCAATTCGAATAAAATCCTGGCTTGATGACGTCATAAACTTTAAATCGAGGCTAACGAAAAAGACAGGCTACCGCGGTGCATTCCACTTATCTTTTTTTACAGACCGCTAGAGTGACGTGATACTCTTCTCGTACACCTTCATTCGTGCATTCGAGCATCACATGACTCCGGTGGTCTGTAAAAAAAGATACGCGTAAAGTACCGCGGTAGCCTTTCTTTTTCGTTAGCCTCGCTTTAAATGCTCTATTGCTGAATTTCGTAAGAGAAACATCCTTATAACTCTAAAAATTATAATTCTATTAACTAACAGTTTACTGCGTCAGATTAAGCGTCTCTTTACTAATTAAAATATATCTTTCAATTGAAATTTGAATGAAATACAGGGTCATGAAAAATCGAAGAATGTGGAAAATGTGATTACAAATATCTCGGCAACTCATTGTCCGATCGACTTCATTCTTAATGCAAAATGTATATTACTTTATTGTTTTTTATATTCACTCCTTAAAAAACAATTTCCAAAATTTTATATACCTTTTATCAGAACGAATATTCCAAGAGTCCGAAAAAAATAGTTCCGGATAATCGAGGTTACTGAAATTCAATAAGCTTCTTCCCATTATTACATACTAAGTACGTAGTAAATTTCAAGTCTCTACCTCAAATAGTTCGGGAGATAGAGTGTCTACAGACACACAGACAGACGGACGGCAATTTTTTTTCTAAAAATATGTTTTTCGGAATCTCCAGTGTCTGAAATGTGTAAATCCGTCAATTTTTTTTTCAAAACGATTACAAGACATACCCTATACTACACATGGGTAAGTAATAACTGCAGAGGTCCATATTACCACTCTTTTCTGTATTATGCAAGTAGCATTTCATATTCCTAAGCTACAGAAAAATTAAAGAATAACAACATTTCTTCAAAATTTTATCCTGCCTCAGGGATCATCAATTAATTACGGCACACAAATTTATGTTTTTTTGTAAAACCTCCCTCTCCCAATGTCACACGTTACCACACTCAAATGATCCATCCCTCTACTATGACACCACATTTTTCGCAACTGTTAATTTAGTGGAAGTTTTGATTAAAACAATGCGATTATTGCTTTTCTATTTTAAAGTTTTTACGAATTTGTAGCAAATTACAATCCCATTAAAATCAATTCTACCCAAATAAAAATACATACAATAAAACCAGTTTTTGGTGTAATTCTACCTCAAACAGGAAATTTTCATAATTCCGGCGAAAAAGATACTGAAGAAACATAATTTCTAAGACAAAATCCTGTCTAAAACGGAATTAATTTTCTAGTTCCTTCTGATTATATCTTAGATAAATTTACTGTATTTTTATTTTGAAATTTATTATGCTGCTTCGAAACAATCCCTACCTAATTGTTTCAATATTTTATATGTGATACCACAACGTGTTGATATCCTCTCCCTGTCACATTGTGTCACAAATTATGCAACCCATCCTCTACACTTCCAGTGTGAAGTAATTAATGGATGACCCCTCTACTGAACAGTACACCAATTGTTACCGACTACTGTTTACTTACAAATCGAAAACATACAACATTTTATTTTTAATAACAAATTATTCTTTATAATATGGCAACTTATTGAATATTCTAAGGATTTTTTAGCATTACCTATTTTTTTATACAGAAAATATAATTGATTGAAATAATTTTTTTTTATGTTATTCAACTGAAACTGTGTATTTTCTTTAAATGGACCCCGTTAAAGCCAAGGGAATAGGTCAGGTTGTTAGCCTTATATATATTGTGTATATAGACAAATTCGTTATAATCCACTAAAGCTAAAAAAATACGACCAATTTTTACGAATAAGATTTCACTTGATTTGTCTTTTACAATCAGACTAACATTTTTTAAAAAGAATTACGGTAGTGTACTTGTAGTAGCAGTGAAATGTCCAGATTTCATACGCTCCAGATATACTCTTGAAATTCAAAACTGACACAAATAAGGTGTCCTTCAATTCATTTTAATAAAATAAATAAATGTATTGCATAAACTGCACCCTTAGCAAAATAGGGCAAAGCAACAGACGTCAGATCACTGATAAAATAAAAAAGCAATCCATTATTCTTTTAGTGAAACGTATTACAATTAGTGCTAGATTGGTTTTGCTCCGGACATCAGTAATTATTGCCATCGCTTTGTTTTCAAAGTCGTCAATAGTAACAAAGGCCATGATAGCTTTTTGAAAAAGAAAATGCGATATGAATCTGTGGTTTGCATAAAAGTACACCACAGAAATACTGTCCAGTTATCTTGCGCACCAGATATTTCTTGAACGAAACAAACAAATAATTAAGAAAAAATTAAGAACTACCGCCAAACTAGGGAAAAAGATTAGCAAAAGGAATATATTTTGCCTTATAACTGTCTAATCTATAAAACTTTTTATACCTATTTTATATTGTTGAAGTTTTGTATCACTAATTTTGCGTACAATTCAAGTTATTTTCAGTAGATTTAGTTCCGTAACCATCAGTAACATTTTTGTTAGTCGTTAGTAGGAAGTGTCCAACCCATTATCGAGAATATATAAAGTATTAAAAATAAAAATTGAACAATAAATAAATGCGAATATTTACATTGTAAAAGTATCAATATAAAAATATGTTCTAATAAAAGTTGTTAGAGGTTACGCTAAAATCAACCTTTAAAAGCTTTTTTTTTATTACACATCGTATTATTCCGATTTGGAGTTTCATAGTTTTATTATCTCTTTTTATTCATTTTTTTACATATACCTTACTGAAAACTGCATAAAATATTTTGTAGTTTTTATTTAAATTACTTGATTTTAAATATTCTTTCTGTGTGAAACTTTCGTTTATCTGTTTACTGAATAATTCGAAAAATAACAAATTTTAATTTAAGGGGAAAAGATTAATCTTTGATGAAATTTGTATTAAAATTAAATGGAAACTTCTTTCGAAGTTTTGAAGATCAATTATTAAAGAATTTTCCGCGTTAATTTTTTTTCTCGTGGTTTTTCACATTCATAAAATTAAAGCAAAACTGTTTATTGATTCCAAACTTTCATTAAATATTAAAATAACACCATCAGTCGGAATTATACATTGTACATTGTATATTGTACATTGTATATTGTACATTGTATATTGTACATTGTATATTGCACATTGTATTTTCATACACATGTATAGAGAGAGTTCGGGGCACCTAACAGGACCCCAATTGGCGCGGGGCCCTGAACAGTCGTCCCGTTTGCCTAATTGTTGCTCCGGCCCTGTCCACGTTCAGCTGCTAGGCGGATTTTATTAATTCTTCTTTTGTTGGAATGGACTCGTTATGATGAATCTTCCAAGGAGAACAAAAACATCAAGAAAACAAGAAAGAAAAATCATGCATCAAGCATAGATTATGAAACTCTTCCCAACACTCACAGAATGCTTTAACAAACCTTCGCTGTTTAACAAGGTAAATAAAATATATGCTAAAACAGTATACTAAAATTCACTTCACTTAGAAAATACATAGCGCAATTCAAAATTCCCTTTCAGCAATTTCCGTGAATAAATGGAAATTTAGTCTTTTAAGCATCCCTTTATATGATCTATGGAATTTATATGCACCAATTAATATGTAAAAAATTAAGTTTTATTCATTTCTTCATATTTTTATTATTAAAAGTTTCATTCAGGCAAAAACACGCTAAAAACTATTGAAATCACACTTACCAGAAATTATCATACAAAGGCGGCAATGTATCCAATTCTTTGCATAGTCCTGTATATGATTTTATTACCTAAGAAAACATTTTAGAAATAGCAAAACCCATTTGAATACCAAATTTCAGCAATTACAGGCCATAGCCAGAAATGTATTCCCATTCTTTTCTGCAGCCTTGCATATAATCTATAGATTTCTATATAAACTATATAGTATTCTGCAATTTAGTTTAGTATAAGAAAACACATAACACAGTTGAAAATTCACATTCAGTAGTTTCTACCAATAGACGGAAACATATTTGAATTATTTTCTACAGCACTGTATACTACAGTATGATTTTTATACACGCCACATATTAAGTTAAAGTTTAATTCAGACAAAAACACGCTGAAATCTATTGAAATCAAACTTACCAAAAATGATCATACAGAGACGGCCAGGTACCCAGATTTTCGCGTGACCCTGTATATGATTTTATTTATATCCAACAAACATATCTTAGTATACTAAATATATTTCACGTTCAACATGTATAACTCGATAAAAACCTTTAAGCAATTTGCGCTGATACACAGTAATGCTTACGAATTCTTTTGTGTAGTCCTGTATATAATATATAGCATTTATACATACCATATAGTATTCAAAAATTTAGTTAAACGCATACCTAACTGAAACCGCACTTCCAGCAATTATCGCTTATAGATAGTACTTCGGATACATTATTGTATCCGAAATATTTTGTGTGTCCCTGTAAATGAACGATAAATGCTATGCACATCATATTATATAACAAGTATCTTTTAGTAAACCTCAGTAATATATATCAATTTCATTATATTTAAAATAGTGTAACCTAATTAAAATACGCTGCAAACAGTTTTTCTCCATAGACCATTATGTATGTAACCGAATACTTTTGTGTGACCCTGTAAATGAATGATAAATGCTTTACACTCCATATTCTACAGAAAGCATGCTTTAGTGCACCTTAGAAAATGATATGAATTGCAATATGTTTGTAATTGTGTAACATAATTAAAATGCACCGCAACCGAGTTTTCCCCATAGATCATAATATAACAGAATTCTTTTAAGTTATCCTGTAAACTAATTATAAGTGCTAGACGTGCGATATTCGATAGTAAGCATCTTGTAGTGCGCTTCAGCGATGTACATCAATTTCAATATATTTGAAATATTGTAACATCATTCAAATACGCTGCAAAGGACTTTTCCCCATAGACTATAATGAATCGGCATTCTTTTGAGTACCCCTGTACACGAAGTATAAGTGCTACATACTTCATTTTCAATACCGAACATACCATAGTAAATTTCAATAACATATATCAATTGCATGGCAATTCGACTATGTTTACGCGAGTAAGATCACAGACAGGCAGCAGACAGACAGACAGACACACCAAATTCATAAACACTTTTCAACTATGTTGGAAAGTTTTAAAAAGACAGTAAAAATTTTAAAAAATTAAAAATGACAATTTGTGGAAATACCCTAATCATCCTGCAACTTTTAGAAAACAACTGAAGTTTAGCTCACTATATTTTCGATATATTTCAATATGTTCATGATATTTGATTGGCCTTTATATGAGTTGTCCCCAAGTTGGCTACTAAATTAAGTAAAAATGTTTTTTTATCGTTTGCGCATGCCCATTTACTTTTTTTTCTCGTAAATGCTCATATTTCTTAAAATATTTAAGGTACTATCTATATTCGAATTGCAGTATGTATTTTCTCCTTTAATTTGTCAAATTTCCAGAAAGTGATGTTAAATTTGGTTGAAAATCCTATACGCTATAAACAAAAGATATGGCATCTGCAGGTAATATGGCCACAATAAAGTTAGAAATTTGTAAACGGCAATAGTAACTGGTTTAAAAAATATATATAAATTGAATAACAAAGCAGACCCATTTTAGCACAGTGTTGCCAGTAGGCAACTTTTAAAAAATTCAGTTTACTTGATTGACACCAGTTTTTTGAAATGATATAATTTGCCTTCTTTTTGCCTTACTTGATCAGTCATGAAATAATACAAATTTTACTTTCTCAAAAAACTGGTGGCGATCAAGAAAACTGATTTTTAAAAAAGTAGCCTACTGGCAACATTGTTTTAGCACTAGAAAAAAAAATATTAAACATATAAACTAGTCAAAATTTGTACCTGTAGCAATTTGTTTTAAAAAAAGCGAGTTGATGAATGTAATATTGCCACATGCAAGTAATAAGCCCATAGGTGAAATAAAATGAAAAGATTTATATTAAACGTTTAAAAAACAACAATTATTACAAAACCAAATTTATTATTTGAAAGTTTATAAAAATAATAAAAAATAATCATGAAGAAAATTTAGAAATAATTTTGAAGCAATTATAAAACTTTAACGGTAAAAAATGTTTTTACTTTTATTTTAACCGCACATGTAAGGCAAATAATTTTTTCTGTATTTTTACTGGTAAGTCCGACACTTTTCCCGTGCACATAATTACGACAAACAACACATAATCTAATATCTATAGCTTTTTCCACCTGCCTGGCCATATTCCCAACAAAAACCAATTTCATAAAAATTATCGTTTGTCTGTCGGCAATCTCCGATATTGAAATTCGTTTATACGAATAAAAACAGCATTATACACTCTAAAATATTATGCATACAAGTAATCATAAACACTTTGTTTAAATTAGATAAAGAACAAACCTACCAGAGACAAATTTATAACATGCCATGGTAACTAACATAAAAACAACGATGTCTGCTCTCCCATGCACGTGGTCTGAGAATCTGGGCTAAACCAACTGTTCTGACTTCCCGCAACTGGATTAAAGTGCCATTTTTTTATTTTACTTAAACTGGTAACAGTATTATGAATTGGCCATATTACCATCAGATACCTTATGCGAAAATTTCTTTATTTTTTAAAAAACCTTGAATATACGTGCAATTTGTAAACAAATGTTCTCGAAAGTAGAAAAAGGACCCACATAGTCATGTGCTATATATCATTTTAAGCATTTTATTTTATATGGGATCACAAATATAATTTTCTTTATTCAATTATTCAATTTGTTGTTGGTCACCTGTTTTTTCGCATGACCAAACCTTCGCTGAAAAATACCAAGTTAAATATTTCTGAAGAATTCGCCTAGTACTTCTTTAGATATTCGACAAAACGTCTAAAATCGAATGTGTCTGGTTATTTTTGGCCCCATAGCGTATGTAGTAAGTACTTTTGTGTTATATAAAAAGTGAAATACATTTACATTAAGCGAGAAAAACTTTTTTCTTATTTCTTTATATGTAAATATCATGATTATAAACATCATGCTAAATCTTCGCTCACTCGGTCGAGAAGTCATCTATACCCTTAATTCATCATATAACTATTAGAAGAACTATTACTGATTTTTCGCCACTCAGAGGAAAAATATTCAGAATTGAATATTCTTTGCAAGAAGCAATATATAAATATTGGAAAACAGCAAATGTTCTGCTCCTATCGTTGGAAAAATATTTCCTAATTTTGATCTCATGTCTCATTATTAGAAAAAAAATGTGTCTGTCTCTAACAAATGCCAATTCTAAAACCGTCTTATTTTTGTTTTTGATTATAAATTAGACATTTTAAACAAGTCACGTCTTAACTTTCTCTGTAATCTTCAAACTTCTCCCAATTCGTAATTGATTGCCTTTCCCCAACAAATGTCAATTCTAAAACCATCTTATTTTTGTTTTTGATTATATATTAGTCATGTTAAATTAGTCATCTCTTAACTTTCTCTGTAATCTTTAAATTGTTCACGATTTTCGTAATTAAATACTGCACAATGATTGATTAAAATGTCATAGCTGAAAATCGGACACTTTTAAACGAATCAATACGAATTTAGTGCGGCAAAAAATTCTTATTTTGAAAAAAAAAATCTGTTTAGATTTTTCTGACATGCCAAATATAAGTGAATGAAAGCTTGAAGCTATGCTCCTCTCCTCGTCAAAAGCCCAACTATTTAAAAATTTATAAATGATATAGAATTGTATATTTTTATTTCCATTGATTATATAAATATTCATAGAAATATTTATGTATTATATAATTTATTATGTAGTTTATTTTTTATTTAAATTATCTTATAATTAGTAGTAAAAAACAAAATAAGCGAAAACAAAGATAAAATAATATTATTTTTGATTTCAAATTTTTGTGAAGCAGTTTAACCTTCTTATCTCTCTCTCTCTCTCTCTCTCTGTGTGTGTGTGGGGAGGGAGGAGGATACAGGGTCATTAAAACAGATGTTAGAAAAGAACAGCTGATAGAAAAATATTTTCGTTTATATTGTTAGAACGATAAAAATCTTCTTTCAATTAGAAATGTATTAAAATCACGTATAGTTATTATATGTTGCGTTCGTTTTACAAGCAGCTACATACAAATTATTATTTAAACGGCTCCCACTTCCTATAACTTACCTTTAGAAAATATATTGCGCTGCATTAGAGAAGAAAATAGTAGGAAAAATATAAGCCTCTAAGTGAATTTTTTCTGAGATATTTCAAATTAAAAATAATGACTTACTTACATAACATGTGTTATAGCCAACCCTTCACGCCCACAAGCTAAATGAGTAACCATAAGACAGGAATAAAAGAAAATTAATTATAATCAATAATAGATGAGGATAGCAGGGAAGCAAGGAAATTACATTAACGCAGATCAGATTTTAAAATCAAATACTAAGATGTCGAAAGGGGGAGAAGCTTACCCCAAGAAATTTGCTAAATTCGATCATTAACTCCGAATAAGATGGCTACGATGATTGTCACAAGTAATTCTAAATAGCACTAGGCACAAACTAGAAAACTAAATATATAACTTATAGAAAAATGTCACTAATTTGAAGCGAATACCGTGGACTACAAATATGCTTTTATTTTGAAGTAATTCAATGCAACGTCTTACCACGCTGGCAAACGTTTCAGCTCATGACTCTTATTCCCCACTAAGACAGCACCGAGTCACACTGGCTATCAGCACGTGGCAGAATCTAAACTCAAACTCCAGAAGCAAATGATGTTCTAGTCTTATATTTCATAAATGAAAAGATCCGATTCAAATTTGACGATACATACTTCTACTAACGTATTTATACTAGCCAGCTAACCACAGCCACCTAATTAGCATATTACTGAATAAAATAACCGCTTCAATCATACTCAAGCAGATTTAACCATACTTTACGATAGAATAAGTGATAGAATAAGTCACGCACTAGCTTTAGAATCCGAACAACATGCTCATACACACACAAAAATCAACAATCATATTAATACTAGGCTACTTTCATAAAGAAAGTAGCTAAGTACTACGATACCGTGTCTGAATCCATTTTGTGACGTAATTAGCTTTACATTAGGAGTTCAGCTATAAGTAAAACAAAGTTAAATACAGATCTTGTTTGTTTCAAAATGACACTTGATTTCATTGCAAATTGTGAAAGGAAAACAATTAGAAACTTTTCATGCTGTAAAAGCAACTGCGATATCAAGAAATTAAAAAAGAATCTGCCTTTATTATCAAATTTTAATTTAATTTTTTCATATCCGAATCACGTATCAAGAGTCAAACATTCCACATTTTTATTATTTACTAGCAAGCTACGCCCGCTACGCTGGTCAGTTTCTTATAACGAACTTTTAATCCAACAAAATATTGACATTTCATAATTCACTTTTATATTTTAACAGAATAATTAGACTGCAATAATTTGTGACTCGTGCTATAGCCAATATACACGCCAGGACACGTCGCCCTTATCATTATCTTTTTACGCATGAAGGTTTCGCTATGGTACTCCATTGTGAAATTTGGTAATTTTTCAAATTCAATATTTGAAAAATGGCATAATCATTAGATTTGAAATTTATATCAAGAAAAATACAATTTTTTACCTTTCAAACGCAGTTTGCCTAACAATTTTCTGACAAATACTTTTCGAGCTACTATTTTTTTTCAGTAAATTCAAATGTTTCATTTTCCGAGATTAATATGTGGCAACAATTAGCGAAAAACCCAGTCGTCAGAAACGCATAGTTTTTTATTAAAGAGGCTGTTGGAGCAGGGATTGTCACCACCAATTTGCCACCATCACTTTTGAAATCGGTTCGGTAGTTCTATAGATTCCAGAGAAATTGTAATTTAGAATGTTTTTAGAACGCTTTTCACTCATTTCACCCTTTTAAATTTCGAATTTTTTTTATTTTGTTTTTAGAGAGCATTTACATCTTATAAGTTACTACAATGCCAAATTTCATATTTCTAGCTCCTTCAGTATAAAACAAAATCGCAATTTTAGAACGTTTTTCGCTCTTGCACTCCCCTTGGGGTTAGTGACACCGACATAAAATATAGCCTATGTTGAAGCAGGGGTTGTCACCATCAATTTGCCACCATCACTTTTGAAATCGGTTCGGTAGTTCTAGAGAGTCCATAGAAAATGTAATTTAAAATGGTTTTAGAACGCTTTTCACTCATTTCACCCTTTTAAATTTCGAATTTTTTTTTGTTTTTTCTTTTTAGAGAGAATTTACATCTTATAAGTAACTACAATGCCGAATTTCAAATTCCTAGCTCCTTCAGTATAAACAAAATCGCAATTTTAGAATGTTTTTCGCTCCTGCACCCCCTGGAGATAGAGGCACCCACAAAAAATATATCTTATGTTGGAGCAGGGGTTGTCACCATCCATTTGCCACCATCACTTTTGAAATCGGTTCGGTAGTTCCAGATATTCCTTAGAAATTGTAATTTAGAATGTTTTTAGAACGCTTTTCGCTCATTTCACCCTTTTAAATTTCGAATTTTTTTTATTTTGTTCTTAGAGAGCATTTACATGTTATAAGTAACTACAACGCCAAATTTCAAATTTCTAGCTTCTTCAGTATAAAAAAGATCTCAATTTTAGAACATTTTTTGCTCTTGCACCCCCCCTGGAGTTAGTGACACCGACATAAAATATGGCCTATGTTGGAGCAGGGGTTGTCACCATCAATTTGCCACCATCACTTTTGAAATCGGTTCGTTAGTTCTAGAGATTCCATAGAAATTGTAATTTAGAATGTTTTTAGAACGCTTTTCACTCATTTCACCCTTTTAAATTTCGAATTTTTTTTTTAAAATTTTGTTCTTAGAGAGCATTTACATCTTATAAGTAACTACAACGCCAAATTTCAAATCGGTTCGGTAGTTCTAAAGATTCCATAGAAATTGTAATTTAGAATGTTTTTAGAACGCTTTTCGCTCATTTCACCCTTTTAAATTTCGAATTTTTTTATTTTGTTCTTAGAGAGCATTTACATCTTATAAGTAATTACAACGCCAAATTTCAAATCGGTCCGGTAGTTCTAGAGATTCCATAGAAATTGTAATTTAGAATGTTTTTAGAACGCTTTTCGCTCATTTCACCCTTTTAAATTTCGAATTTTTTTTTATTTCGTTCTTAGAGAACATTTACATCTTATAAGTAACTACAACGCCAAATTTCAAATTTCTAGCTGCTTCAGTATAGAAAAGATCGCAATTTTAGAACGTTTTTCGCTCCTGCACCCCCTGGGGTAGTGGCACCGACATAAAATATAGCCTATGTTGGAGCAGGGGTTGTCACCATCAATTTGCCACCATCACTTTTGAAATCGGTTCGGTAGTTCCAGGGATTACCCCCTACAAACAAACAAAAAAACAATCTTTACTCCTTTATAATATTAAGTATAGATAACACTTTTAAACATTAATTTAAAAAGAAAATATTAGCAAACAAATAATAAAAATAATAAAATGTTTATTTATATATATCTTGAAAATTCACATCGTCAAATAATTAAATAGAGAAAAAATAAATAAACATAATATTCAGCATCTGAGTTTTACTTTCATATAACTCACGGTAAGAAAATTTTTGTATGCGATAGAAGCCATAGGTTTAGGATTATTTGTTCACGAAAATTCCCATTTCATGATACACACAAAAATATTTATCATTACTTCAGCTTTTAGCATTGTCAATAAGAAAATTAATATTGAATAATAAATTAGATTAAATGTGCTTTTAAACACGTACGAAATAAAAACCATGTTTGATCTCATTTATTATTTTAAAACATTCAAACTTATAAAAATTTAAATAAGGAAGCGTATTTTGGAAATCTCTGTAGTGAATTCAAACAATCACTATGGAATTAAGAAATCGATTTTGTAATCTTAATGAAGTAGTGCCATGATTTCCGGTGTATTATCCGCAGAAAAAATAAACTTGCTTTGCACTACAAATTTTATTTAGTAAATAAAGTCAAATATGTGCCATGTAAGAACAAGTTACATTTTATTAAATAAAATTCCAAGTACAAAACATGTTCAACTATTCCGTAGTTTATATAACGGACCAAAAATTGTAGCAGTTGGCAGCTATGATTCATGCTGTGAATATTTTAAATGTTTAATAACGCTATCAAACTTTTTTGCAATTACGATAAAATAAAAAGTTAAGCCATCTGTCTTTTGAACAAAAATGAATTTAAAATAGCGAATAATGGTTTGAATCATTTGGGATTTTAAAGTTTTTTATTCGAAGTAATAATTCAGCTATTTTATAATCTTTGTTTTTCGATGATTATTTTTTTTCATTGAATATGGTTGAGGGGTTATTTAGATTTTAATAGCGCATAGTTCGCAGCAGTTAACACTGTAAACAATTTGCAGCAAATTGTACAGTCACTCGACCATTTTTTGAAAACACTTTTTTCGAAAACGAAACTTTGCTTTATTTAATCAGAAAATCTGCTATTAACAAGGCTAAGATTATTAATCATAATTACTGGAGACAAAAAATTGTAGCAGTTGGCAGCTGTGAATATTTTAAATGTTTAATAACGCTATCAAACTTTTTGCATTTATGATAAAATAAAAAGTTAAGCCATCTGTCTTTTCAACAAAAATGAATTTAAAATAGCGAATAATGGTTTGAGTCATTCGGGATTTTAAATTTTTTGATTCGAAGTAATAATTCAGCTACTTCATCATCTTTATTTTTCGATGATGGAAATGAATATGGTTGAGGGGTTATTTAGATTTTAATAGCGCATAGTTCACAGCAGTTAGCACTGTAAAAAATTTGCAGCAAATTGTACAGTCACCCGACAGTTTTTATAGATAATGACTATTTCACCGTAATTTTAATCTTTCCCGACCAGCCAGGCCACTTCATATTATGGTCAAGTAATCGTTATTTAAAAAAACGGTTGAATAACTGGACATTCAATTCTTTCTGTAAATTTCTGCAATATTTTACATTGTATGTTGTGCCACTTAAAGTTTAAATTATAAGAGTAAATTTAATATCGATCTATTATTGATTGTTTGAATGTCCTGGTGCACTGCGGTTAAATTTTGTATATGAATACTCAAGTGAGTAAAGCCTTCAGATAAAAATGGTTTCAGCTTTGCTACGGATATACAAGTCAGTACCGGGTTTACCATCCTTTTACTTACCCATCGCACGTAGTCTTGTAATCGTTTTGAAAATCGAAAAAATATTTTGACGGATTTACACGTTTCAGACACTAGAGATTCCGAAAAACATATTTTTAGAAAAAAAATTTCCCGTGCGTCTGTCTGTGTGTCTGTAAACGCCCTATCTCCCGAACAAATTGAGATAGAGACTTGAAATTTGGTATGTACTTAGTATGTAAAAATGAGAAGACGCTTACTGAATTTCAGTAACCTCGATTATTGCAAATATTGCCTTTTATTGCAAATTTTTACAATGTAAACACAATATTTGTATAATATTGAAGTTTCATTTTGAAACTTTTAAGTTAAAAGTATTATCCCTATCTGCAAACATTCCAAAAATAAATTTGTTATTTTTTTTTCTATTTTTTATAAAAAAATCAAAGTTTAAAAACTTTTGTGAAAATCTTTACCTTAATTTTGTACTGATGTCATTTTGTTAATAATCCATTTCTGCAAAAATCGAACGATTACACTGTTGTTTTAAGTGTTCGGAGTAAAGACATTATGCTTTGTATACTTTCAGATAACATTTGACAGTGATACTGTGATCACCGTGGACGACTACAAGAATGACACCATCTCCGGCGCACGAGCCTGCTGAGGAAACAAAACTTTATTTCGTCATTATACAAATCAAGTCCCTTTCTTTAAAGCGTAATAAAATAATAAAAATGAGTTTTTTAAATGCCTTTTTTCATTTTCCTGAAATCATTCCCAAACAATACAAGTTTTTTTCAACCTTGCAAGTAGGTAAAACCCCTTCAGCCAATATTTGTGCAATATTTTTTTTCTAATGTGGATCGATTCTATTTTCAATGTCTAACTAAATTTGTGTTCTCACGGTTTTGTTTTTAAGAAACAGCCAAAGGAACACATATTTTCATACCAAGTCTCAGAAAAGACAAGTTATTGATTAACTCACTTGGCACATTATATTCTTCTTTTGCAATATAGAAGTCTGATAATAACAATTCCACCATCATGAGTGTTGATACCATCAATGAATGATATTTTATATTTACAAAGCATTTCAAATTAGCTATCGATATATTTTAATCCTGTCGGTTTTATTTATTCATTAACTACAAGAATAAAAGGCGAAACATAAATGGTATTAAGAAAAGACAAGTTATTGATTAACTCACTTGACACATTATATTCTTCTTTTGCAATATAGAAGTCTGATAATAACAATTCCACCATCATGAGTGTTGATACCATCAATAAATGAGATTTTATATTTACAAAGCATTTCAAATTACCTATCGATATCTTTTAATCATGTCGGTTTTATTTATTCATTAACTACAAGAATAAAAGGCGAAACATAAATGGTATTAAGAAAAGACAAGTTATTGATTAACTCACTTGACACATTATATTCTTCTTTTGCAATATAGAAGTCTGATAATAACAATTCCACCATCATGAGTGTTGATACCATCAGTGAATGAGATTTTATATTAAAAAAGCATTTCAAA
Organism: Maratus michaelseni; assembly: GCA_963931845.1. Taxonomy (NCBI): domain Eukaryota; kingdom Metazoa; phylum Arthropoda; class Arachnida; order Araneae; family Salticidae; genus Maratus; species Maratus michaelseni. The sequence continues at coordinate 127,456,152 of OZ007586.1, read as the reverse complement.
TTAGCTATCGATATCTTTTAATCATGTCGGTTTTATTTATTCATTAATTACAGGAATAAAAGGCGAAACATAAATGGTAAAAAGAAAAGACAAGTTATTGATTAACTCACTTAACACATTATATTCTTCTTTTGCAATATAGAAGTCTGATAATAACAATTCCACCATCATGAGTGTTGATACCATCAGTGAATGAGATTTTATATTCACAAAGCATTTCAAATTAGCTATCGATATCTTTTAATAATGCCGGTTTTATTTATTCATTAACTACAGGAATAAAAGGAGAAACATAAATGGTAAAAATAAAGTTAAATTTTTAAACAAATCTATTCTAAATATGTCTAATATATTATATGCAATTTTAAACAAGTCCACACATGTAAATCTAAAAACAAACAGTGATAATATATAAAGATTTTGTGAAATTTTCAATAATTCCTGTTCTTTTGTGTTTTTGCTGTAATTATGTATCAAAGAATTAATAATTCTTCATAAAGAATTTTCCTCTAATTATTGATTACAATCCCCAAAATATCTTTTTAATAATGCATAAGAAAAATTGTTAATCCCCAATAGCAAAGTTTAGTTAATATGATTATCAGTTGCGCTATCAATTTTCTCACGTTGTAATACTGTTAATTAATTTTGAGGGCTAAGTTATGTATTTAGCTAAACATTAATTTGAAATCATTATTCATAATACCATCTATAATCCTTACGATATCGGCCGGTTCGTCTCTCTGGATTATAGTACTTTATATATTACTTTTCAGACAGTAATTAATGTGGTAGCGCTTCCTCATTTTATATTAAAGGTAGTATGATGTACTACGTTCAGATGAACGCAATATTTTAAAAGACCTACATGCTGGTTTAAATAATATTACTGATACACTTTTACATTTCGCTGTTAACCCATTTGTAACTTAGACACATATATGCGTCCATTTCAGGATTTTTTTTATTATTCGGAAACTCCGAATACATACAGGAAATTCCGAAAGAAGAATGTTTTAATTTATGTAATCTCAAAACGTCTGTCATTAAATGAAAGAAAATTCAGAATTTCAGGTATGAATTCGGAATTTCTGATTTAAAAAGAAATTCCTGAATTGCACGCTTTGGATGCAAGTAGGTTCAAATATAATCAGATAAATGGCATTTTGGAAATATATATATACACGCTTGAAAGCGCATAATCATACCACATTGAAATTGCTTTTTTTATAACAACAAAAACTTGCAATCCCCCTTTTTCGATAAAAAAATTAAATAACTGTGAAAACCCTGAACGAATCCTGTGACTTTATATTTGAATAAAATATAAATTTCAATAAAAAGTCATGCACAAAATATGTAAAAGTATAATACATATAGTATAAGCATGCATACAGATTAGCTATATTTCGAAATAAAACTTTACCTAAAACAATCTATATGTTTTATCTTCAAAGTTTACTATAATTTTAAAGTTACTATTCAAATTTTAGAAAATAGACAGAAGAGAAAAATGTTTATTACATGTTTTTTTTACAAATTAAAAGGTTTTATTTAATTAAATTATTATAGTTTGAAAAATATTCTGAAAATAAATCTATTTTGTATTCATTATTGTTTAATTTATTATGTTGATATATTTTACGGCGTGCAGTGGCAATTTTCCCCCAAATAATGGCCAGAACAAGAATCCTTTCTGTCTTTGTTACTATCTTTGAAACCAATTTAATAGTCAGAATGTAATAATCCGTTACTAAACTAGTACATCTACAGATCAGAGGCCTCAACGTCAGCTCTACAAATCATTGTCCATTAATCTCACTAATTTTTAACATTACATGTATAATATTTGATATCTTAAAATTCAATTTTTTAAAGTTATTTATACATTTATAAGAATATAAAATTTATCGAAAGTTCCGGAAATTTTAGAAGTATCGCATTAAACGCAATGTTATGCAGTGATAGGATAAAATACTTATTACTGTATTACTTCAAAATAACAATACATTACTTCTGGGAGCTCCACCCCCATGAACCCCCCCCCCCCCCCGTCCTCGCTTTAATTTGATATTCTCAATTTCCAGTAATTGTGCTATTTGATTTCTTGAGATATATGTCTGAATGTATTTACTATTTTAATTTCATTAGAATAATTATCTCTTTGTACAAGAGATTTTATTCTATCCTTAAAAGAATACTCATATTTCAACCACTAAACATCATATGTTGCTGAAATTGAATAAAATTTCGTGTATAAAATATACTTATACAAATGTGAATTCCTCTTATGTGACCTATAATCAATTTACGCATTCAACGTTTTTATTATTTTCATTTGGAAATCTGATTTGTTAATCTTTCTTTAGTAGTTAAAATAAATTCTCAACTATTTCATTAAAAAAAGCAGATTAAAAACTTAAATCACCCGAAAACTAGTTATTTTGTTAATAAAATTTCGCGTCAAAATAATGCGATTCACTTGAATTTTCCTTTGTTGATATTCTTTGAAATATAGTTGCTTAGCAGCCATTTAATGAAAGAAAGAAAAAAACACATTGCAAAATTTTTGAAAAAAATGAGAAATTAAAATGTTGCACAACTTTCAGATTAATGCATAAAATTTCCCAATAATTTCGAAATTCTAATAAATATATTGGCAAATTTTCAAAGCGATTGGATTAAATTAAGATCTCCATTAATTTCCATAAATTTAGCATCCATAATTTAGCATTTACAATTATCCCAATGCGATATTTTCTGTTCTGTGAATGTTAAAATTAAAAAAATCAATCGTCTGACTTCCCATTGAAAAGCATGATGACCTAAAAAGAAATGTTCTACATTTTTCGAACAAATAAGCCAAATGTAACTATAAACTTTACAGCTATTTCCGGGTACCTCACCAACATACCCACCAAAAAACAACCTAAAAGGATGATTTTTACTGCAGTTATCGCGGAACAGACAGACAGACGCCAAAAACTTTTCGGGTCGCCACAGTGAGCCTCAACTGACGTTTCGGCAATAACTGGAAGTGGGGGGCTCTATTTTATGAAACGTACAATTCAAGGGGCTATCATATAACCATTGAATAGTATTGTTAATAACCATTGAATAAAACAATAAATGAAAGATTACTCATTCAAAACGCACTTACAACACTAGCGGTTCAAGTGACAATCACTAATAACTTCGATATCAAGCACGGCTAACGCTGCAGGTAAAGATTTCCTCAGAATTTTACTAACTATCTAAATGTCACTAAAACTAGCAACCCGCCGTTGTCGATCAAATTTTATTTTAATATAATCAATGTTTACTCTTACCAAAATTGCCAACTGTTTATTCATCTTTCGATCAAGCGGTTACAGAGACCGCTCACAGTATCTATGCGAAAACGTTTGTCACAGCACTTAAAGGTTAAGTGATCCAACCCTTAAAATAACTTCCTACATGCTAAATTTACTCTGCGTGAAAATTGTGCAGTTCAAAAATAGTTTTTTATTTTTGATATTATAAACTCTCTTTATAAAGTGCTTTCTTTAATAAATCCATTATAATAGCCCGTATTACGGGCGAACTCGACAAATATCGAATTTATATTTTTAACATAATATGTAAAATTGTAGTAATTGTTGCAATTAAAGTTCTGTTTTGTGAAGTACTGTTGTAATTAACCTGTTTACTTCGGATACTCTGAAATTTGTTTTATAAAACAAGCTGAAAGTCTGACTATAAAATTTAAAAGCTGAATCTCAAAAATTTGGAATTTCGCCCTTAATATCCGCAAAGTCTCAATTGTTTAGGTTCAATATATCAAAATAATTGTTTCTAAACTAAGTTTCTGAAAACTAAACTTGTCGCGAAGTGTAAGTAGAAATAAATCTTGATCTTGATTTGATTTGTCTGTCATGTCTGTTCTAATAAACCGAGTTAATGTCTTGCCATGTTTCATTATTCAGATTATTCTAACGCACAATAACATGACATTGATATTAATGGAATGCAGCATGTTCATGACCCTCTTCTAACATTCATCTATAAATTAGTAGAGGAAAATAATGTTTCGTGAATTAGTAATGACATATTCCAATCTGATTACTTACACTATTTATATACTTAAAGCCGATTTTCTCTGAAAGCATTCAATAAGAAGTATTTTCATATTATTAATTATTTTATCTAAACGAAGATAATGTATAAATAGATAGGCATACATGGTGATTTCGTAATGCAATTTTTAAAACTATATTCTCAAGAAAGACATTATCCTTTTGAATATAACGCAATCTCATTAATACTAACAAAGTATATTTTTAGAACGCAGTTCTGTTTTTAACTTTTATTTTGTCGCTGGTAGGGATTTCTAATTATTTTAGATGATAAAGAAAGGGTGATTATTAAAAGCAATCGCCAATATATGAGCCCCGAGCGACCATACTGACGAAGGAAATGAGAATGCTATTTGGAATATGATTATTTTATGATATGTACTCGAGAATAAGGTAAAGAACAACAATCGAAGTATTACAGTTAAGGTTCTAGTAACAAAATTTCCCTAAATTTCAAATGTCAACAATTTTTTTTCATAGTAAAATGATCTTCACGGTGAAAATACATAAACATCGTTGAAAAACAAATTTTAGTTGTTGAAATGGATAACAGAAACGCAAAGGAGACGGTTTTGTTCTCTACGTGTTCTGCAAGCAAAATTTGGTGACACTGCAATCTATCACCATTTCACGTTTTCGTGGTCGGCAGGGCCATCCTAATACATCTCAATCGGTTTTTGATTCTTGCTGGAATTTAATTTATATGTATACACATGAAATCCGCTAAGCTAATTTGATATTTAAAACAAGAATGAAAATTCATGCGTCAACCATAGATTATGAAACATTTTCCAACACAGCCAGAAAACTGTAACGAAACTTCACCGTTAAATAAGGTGAAAGAAGAGACGTAAGTAAATAGTTTAGAAAACATATACCACATTGAAAAATACAGTTTTCAAAATTACCTTACAGTGTCAAAAAAGTAGTCGAAATGTTAAAAACAGGTATTCACTTGTTAATGTCTGTACATATACTACTTATACATTTTACCATTTTTTTCCGACATTATTTATAAAGAAGCATGGTTAAAATTTTCCATTAAAAACGTCCTTCACTTAAAAAAATTAAAAACAGTCTCCAATAAAAACTTCCATTAATTAAAGTGTTAATACGAGAATCAATAGATATAACTGCATCCAAAGACGCATGCAATGATATGGTACACTCATTACTCGATTGCCGCTGGAGAAAAATGTTGGAAGGGGGGGAGATAGAGAGAGAGAGAATATTGAATGCCTATAGGGGGAGCCCTTCAGCCAGCAGTCATGTATATAATGGAGAGGAAGTTGATTAGAGATCACAACTGATGATGCCCTGGCGGGGGGTGAAAGCGCTTTTGTTAGGTTGTGGAAGTTTTTATTGGAGACTGTTTTTAATTTTTTTAAATGAAGGACGTTTTTAATGGAAATTTTTAACCATGCTTCTTTATAAATAATGCCTGAAAAAAATTGGTAAAATGTATAATTAGTAGTCGAAATGTTTTGTGCAGCCCTGTTTATGATGAATAGATGTGGACATATAGCATGATAAAATTTAGTTCTATTAGAATATTCACATTTAGCAATTTTCGCCAATCGATGTAAATGCACTCGAAATCTTTTGTACAGCCCTGTATATTATCTGAAGGCTTTTGTACACACCACATATTAAGCTAAAAGGCAACTTAAAACTCACTCGCAGTAATTTTCAACCGTAAACGACAATGTATGTTTTTCTTTGCGTAGCCCTGCATATGAATGTATTTATATTCCACAAACTTCTATTAGCCTACTAAATATAGTTCAGCAGGAAAATGCGTAACACAACTAAAAACTACCCTTATATGCACTTCACTCTCATAGTCTGTAATACTTACGGATTCTCTTGTGTTGAATAATTTTTGATAAAAAAAATAATAACATTTGGTAAAATATTTTTTTACATAGTGGTTTAATTGTGGCACAGTATTTTTAATTTTATTTGTGTTATTGAATTTAATCAAACTATGTTGATGTACAAGTTTGATATGGAATAAGTTATTATTGTATATTATTCTGTTTTGTACTTTATTTAGGTATTGTCTCTGTAAAATAATGTCAGTGTAATGTTAATTTGTCAAAATTAATTTCATCGAGGGTTAGGGATCTCCCACTATTTCCGTTCTTGGCAGAGCCAGGGGAATTTTTGGTCGGGAGGGATGGGGGGGTCCTTCGTTTTTACAGGTTTTTTCCACTAGTTTGTGGCTCGCAGTTAAATTTTCCTACCGGCAGGGATGTACAGCTAAAACCTTTTTGTTAGACCGCCCGTTTCGGTTAAAAAAAAAAAAAAAAAAAAACCTTTTTCTAAACTTTCTGTACACGATGTGCAGAGTGTTGGTTTTATTTCTGCTCTGCAACTAAAGTATATTTTAAATTTAGTAAGTATGATTTATAATCATTTTAAATTAATTGTTTATATACATGTTTTTAATCTGTCTAATTTTTGCTATTTTATCTGACACTAGCTTATCCGCCCGGCGTTGCCCATGCCAACAACCTTAAATGTACCTGAAATCAGTGTTGAACATTTTTTTTATTTTTAACCCTCTAAGCGTGTAGAACGTAATATTCCGTTCACTAAGCTCCAGGTTTCACTGCAATATATGCAATGTTTAAGATAATATAATTCTATAGATTTAGTGGATTTTCAAAACATTGAAGAATGATTAATACTCTCAAGGGTTACGTTCATATTTGTAATTAAGTTATATTTATAATGCTGAAAGAATCATATTTTTTTAGCAGGTAAAACAAAATGTAGAGAAAACAACATTACAATTTTACCCTTTTTCAAAACGCTCAGAGGGTTAAGCAAATCTAATGTTGGGGGCCCCACTACCTTAGACAGCAAACACTGGGCGTGCCATACACACTCCCATATATTACCGTAAGTCGAGTCGAAAGAGCCATACCCCTTCATAATCCAGCCCATAGAACCAAAGATAGAAAAGCAACCCTGGTGGTGAAAAACGAAAAGCTCTATCTATGTAGAGTAGAATGAGCCATACCCCGTCGTGATCCAGCCTATAGAACAAGATATAGGAAAGCACCCCTTGTGGTGAAAATCAGAACTAAAATCAGTCAGCTCTATCGATGTCAAGTGAAAAGAGCCATACCCCATTGTGATCCAGCCCATAGAAACAGAGATAGGAAAGCACCCCTTCGTGGTGAAATTCAGAACTAAAATAGGTAAGATCTGTTGATGTTGTGTCGAATGAGCCAAACCGTGTCGTGATGTGACCCATAGAACCCGAGTTATCAGCAAAATCCTTTAGTTACACCTTCCACCGCCAGGGGGCACAATATGTTCTATACGAACATAACTGAATTCATTAAGGTTATCGATGTCGAGTCGAATGAGGCATACCCCGTCATGATCCAGCCCATAGAACCAAAGATACGAAAGCGCCCCCTGTGGTGAAAATCCGAACTAAAATCAGTAAGCTCTATTGATGTCGGGTGGAAAGAGCCATACTGTAATGACTTAACGAACTCCAGTGATCCAAGGTGATGATTAACATCCAGCACTTTTTATTAGGCATCGTTGATACACAAGTTAAAATAAGATGAACAATTAAAAAACATTACATTCTGCCATCAAAACCCCAGCGTACACAACCATCATATACTGTTCACGCGCACACATCATTTTCCGCTCACCATCGTCTGTTCAACTCTCTCTGCATCTCTCTTAGCTTAGCTCGGTTCACTTCTTTTTGACCTGCCAACTAACATCTCTTGCAGTCTCTGTTTGCATATCGAAAACTGTCCTTTCGATTCGATTACACGGCTTACACGGCAGTCAACCTCCAAAGCTAGGCAACAAAACCATGGACAAAAACTGGACAACTCTAGGCCAGCAACTCACGAGTCAGGCTAGGCCATAGATTTCTTCGGTCGTTACACTGCTCTCATTGGCTGGCTGCTTCGTTGCCGAGGCTATTTCATGGGAGGAGCTTGAAATAGCCTCGAACCCAAAATTCCATATACACGTTTTAATTTTTTTTAAAAATCTAAATTAAAATTTAAAAATCCGGCCGCGAGGTATACTATCCGGTGACAACATCTACACATGACAAAAATTTCTGAGTCCTAGGTGTTATAATTACGGAGAAATCCGTGGGCAGGCAGGCAGGCAGACAGACACTTACTCTTTTATAGAGATAGAGATGACTTATTATGTTTTAATTTAAATAATTGTGTGAAAAAAAATGATCGATTTTTTTAAAATTAGTCATAGAAGTTTTATATAATATTTTTCAATAAAACTGAATATTGCTGAGTAATTTCAAAACAGATGCACACAATTTGCGCTAGTGAATTGCACCATCGTGTTATATATAGGACAGGTTATAAAATAAAAACCAATAAAGTTTATGTTTTGGAATTTTATATTTTATTTTGTTGTCGCATTATTCTGTGATATATATATATTTTTTTTTGCAAATAGTGTCCATAATTATACGACCCCACATTAAAGTTGTCTATAGACGAAACTACTGGTCAGAAAGTAGTGAAATTTGGTGAAGGACATAATGAAAGAATGGGAATTTGTTTAAGCAAAAAAAAGTTCAAAATTTCGCCACCAGATGGCGTTTTTAATGAATTACACATTTAGCATACATTTACCATAGTTTACATATCTTATTGCAACAAAACATGTTCCACATGACGGCCATCATTTTCAGCAACCATCTGGAATCGTAAGATAGCATGTTCCATAGTCGACCGCAGTGTGTTCTAGGAAATGCTAAAAACATGTCGCGAAAAATGTTTTGTTCAACATGTTTTGTTGTAATAAAATTTGTAACCTATCGTAAATGTATGTTAAATGTGTAATTCATTCAAAAACGCCCTCTGGCGGCGAAATTTTGAACTAATTTTTTTTTAGCTTAAACAAATTCTCATTCCTTCATTGTGTCCTTCACAAAATTTCATAACTTTCTGACTAATGGTTTCGTCTGTAGACAACTTTAAAGTAGGGTCGTTAAATTATTGACACCCTGTATATATTTAATCTGGTAAAATATCGGATAAATAAGGTATGGTCGATGAAAGAAGTCTTTCATGATTATGAAAATAAAAGAGGGTGTTTGTAGCATTTAAAATTCATGCTGCCCACATGGAGTATTTGAGAAATATCACTAAAATTAAAAATGGATATAAATTTTAAATAAAAATATACTTCATATGGAGTCTTGAGCAAAAACCAATATGCTAAAATATGATGAAAAAGCTTCTTGGAAGTAATAATCAAGTCTCAGTCAGTCGGAAGAAAATATTGATTTCTTTCTTATAAGGTACATACATAAGATTTAATAAAAATTGAACAAATTGGTCTCACACCTTCAGAGTTCTGTATTTTGACGAGAAAGGTAATTTGCTGGGCAATTTTAAATTTTGCTTAATAAATGAAATTGAATGAATATGAGGTAATTATATCAAAATATTAAAAGTTTGGTGAAATAATAGTTTTAAAATTGCCCGTAGGCTGTAATATAACACAACAGTCACTGAATGGCATTAAAAAAATTTGTGTGTTCTTGTAAACGAAATATAAGAGTAGCATATTTGATTAACGAATTCGTCCAAGGTACATGCAATAGCATTATGCTGTCCCAATTACGTTTAAATTTGTTCACTCTTTCGTACGTTATTGTGCTGACAGGTGTTGTATATTTTGCTTATTATACAGGTGTTGACAGGTGTTGTATATTTTGCTTATTTGGCTGTGTGTCTCTGTAAACGAAATATAAGAGCTACAGACTTGATTAAACAACTTTTGCAAGATCAAAACACTCCCCCAATTATATTTGAGTTGGTTCAGTATTTCGAAGGTTATCGTGAGGGCAAAATTTTCAATGTTTTCTTTCTTTTGTGTGTCCCTGCGAATAAACTATAAGTGCTAAGTAATTGATTAACGAACTCATTCAAGTTACTGACAAGATCCGTACACTGTTCCAATTAGGTTACAATTGGTTTAGTATTACGTACGTCATCGTGATGACTAATATTTCTTGGTTTTCGCTTTTGTGTGTTACTGTAAATAAACAGTTCGAGCTACATACTTCATTAAAGAGCTCATTCAAGATACTGGAATCGTTAATACATTGTCCCAATTAGAATCAAATTGTTTCAGTTTTTCGGACGTTATCTTTATGATAAGATTTGTATTATATATATATATAAATAAATAGATACATATATAAATCGATAGATATATAAATGAGGTGATTGCTATAGGTAGATTTCTAAATAAATAAACCTAAACCCTCAATTTTTGCTGCATTTTAAAATTCGTCATTGATTTGGAAATAACTCGTTTAAACTGATTACGATTTTGTAAATTAGCATATTCCCGTGCTAATATTTGTTAATTAGATTCGATACAAATAGTAGCAGTACAAGATATATCTCTTTTGAATGATGATATAAGTTATATTTTTACACCACTCTTCATAATAGTGTCTTAAAAGAAAAAGAATTTTTAAATTAAGACACTTGATCGATTCAGAACTAAAGAGAGTTTTTTTTTAATTGCGGAAAGGGTGTAAAATAAAAAAGATTATAAACAATAAAATAGGTTGTATTAGACTGTTGACATATGTTTCAACTCAATCTGAGCCATTATCAAATCAAACAAAAAGATTCTATAAATGCACGGTATATGAAGTTATTTGAAACGCAATCATTTAATTTTTTGCGTACTTTTTAAACGATTACTAAACGATTACTATTTTTTCACGTAAAATTACGCACATCATCTTTATTTTTTACTTGGATGTTTATTTCCATATTTGTAACCATGGAGTAACTCGAGCCACAATTTTCATAATTTAAATAATGTCGCATCTTTACATATTGTATTTTTACGTATTACAATCTCTATGGTTTCTCTTATAATTGATTGATAGTATAGATTGCAGGAGAAAATTATTTTACTTTCAGTGAAATTTATTTGGATGGTTTCTTCTTGATATAATCTTGCCAGAGCTGTGGTTTTTCTATTATACTTAATATCAAGTAAATGCTCTTTTTTCTGTAACTAAATTTCATGCTTGTCATGTCAATATAGTAATTCTTTGATCCATCTTCTTTAATAAATGATATTTTATATACTCCTGAATAATTCTCAAAATTTATTGTGTCAATATTACTGCAAATGATATTCTTTAATTTCTGAGGGGGTTTGGCTATTAAACAGATATGAAACCTTTAAGAATGTATTTTTATTTTTCAAAAAAGCTTGGATAATACTGAAGTGGATAAATTTTATATTTTTGCGAATAAAATTTGTTTTCATGTTTCTTATTATTGGCAATATCCACGATTAATTTATTAATATGGAGTTCTATCGATTTTTTCTTAACATCAAATCATACCTTTAGAAAAGCATATGGATGATGAAGAAAATCTTTTCATGATTAAAAAGTATATAAAATGGTGTTGTAGCTTTTACAATGCATACTACTTGCATGTAGTATTTGAGACGAAGTACTAAAAATGCAAGTAATTTTGCAAAGTATGCAAAGTAAATAAATGCAAGTATAAGAATAGAAAGATACTCAGTGCGATGCGGCATCATTTAATTTAATAAAATTGTGGCTCGAGTTACTTCATGGTTACAAATATGAAAATAAACATCTAAGTAATAACGTGTGTAATTTTTTTAAAAATTACGTGAAAAATTAAATGATTGCGTTTCAAATAACTTCATAGACCGTGCATTTATAGAACATTTTTGTTTGTTTTGTTAATGGCTCAGATTGAACTGAAACATATGTCAACAGTCTAATAAAACCTATTTTACTTTTTATAATCTTTATATTTTACACCTTTTAGCAATTCAGAAGTATATAATTACAAGGTGTTATTATTTGTTTTATTTATCTAAAGAGATGGTCTTTAAAACAGTGTGTAGATGCTTATACAATTTCTATCATCCTCGGTTTTAGAGCTATTTTTAAAAGTTGAATAAAATATGTCCAATTTCCTTTCTGTATTACAAAATATTCAGGTTTCTTTTTTAAATATTTTCAGCAGACTATTCTGTTGTGAGATTAAATGCGAATTTATAGAGTTCTTCCATATTTTATAGACTTATTTGGAGTTCTATCGATTTTTTCTTGACATCAAATCATACTTTTGCATTTAAAAAAAGGATATGTTTGATGAAGGAAATCTTTTCATGATTAAAAAGTATATGAAATAGTTTGTAGCTTTTTCAATGTATACTACCTGCATCGAGTATTTGAGCCTTTAGATTAAAATACTATGACTAAACTATGATGAAAAAGTTTCTTTAAAAATTGTGGATGTAATAGAAAGGAGTTTTTCTTCTGCAGTTTTTTTTGAATTTCTGAAAGAATATTTGCCTATTTATACACTGTTAAAATTTTTTGTTTATTGACAGGTTGTCTTCCGTGAATTTTGATCAGAAATTTCCGTTTTGTTAGAAAAATGGAATCCCTCCCGTATAGCTTTTGCCATTTTAAGATTACAGAGTATCAGATACGGAATTATTACTGTAAAAATCTATCATCCAAGGGGATTGCAGTATTTTTGATCGCCACGCATGCGCTTCAACTCCTTCGCGTCTGTATAGCGCCATTTACGGAATTTACGGACTACAAAGACGGAACTTTCCTCAAAAAACGGAAACATTCCGGCGACTCTGCTGCCAGTTCTTTTTCCGTAAATTGACGGATTTTTTTTTTTTTTGCAGTGTAGTTTAAATTTGTGAGCATTAATTTATTTCAATTGGTTACATTTTGTTTTATCAATAAGAAAGGGGCTTTCCATTTTCCTCATATATACATATATTAAACCATGCATACATTCGTTATGATCCAAATACAAATACTGGATATTTCCTAGCGTTTTTTTACATGTATTAAACATGAAACAATGTTCTCTTAATCAAATTTCTTATTAAAAATTGTTATCCTTTAGCAAGTCTAATGTTGAAGACTTGGATCCTTGGATACAGGGTACCCTTGAAATGCAATTAAATATTACCTAAAGACAGCGATTTGATCTGAATATTGGAAAATCGCTTCCAATGCCTGACGTCATAAATTGCATTGCAGCGGTATTGAGTATTTTCCGCTACTTGAAGCATGCTGATTGTCAGGAATCCACGATAACTGCAGTCACAATTATTTCTGATTTCAAGCAGTTTTTTGAAACAGATATTTTTCAATGCACTCTCAATCAATGAAATTCATCTATATATATATTTGTCTTACGTGGCGCGGAAATAGGGCTGAATTTCTACCTTATCGTTTGCAACAATCGTAGTTTCCAGAGATCAGACCAATGAACAGACAAGATTGTGTTAGCCCAGCCTCCAATATGGCGGAAAGTGTCAGAGAAGTGAAACTGAAGCTAGCAATTATTAAAAATAAAATAATATGAACGTAATCCAAAGCGTCTGAAATGATTCCTTATTTTAATTATGAGAAATAGTGTTAATTTCAAATGAATGCATTTTTTTCAAACGAATTCATTTAGAATTAATTTACGAATTTCACTCACACAAAAAATCGGAGATAATAAAATATAAACTTTCTAGAATGCCCTGCTGCCATCTGTTACCGTTTTATTGAAGTAAAAATAATTTCTTTTGCAGAAATCTATAATCAATTAGAATAATAAAATGTTGAACGAAATTTAAACAATCATTGATGATAAACTATCTTCCTACCACGTAGTTTTTTTTTATGAATTTAAGCCGTGCTGTACAATATTATAGGTGCTAATTATGTTTCCAAGATCCTCTTTTCATAGTATTTAAATTATTTTTATGTCCATTAGTAGCATCAACTAAATGCATTTTTAGTTGTGTTTTCAACGGAGTTTTCAATTACTTTTTTACATTAAAAAATTGTCAATTTTATATATTCAAATGATTTATTGTAGTGCTTATTCCGGCTAGAATTACTAGAAAAATAAAATGAGGCGAGCGAGCAAAGCGAGCTGTGACCGCGTAGCGGTCTCAATGTGAATTGCCTTGCAATTCACCGGGGGTTGGCGAGCGTCAGCGAGTAGGGAGCTGAGCCCCCTAGTTACTTTTTATTTCTCGAGTTTTCTTAATTCATAAATATACGTAATTTTTCTTATTTTAATGTATGCTTTAATACCATTTCGCAAAAAGTAATATTTTAATTATGTCAGTCAATTATGCACTGTCCAACTCGTTTTTGGCGACGGTTATAATATATTTTACAAGGCTTGTATTATTTTATAAAGTATTGAATTAGAATATTTTTAAATGCAAAAAAGGATGCATTTAAGGAAGTTAACCCAAATAATTTGAAAATAAATAAATAAAGTATACCATATTTCAAATGATTTAAACTATATAAAAACTGATAACGAGTAATGAAATCCTTCCAATTTTCAGACTTTCTTTTCTACCGGCCTTTTGCTGATTTGAGGATTTCTTCAGCAGAAATCTTTACTTTGTCAGATTCTGAAGATTTATTGATCTATTGCTCATATGAATCGATATTTTTAAGTGAATAAAAAATATATTAATAATCTTTAACTGGACAAATGTTAAAATTACATTCTAACTTGCCCTATATTATTATTGTTCATATTTTACTTTGCATTTTTCAAATATTTTTTTGCTTTATCTTAAAAGCATCGATTTCACATTCTCATTGCAGTTACTTTTAAATCATGTCAAGTAGATACAAAGCTAAAATTGAGAGAAAGAGAAGCTTAGAAATGTGCTTTAATAAAAAATTATGTTTATTTTCCTTCCAATCATTAAAAATGCCCTACTTTTTGCAAAACATCGAACGTTTTATATTTTGTACAGCCGTGATAAAAAAAAATTCTCATCCCATGCCTGTCTATCACCAAATTTCCACAGAGAAATACGAGAGGTATTTTTGAAATATGAGTCATCTACATATTCAAAATTGTACCAATTGTCATTTTTCAAAAAGTAAACACTTTTGACAGTTTGCGTTCTTTGGATCAAAGCAGCCCATAAAAGAAATGATTAATTATGTACTATTATGTTATGTACTAATTATGAATTCATTAATTATTAATTAGGTACTTTTTCTTAAGTCGTCTTAGAAGTTTTAAAAGAATGCGTTAGAGATTTATGTATACATTTCAAAAATAAAATTCAGATCTTACAAAGAAAAGTACGGGAATATTCAATGACTTACCAAAAGTATATATAAAGAATTTCTAAACATAAAATGATTTTGCATTATATGAAAAAATGTCTATAAATTTTTCTGGTTGGTGTCTCTTGTTTTCCTTTTGGTGGATACCAACGATGACAGGAGACGGTGCCCTTAGATCATAAGAAATTAAAGTTTCTCTGTATTTTGAAAATAAATGATAGAAATGACAGATAAAAGCACATATCCATGTTTTAACCGACACACATTCTTTTCATATAAAAACATTTTAGATCAAAATTTATATATCTACTATGAATTTATGAATTTTCTTAATTAAAACTAAGTTTCTGAATAAATATATCCTTGAAATATATTTCGGTCTTTGCATTGTATCTCATTAAACCAGACATTTCAATCCGAAGATTTTCTTAAGAAGATACAAATTTAAATTTGTCACGTACATTTAGCATTAACATTCTCAAATTTAGACCTGTTCTAACTATATAAATATTTAAGAAAATATATATAAACTATAAGTTTCCTGGCTGCTTTGATCTAAGAAACTCTAAGCGACTGTCAAAATTGGGTACTATTATTTGAAAATTGGAAATTGGTACAATGTTAAAGATGTAAACGACTTCTATTGCAAAATTTGTTTTCGGACAATACACACAATCTGGATACGAATGGTACTTTTTACATACATCTGTGGCAATTTAGTTATAAAATAGTATGGGTACTCAGGATAAAACTTTTAAAATACAATACATGTAGTTTTTAAAACTTCGCGTGTTATGTTTATCTCGAAGGAAGTTGTTTTTGTTTTAATAAAACTTCCTTTTTTTCTTTTTTTTTCGTCTTTTTATTTCCAGAAAATAAAGAGAGTACACTTAAAAGCAGTAAAAGGGGAGAAACTGTTTGACCCTTTATGCTCCTATTAATACCATTAAAGAACATTTAATATGAAATGTATTTAATCCGTATTTTAATAAATGCAGATTTTACATTTCATACAAAATGCTATGCTTGATAGTATTTAAAAAGCACAGCAAAACAGTGAAAGCTAAATATTGTTAAAAGTGGTTATTTTCTCAACCATTTGCTTAGGTGTAGCTTTTCTCTTATTAAAAAATGCTAGCTGATTAAATTTCAATTAGAAAAACCTTTCCATTTACAGTTAGGATCACAGTTTACATTGTTTTCATAAGAATTGCAAAATTTCTAACAGTTTTTTTGTTATTTAGTCTCATTATTCTTGTAAATATTTTTTAAAGAGCTGTAACTGCTGATTTATTAAATGACTTTAATGAAAAAAAAAATATATGAATTTCATATTATTATTATATAAATTTTCTAATATGTCTTCAGATATTAAGAGAGATTATTATTGAGATGGATCAATTTACTGATTCATAATTTGTAGTATAAAGGTTTAAAAATCAGTATTTAACATTTTCAGCTTAATAATAAAGATTTTGTTTACTTGTTGTTATTTTATAAATCAATATGTTGGTTTGATAATTCAGGAAGAAAATTAAGCATTGTAGTTTTATCTATTTTTTATCTCTTGTTTTTCTGTAAAGTTTCATGTCACTTTATATCACTAAAATACAAACATATTACATCAGGGAATTTCCCTGACTTTAGATCAGAAAAATAACAGTATTTACTTAGACAAAAACTTATGCAACCGCTCGATTACAAAAGTCGGGTGTTATAAGAAAACGGGTCGGGGTCTATAAAAAAATACTACTATTTTCGCTGAAACTGTAGGTACCCTGTATTATGTGTATTATACAGAATGTTTCAAGTCTAATGGAACAAATTTCAAGGGTCATATACGTGTCAAGACAATTTTTTTTAGAAAACTGGAGTTGCTATTAAACTATTCTGTCAAAATTACAGAATATCTCCGATCTTGGGTTTTCATTCAGTAATTGTTAAAGTTAAGAATAAAGTTAACAATATCGTTATTATCACATAACAATTTACGGTGCATTTCCAGCACTTCCCACTAATATCATCATGTTTCATGCAAAGCGCAATAAATCTGATGAATATCTCTGTCGAACATCATTCTGTTTAAAACCATGAACAAAAATTCGGGTTTTGGTTGCTGTGAAACAGAATCCTGCAACAAATATCACAGAATCTTACAACAAATATCACAGAATCCTGCGATGAAATAAGGCGAAGGTTATTATTTGGAAATATTGATATTAAAAAATAAGTACACCTTTACGCACTCTGAAATATTATTTAATAAAGACTTACGTTTTAAAGTTCTGAACAAACATTTTGCTTTATAATGTTATTTTAGATGAACATTTTTTTTTTAATTTATCAATTTAAAACTGTATTTTTAAATTTATATTCTTTTTTCATAATGCATGTTCTTAAAATTAGTAAAAATTTGCTTCACGTAGTAAACTCAACTGTGATTAATTTTATCTTTTCTTTGTTGATAAAATACTAAATATAATATTTTATTTCAGACCGTATATTTAAAAGAAAAACGAATAAAAGTTTTCCAATTTTCAACCTTTTAAGCATTTAAGTGGTTACATCAATTGAATAAAGTTTTAAAATGCGCCAAATAATTAAACTCTGCGGGTGAAACGGAACACAAATAACTCTTTAATCTCCCAGTGGTTTTAAGGTTGTTTCTGCAAATCTAATCAGAAGGAGAAATTTGGAGAGTTTTGTCGTTCTGAGATAATAATTAATGTTAAATGTCATTTTCCTCCAAACAATAGAAATATCAATAGTTTGACATCAATTGTGACTCAAGATTCAGCTATGCACAAATTAAAAAATAATATTACAAGGATATTTTTCATTCAAATTTGAATAGAAAGAGGACTTAATAATGCGAGAATAACATGACTTTTAGAAGAACATGTTCCTTTGAACTATATCATTTGAAATACAGGGTGTCCATAAAAGAACTCCAGGTTTTAAAAAATTAAATCGAGTTAACGGTATGAGTTAGGTCAGGTCAGTTAATTTAGAAGAAATCAGTAGCTCATCAAATTTTCCAATCATTCCATCAATCATTCCATTCAGTTGATGCTATGCGATAGCGATGCCCCCCAAAAAGCTCAGCGTGTTATCTGGCTTATAGAAACTGGATCTGTTACCATTGTACAGCGAAACTTTCGGCGCGAGTATGGTGGTAATGCGCCTACGGACAAAACCATTCGTCAGTGGCTACGTGCGTTTAAAGAAACGGGAAGTGTGTTAAAACAAACGTCGCCTGGTCGGCCACGATTGTCAGAAGAGAAAATCGAAGAATCCGTGCTTCATGTGAACGAAGTCCGAAAAATTCGTTGAGACGACGTAGTCTTCAGTTGGGCATACCCAAATCAAACTGCTCATAAGGTGGTACATAAACGGTTGTGTGCCATGCCACTAACGGGGCACACATTGAAAGCTACTAAATGGTAAAAATCTTGATAAATTTACCTTTAAGTACATATATAGAGAGGAAAAGGTGTAAATATGGGCACACTTTTTAACACTTTCCAACCTAGTTGAAAAGTGTTTATGGCTTCGGTTTGTCTGGCCGTATGGCCGTCTGCCGTCTGGCCGTCTGCCGTCTGCCATCTGGCCGTCTGCCATCTGGCCGTCTGGCCGTGCTCTAACTCCCGTAAATATGCTCGGATTGCTCTGCAATTTTTATATGTTATAATCGTTATCTATAGCATGTTCCCTATTTCAACGGAAGTGTGTAGCACTTATAGTGTTTTACAGGGACACTCAAAAGAATTCCATTACATTGCGGTCTATGGGGAAAAATCATTTGCGGTTTATTTAAATAATGTTTCACTATTTTAAACGCATTGAAATTTATATATATCACTAAGGTGTATTAGAAGAAGCTTAATATGGAATAGGGTGTGAATAGCACTTATAGTTACTTTACAGGGACAGTCAAAAGAATTCCGTTACATTACGTCTATGGAGAAAAATCGTCTGCGGTATATTTAAATAATGTTTCCCTATTTTAAACGCATTGAAATTTATATAAGGTGCATTACAAGAGACTTACTACAGAATATTGTGTGTATAGCAGTCATCGTTCATTTACAGGGACACGCAAAAGAATTCTCTACTGTATGTTAACAATAATTCCTGGAAGTGCGTTTTAAGTTAATGAACGCGATTTTAATTTTAACTCTCTTTTTGTCTATTACATGGTGTGTATAACTTCTGTAGATCCTATACAGGGAAGCACAAAAGTTCGCGAACACATTTCCGTATTATTTAACTCCAGACGGAAAATTTTAAACTGTGCTATGCGTTTCCTAACTGAACTAAAATTTATCATCCTATATAGTATATATACAAATCTATAGATCCTATACAGGGCTGAATAAAAGTATTCGGATTTCTTAGATGTTATCTTTTAGCTTATTAAACGGTATGATTTGTAAAATTATTTTGGAAGCGTTGGAAAGTGTTACATAATCTATGCCTGACGCATGATTTTTCGTTCTTGTTTATTTTTGTCTTAAAGTGACTTTCCTTTTGAAAATTCCAGATTGTTTACCTTCATTCACAACTATAACAAGTTTACTACATGATAGGAGGCAAAACTATGATTAATATCAGTTATTTCAATTCGAAAACGAAGATTTACAAAAAGCTTTCAAAAAAGGACCAAAAAAAATGGGGTGCAAATAAGGGTCCTCTCCAAAAAGTCACAAAAAATAGCTTAAAATGTTTTAAAACAGGCTAAAACAACACAAAATTGTAGAGATTTATTAAAGAATAAAATTATTTACAGAAATCGGATACATAACTGGCTCTTTAAGCCCCGGCACAATCTAAGTACGCCCACATTTGGCGCATAACACATTTAACCCACACCTCTCCGCGAGTGTCTTTAGAGAACTTTCCATCACAAAAGATGCAAGTTGCATCGCTCGAGTCTGGTTTATCTCCATCGGTATGATCGGTAATCCCTACTGGCTTTCATCAGTGTAGTACGTGATTTTGTAAGCTCTTCAAAGTAAAGTCTTTTTTCGGTAATTATTCATCCAGCTTAATATTTTATTGTGTAATCCTGATATCTAATCATATACTAACATTTTTATCTACTTTATTTGCTTCTATGTTCAGTATTTAGTTAATTACAGGACTTTGAAAAATTTTCGAGTAGCGTTGGCTCGCCACGCTATCTTCGTTACTTAAATTTCTAATAATTACATGCTAATTAACATCTATTTTATAGAACTAACTAATTAATAAGTTGTTTAATATCCTTACCTTTCTTTTGGTATATGCTGTAGTGTTTTCGAGCTGTTATTTCTTTAGATATTGTAGTTTTTTTGTTTTCCGGTGGGCGTTTCACTGTTGTTGTTTAGTTGGCCATGTTTTTCCACGACTTAAATGTAAAGCTGATTTGAGTTGTACTGTTCCTGATGTGTCTTGTTTTTGTTTTAGGGTTGAGTTGTATGGCCTGCAGACTAATTGTCTGAACTTGTTTAATTATTTGAATTAACTTTGTCGCCGTGTATTTGTTTATTTTAGTTGAGTTGTTTCAGTTTTTCCGTCGCTAGGGTAACGTATTATGTTGCTGTTACTGTGATTTAGGGGTTCCTGGTCACATGGGTAGTGACAAATTAGATTGATTACGTGCTTTGTTTATTTTTGGCTCGTGGAGAGGTTGTTGTGGTTATCGTGTGTTGGGGATCGAGACTATAGTGGTTGCTGACTCTTTTTCGGAGATTTAGTGTTTATCGTCTATTGTGTATTTAAGTTAGTTTACATTTGGGTTACCTGGGTCACATTGTTGTTTTCCCGTTGCTTGGTTACTTGATCCAATTATCCAGCTGATCACTATAAACAGTGATCCAATTATACGGTAGAAATTTTGATTTAGTGATCTATTTATCCGGCTGACTCATCTATCCGATTTTGTTTCCGTCGGTTATTGGATTCAATATCGCCAAGTTAATTGAGCGTACTGCGTACTACTCATATACTATAGCAGAAAGTTTGTTCTCGCTGTGACTACCCTCTTCTCGGGTTAGGTGTTCGGATAGCTGTTTGGACCTTGATCACCTGTGTGGCTCAGTGCCTTGATCATTTGTGTGGCTCCTGGGCTCGCTTTTCTTATTGGGATTAGTTGGAAGGAATTGTGAACATGGAAGACGTCGATGACTGGATTGATGAGGCAAATAGGGAGGATTTCGCAACAGCTATAACAACGGTTACAGCTAAACTTTATAACTTGATTCATTACAAGCGAACAAAGAATGACAGACTTACGGGTCCTCTCTGTGTTTCTATCAAGAAAATCCTGGATTATGTAAGTAAACGAGCTTTAGAAAATTACAAAAAGACTATTCAGTTTGAAACTAGAATAGAAGAGGCCACTAATTACCAAGCGGCAATGGAAGAACTCTCCAAGAGAATATCGAGACAATCAACGGGTGTGTTGGAAGAGGCTGCGTCTCCGGTGGTGGTGGCACAGCAAAAGTATAAATCGGACTTTCCAGTAATCATAGCAGTTGATGACGTAGAACAAGACATGGAGGAGATAAAAAGAAATGTCAAAGACATATGTAAATCAAATGTTGATCTACCATCCCCGAAGGACGTAGTAATCACCAGGACACGTCAGGTTATTTTAAAAATGAAGAACAGGGAGGAGACAGAAACAATGAGGTTGGCACTTTCGGAGTCGGAAGCCCTTAAAGAAAAGACTAAGATATCGGTTCCCCGTAAAAGAAGAGAGAGACTCCTGCTGCTTAGCTTGGACCCCGACATTGAGGAAGAGGTGGTAAGATCAGAACTAAGAAAGACACTGGATGACTTGGCTCCAGAGGGGCATATGATTAGAAATTTAACTAATAGACTGAGAGATACGACATTGACTGCTGAGGCCAAAGGGGCTCTGCAGGACCTTTATTTGGACAATCAAGTTGACTTTGAGATTATCAGACAGATCAAAACAAGAAATGGCAAGACTAATTGGTTGATTGACGTTGATGGCACAGGAAAGGAGATACTGCTAGCGAAGAGAAGGATATGCATTGACTTCGAGCGATATAGAATTGTAGAGTTTCTACCGAACGTAAGGTGCTTTAAGTGCCAGCAATACGGCCACTATGCAGGCAGTTGCAAAAATAGGATTCAATGCGCCAAGTGCTCAGAGGAGCACTCAGTCAAGGAATGCAAATCGTCGGTGACCTGCTGTGCTAACTGCTATTTCAAAGACGCAACAGGAGACACGATACATCGTGCAGATTCCTCAGACTGCCCAATCTACAAGGCCGAACGTAATAGATTGATTCCGAGTCGTAGCTAAGGGCGATCAGGCCGCAGATGATATCAGGTTCTTGGGTGGAATTAAGTATTTACAAATTAACTTGAACCATTGCTCTGACGCGAATTCTTCGCTGGAAGATTTTTGTAATAATAACAACATTGATATAGTTTTGGCACAGGATCCGTATATTCGTAATAATTCTCTTGCTGGTATCCCTTCTCACTGGAGGTACTTTCTCTCGACTAACAATTCTTCTGCCATTTTAATTTTAAATCAGGATTACTTTTTGGTTGAGAGTTTTAAATCAGATAATAGTGTTTTTATTACTCTTACTGTACAAGACGGTAAACTTCTGATCGGTTCTCAATATACGAGGTCTTTTCCAAATGGAGATTTGGAATGTGACTTCCAGAGCTGGTCATCGCACATTAACTGCTGCGACAACGTTATATTAGCTGAAGACTTTAACACCTCATTACTGCAATTTGGTTATGCAAGGGAATCAGAGAGGTCTGAGATTCTACTGGAGCAGTTGGCCCTCAGGAACCTACATATTCTCAACGATCCTGAAGCGGAGGAGACTTTTGCTCAGGGTAATATTCGAGGAAAACCAGATCTTACGCTGGCAGGTACAGACGTCATACAAAACTTAGTAAACTGGTCAGTAGATAAAACATTTTCATACTCAGATCATAAATATATTATTTTTGAACTTTCATATCTACCAATCATCAGAAATAACAGAAGATACAAAACAAAAAATAAAAGTTTCAAGAAGTTTAACAATAAAATAAAGGATAAATGCCCTCAGTGGCTATACCAATTAATCAGTATATCTACTGCCACAGACCTGGATACATGGATTCAGGACTTTGAGAAGTCAATAACAGACATAATGAATTGCACATTCAAACAAGGCTTGCTATGCTACAGGCCAAAACATAACTGGTTTACACAATCCTTAAGAGTCGAGCGAAATAGAGTAAATGCTCTGTACAAAAGATCTCAGAGAAATCCGGGCAACGAAGAATTCAGGAAGCATTACAAATTGGCAAGAAATAATTACAAGAAATCAATAAGAACATCAAAGAAAAAGACTTGGCTTAAATTTTGTGAAAACACTGATAATTCGTTCGGAAACCTATTTAAATATATTTCAAAGAAGACATTGAAGCATACAGATCTTATTTTCACCACATTAGAAGATTCGTCCCCAATTGCATCATATGATGACGTAGCCATAGAACTACTGAGGGAACATTTTAATGTAGACAATGAAACACCTATCTTAACTCACTATGTCTCAGAGAAAAAATTTAACGCTGATCCTGATTTTACTGAAATAACATACAGAGAATTAAAATTGGCAATATCTAAACAAGCTCTCAATAAAGCTCCTGGTCCAGACAAGTTTGATGCTTTGGTTATCCGTAACTTATTTATCAATTTTCCCGAACTTATCAGAGCTATCATGAACAAATGCATGATTCTTGGCCACTTCCCTGGTCCATGGAAGAAGGGTCTAGTAATTTTCTTCCGCAAGCGAAACAAAGATCCTAAAACTGCCAGGGCGTACCGTCCTATAACTTTACTTAACATTATAGCCAAGATTCTCGAACGTATTATTAAATATAGAGTTATGACTAAGTTGGAATCTCTAAGTTTTCTTGACCCAAACCAACATGGTTTTAGGGAAGGACATTCAACAATCTCTGCACTTAATGCTCTTAAATCAATAGTAAAATCTAATCTTCAAGATAACAAATATTGTTCTTTAGTTTCCATCGACATCCAGGGGGCGTTTGATAATGTTGCCTGGGACGTTTTATTTCTCATAATCGATTCTCTTCCTCTTCCCTATTACCTGAAATCTTTACTCAAATCTTACATTTCTGACAGATATGTGGGTTTCAATTTTACAGATGGAACTAATTGGTTTCAGCTTAGGCAGGGCTGTCCTCAGGGGTCCTGCATTGGACCATTGCTCTGGCTTCTTGTGGCAGACGTTATTTTGAAGCGCATTAGCTCTATTCACACAGACACAATTTCTTATGCGGATGATTTTATTTTGATTTTTGCTTCAGACACTAGACAATCTCTTGAAAACAAGGTTAATAATACATTAAACATTCTCACAAATATTATAAATATGTTAAAACTTACAATTAGTTCACATAAATGTCAAGCCATGTTGTTCGGCAGATTCACCTTACCCAACAGACATCCGATTTTTAAAATCAATAACGTAACTATTCCTATAGTAGAAAATGTCAAATATCTGGGTTTTCTCTTGGACTCTAAATTTAACTGGATTACGCATATTGAAAACATCAGGGAAAATATTAGAAATTTTGCTGTCAATATATCAAGGACTTCAAGCAGAGATAGTGGCCTTTCGGCATTCCATAGAAAAACATGGTACTTAAGTGTCATAGAAAAGAGAATCTCCTATGGCTTTCAAATTTGGTTCCCGGACTTAAAGTCTCATGCAACAAGAAAGCTTATTTCGTGCCAAAGTCTTCTTTCAATTATCAAACCCTATCGTACTATTTCAAATGATGCATTATGTATTCTTACGGGGGTTATTCCTATTAATATTTTTCTTAAAAATAAGTATTTGGAATATAATACAATATATGGTAATAATAAAATTGACATTAATGGCATCGAAATGGGTACCCATAATATAATGAAAAAACTTCATACCTACTCTTGCCCCTTCTATAACAAAATACAAAACTTGATTTTTCTTCCTTCAACAAATGACAAAACAACAGATAGACCTTTCCCACAGATTTTCACAGACGGTTCAAAGATGGACAACGGTACCTCAGCTGCTTTTACAGTTTATTTCTCTGGCACATACATCACTGAAAAAAAGATCAAACTTCACCAGAATAACTCAATTTACCAGGCAGAACTCCAAGCAATTTCGTCAGCCATAGATTGGCTTGTTAGTACTACATTTAATATTGCAACCATTTATACCGACAGTTACTCTTCGATTTGTGCTCTCCAACAGGCCTTTCCCAACAATATTATCTGCTTAAATATTCTTACATCTTTATACAATAATCCACACATAACATTATACATAGGCTGGGTAAAGGCACACGTTGGGATTGAGGGTAATGAAAGAGCTGATCAGCTGGCTAAATCGGTGATTTTGAACAATACCTTTGATATGCACATTAATATACCCTTCCCTAGTTCATCCATTAAACTTCACTACACTAAGAAAACGATGAGAGACTGGCAAGTTGCATGGGAAAACACAGATAAAGGAAGAGACACATACAATATCATTAAAAATGCAAATACGGATTTTGTAACCCATAACCAAATCACAGCATACTTTGCATCAGGTCATGGGAGTTTCCCAACATATCTGCATAAAATCGGAAAACGTAGTAATAATAAGTGTCTCTGTGGCAATGAAGGTAATGTTTTGCATTATATTTTTGGACGTTGCTCTCTTATGAAGTATCATTTCACCTTCAACAACAAGTACACTGTCAGACAAAATTTGTACAATACAATATTTTATGACCACAATTACTTCAAATTAAAAACAAATTACAACATTCTTAACAAATATAATTCTTTTATTAAGTACACTTTTTAACATGGTTCCTTTCTTATTTCCTATCTTCGATACCCCTGGTCAGCTATTGGGCTGTAAATTCTGTTCAAAATTCTGTTCTCTCCTGGCTTGCATCAACTATTAACATTCAATAGTAAGATCAGAGTTCTTGAATCATGGATCTTCTTGTTACAGATTTATAACTAAGGGCTCTCTGTCGAGCTTCATCTACAGTATAAGTCTACATGCACATATGGATAAACCAGGCATGCAGAGGTTATTGATGATATCAGTGTTTATTTATTTTCACAAAAACTACTGGTGAATTGCCCTAGAGAGTCTACTTGGAATAACTTTGAATGTTTAAAATTAAACATTTTATAATTTTAAATGAACTCTGATTTTAAAGACTATTTTAAAGACTATTATTACTTTCTTGTCTTTCATGTGAACATTTAGATTTTATCTGTATCTTATGGTATTACAATCAGCATTATGACTGCAGCTTGTTCCTGGTGAGCTCGTGGGAAACTACAGAGGTGGATTATGCAATATGTACATATAGATCTGAACACTGCTTTTAAGGACACTCTTGGTTTTACGTTATTCATGAGAACACTGAATTTTATCAATCATTATTTATAATCTCTACAGTATCGTCCTGTAATGCTGATACAGTATATATTGGTACAAACTATAGTATTATTTGTTATAAACTATTTCTGGTGGTCTATCAGAGAACTATTTATGTGAACTTTGATATTAAGGCCATATCTTTCTTCATCAATATCATGTGATTACTTACTTTAGTCAAAATGCTATATTTTTACTACGTAGATATAAACTATGACTTGTTCTAGAAGAAGAAAAAAAAATCATTAAGGATGTCATGTGAAACCTACATTATTTCTTATCGTTTTGGTGATTGATAATTTCCCTCTGATTAGCATATTATACTATTCAAGATATTATTAAATGATATCTTCCAATAGGGGAACATCTGTGCTTAGTGTACATCTCTGTATGTATTTGCTTTAAGAGTTAGTTCAATATCACAGTGATTTTGTTTGTCTATATTAATAACAGTGATGTACTGTTTAACCAGTTTTTAGACAATCTGAATTACAGCTCTGTTTATCTCTGCAACATTATTTTCATTGAAAAGTTATCGCATAATACATTACTGGGAAGCAGGCAATCCACGGAGTTATAATGATTACATTAACTAATTCCTAAATTTGAGTGATTATTAAATTTGAATTTAATAATTTTTTGAGTGAAAATTAAATCTGAGTGATATTCCTGGACTGATGGATTCATTATCAACTACAGAAGGGCTCATGGAAACTCTCCAGTGGAGCTGAATGTACCTAGACAGAACTATATTCATCCCATTTCACGAGTACTGGACTAATCTGACTCTTAAGATGTGGAATCCACGGGACAACTATCACTCAAAATCAAGAAATCTATAAATTTAGTAGATCATTGGAATATATTTATTCCATCAGCTTGTGTTTTTCAGGATATTAGTTTTAGTTTAGTTAGTTATTATTTTTATTTCACTGGCTCTAAGTTTGTGTTTTTAGGATTCTTAAATTATTTTATGTTTTCTCTGAGGTATGAGCCATGCCTCAATAGCTTGAGTTTTTTAGGATTTTAGTTAGTATATTTCTTTATTTTATAGCATGTAATTTATTATTGTTTTGCTGAACTGTGTTCATGCTAGCTACTGTAATTCAGGATTATGTATTGTTATATTTTGTATAATAATTGTCGCTGATCCGGGTTCGTTCCCAGGGCTGTGGTTGGCTGGATGGCAGTGGGGATTTTCCCCCAGAAGCATTAGGTCCATATGCCTTTCCGGCTGGCGCTTCGGTGGGGTGTCCCTGTCCCTGGTTTATCTCCATCGTTGATATCCAGATTGATATCATCATCGCTGTCCACAAGGGGACACAGTAATCCAATGAGTCCGGAAGGTCTTTGGTCTTCCCACCCCTACCCACTGGCATTACGCCATTATGTTAGATTACGCATATTACCAGATATATTATAAAATAAAACTTATGAAAACTTTGAGGATTTATAGATAATAAAATGCCCTTATAATTACCTAAATTTGTTATTATCTGCATCTAAGGTAATTTTAAAGTTATCTTACCTCAAAGCATTTGTTAGGTTTATTTTATAATATATTTGGTAATGTGTATAATGTAGGAAATTGCTGTTTTTACGTTAAAAATTTTTGAAATAATTTATGTTAGGTATATTTACAATTATATTAGTATATTACAATTTATGTTGTTTAAGAGAAAAGGTGCCGTAATTAGGGGCCTTCATTAAATGAGCCCCATATTTACACCAGCCCCACCTAAGAAAGATGGCCACTTTCACATGTAAAATTAAGGTGTGCGTGTCTAAAGGCGCACTTCTAAAAGTAGCTTAGGATCTCCGCTTTACGGATATCTTTGGGAAAATATTTTTAACTAATTATAATAACATGAAAAGATAACGATTTCAGCGACGTCAGCGATATCCTAAATAACAACGTCAGTAGGTATAGAATAACTGAAGGTATAAATAAATAATAAAGGTAGTTAACATTATTTTTTTAGAATTAGAAATAAATTAAAGTTTGTAGTTAAGGAATAAAATCTATGTTTATCCCCCTTGTAAACTGTCAGGTAACTTTAGTATCCCCACTAAATTTTAGTTCGTAATAGTTAAGCAGTTTTTAGTAGCAATTTTTAACTTAAATTAAGTTTTTCAGCACCTCCAAAGCTAAATTAGTGCTAGTTATAAACATTATACTATTAACTATATTTAGTTAGTATATAAGCATTTGTCCCTACCCTCCCATATTTATATTTATCTAAGTTATATAAATTATAAATATTAAATTATATATAGATAATAAAATAGCCGATGGTCCAAACCCTCTCTTAATTTAGTAAATTATGCATATAATGTTCCCCCTGTAGGAATAAGCAACTCTAGAATATTTAGTTTCAGTTAAAATTATCGTACACTGTAAACACAAACGTCTGAAATTCAGTTAAAAAAGTATCTTAAATGGATGGTCACATTTTAAGTGAAAAAAAAAGTGTTTTACTTTTTAAGACACCTTTTTGCATCTGAAGTTAAGACATTGGAAACGTCTTAAAACGCCGCCATTTTTAAAACACTTGAAATGTCTGAAAAAGCCGCCGTTTCGTCAAATTGTTTGTTCGAAAAAAAGACTGATGGCGCCATCTATTGACAATTTTAGAAGCATCTTGAATTAGCAGGAGGAGGGGAATTTCACATCGCATTTCTCAAGTCTTGAACGGGATTCGAACGCGCAAACTTTGGCTTGGGAGGCGAACGTGCTGCCTGCTTTGCCAGTGACACCTTGTGTGATTTTGATTTTAA
Organism: Maratus michaelseni; assembly: GCA_963931845.1. NCBI lineage: Eukaryota > Metazoa > Arthropoda > Arachnida > Araneae > Salticidae > Maratus > Maratus michaelseni. Next base: position 127,426,594 of record OZ007586.1, on the reverse strand, counting down.
ATGTATCTACTGGATGTTGATGTGTGATTATATTTTTAGAAAGCAGATTGTATTTTTATCAGTGCTGTTATAATATCAGCATGTTTTAATTAATAAAGCTAGATTATTATTATGGTTTTTCTATGGTTAATAAATGATTAGAATATGGCTTGATTAATATAATTTATTAGAGAAATTGCTTTTGTTCAATGAATGATTAGCATATGCTCTAGTTAATTTGTTGATCAGAAATAATAAATTTTGAATTGCATATTGGAGGAGAGATTTTAACACGTTACTGTTTATAGAGGAGAAATGGATCAATTTTAAAGGGGCATATTTTAAATTTGATTTTTATATGAATATATTTCTTAAATTAAAAAAAGCTCCTAAAATTTTGATTTTTTTTTTTTTTTTTTTTTTTTTTTTTTTTTACTTTTGGGAAAATGATTGTTGCTTTCGGTTGAAAGTGGACCAAATGATGTTCGCATTTTACTATTTTAACCAAAATTCTGTAACTTTAGAAGAATTTTTTAAGCGTTTTTAACAAAATTCTATAACTTTAGCAAAATTTATCTTTGAATAGGCAATAGAAATAAATAAAATCGTTACAAAAATGTTAAAGTTACAAAAAGGATATACGCAAAATATCAGATATGAAAAATAAAGTAGAAATTTAGTAATTTCGTGTTATAGCGGCCCCCAAGGATGACATATTTTTGTTTCTGTTTTCATTAATATATTGTAAATTTGGTACTTTCGTGTAATTTTTTTTGAACGATTTTGTAACAACAAAAATAATCTGGCCGTGATCATTGAAGCATTTTCGTCAAATATTTGAGATTTTCCATTTCATTAAAAATCACTTAATTTCGAGACGAAATAATTGTCAAAAATGTTGAAATATAGCTCAAGAATTGCGGAATAGTCAATAGTGAGAGTGTTATTTTTGACAGTGAGGAAACAGTTTCGTCAGATATTTGAGGATTCACGTTTCGTCAAAAACACGTGACTCTGTGACAAAATGATTGTCAAAAATAACGAAATGGGCTTAAGGATTGCCGAATAGTCAAAATTGAGTGTTTTATTTCTGAGAGCTCGTACACTGTAATGTACAATGCAAAAAAAAAGTGTTGGTTTTACAGTATAATGCTGGCATCCCAGCTGCCAGTCTTATAACGTAAAATTAACAGTAATAAACAGTAAAATAAGCAGTAATACGCTGCCGAATCGAAAAATATCGAAAATAAATCACTGGCTGAAACTCAACGTAGTGGTAATAAGACTTGAAAATTTAGTGAATTATAATAGTAGATTAAATAATTAAATATTTAAACTACGCCGAAAGGCAACCGAAAACTGTTAGCGAGCACAAAATTTATATGATTTAGAAAATATATTTGAATACCAACGCATAAAATGGAATTTTGAAAAATGCATAATAATATCGAAATAAAGAACAATAATCTTATAAAAAAAATATCTGCACGGATAAAATTTACCTTCTATACTTAGACACATATCATACGTAAATAATAAAAAAGTCCTGTGATAAAATACACGTAACAGTTAAAGTAGACTACAATACAACCACATAACCCAAGCAAAATCATCATTTTTTAATGATTTAAGATAAAATACATATTCTAGGCAAGTGACTTGAAAGCTATTATATAAATATACACGTAATAAAAACAAAATTCGTATTTGACAAATATATAATAGAAATTATGTGACGTTATTAAAACAAAGATATAAGAAAACCTAAAGATAAAACTTACTTTTATTCTTTAAAATATTTTCTTTTATAATCCAAGGAGCTCTTTTTTTCTCTCTTTTTTTGTATTTATTATATTTGTGAATGCATTACGTCGTCATGTAATGCCGGCGTCTCTATCTCTGATACTCATCACCACACCTGCCTGCCCTGACCTCCCTCCCTTCTCTATTCAGATGTGATCAACAAAAGCAATGTCTTAATTTAAAACATTTTACCATATTAAGACACTGGCCACAGAAACCCTATTGCTTCATTTCTACCACCAGTCGATTAAGACACACAAGTGTCTTAAATTAAGGTATCTATTATGTCTAAGCTCTATATTAAGTCATTTACGTGTCTTAAATGCATTTTCAGTGGTTTTTTGTCTTACTTTAAGACTCCTTTATTTGCAGTGTAGAGTAGAACTTTAGGTAAATCAAGACAAACAACCAAGTAAAGTAATAGTACTTAAAGTCTAAAAGTAGAACTTAGTTTCTAGTATTAAAAGTGTTATAAAATGTCTAACCCCATTCCTTTTCAGGTGCGGCGATCATATACGCTATTGGCGCCCGGTGCATGTAAAATCCGTCGTGGGTGTACAGTCCTCCAAGTTACCTGTGCATCACACCTCTGGGGGTGCCTAGTCTGGTGAAGGTCTTGTCGCCAGATCAAGGTTCTAAATTACGAGACCAACTCGAGTAGCGATGGCATGACGTATGGATGAGCGATGCAGCGAGGAAATAGTAAATATCCCAGCATCTCACATCCGTCCGGCATGACTTCGCTATACTGCGCAGTGCTGAACCGCCTCATCAAAAATCAATTAGCAACCTACCAACTAAGAAAAAGCAATTAAAGCAACAAGACGCACCGAAGCCACGTCGGCTTATAGATTTAACAAACACATCTTCGCCAAGCGGAGAGCAGGCGAATCCTCGCCCCGTTGCCAGCTATCAACTCGTTAAACTAGGCAAAATCCTGGCAGGTGGGGGCCTGGTCCGTGGTCTAAAAAAAAATTTAAAAAACGTTTTTCAGAATCGTTGGTATCTGGGAAGAGGTTATATTATATTTTCTTATACATTCTCGCTAGATCAATTTTTTTTCTGTTTACAGTTAAATTCTAAAAATATTATAATATTTTACCTACGTAAGTTGTCTAACATATAAATGTTGAATAATTTTAACCTGCTAAATGAACAGTGAGATATAACTTGTCATTAAAAAGGGACCACTGGTCCATTTTTAAAGATAAATCCAAATTGTAGCATTATATTTCAAAATACGAAAAATTTGTTTTTTACTTATTTATGTCTTCTCGGAAACTTTTAAGAGAAAGTCATAAATCAAATTTAAGTACAATACTTATGTCTGATAAAATGATGCATTTCTAATTTTTGCATTATTTACAAACTATCCCAAAACTTAAATAATCAGAGACAATGATTGATTTGAAGATCAAATCTGAAAGTTTTACAGAATTTAGGAAATATCCAATTAAGTTTGCGTAATAAAAGTAATGTTTATTTTGGTCAGAAAACATTCCTATGCAAATTATCATGAAGTGTCAATTATTACTGATTGATTGGTGAAAATAATATGTTCTGCTCGTCTAGAAAATCAAAACAAAATAAAGTTATTCATTACAGCTCGTTCATTCGTATTACAAATTCAATATATTTTAGACAACATTCATCTAAATGATTATTACACACATAAGTACGCTAGTGTGCATACATATATTTCGATTTTTTTCGGAAATGCACAATTGCATTGAGTAAGTAATTAACAAAGTAAATAAAAAAAATAAAATTTATTTATTTTTATTTTCGTGAGTATTTTTACTTTATTTATATCATTATTATTACAATTTTAAATATTTATAGTCACCGATCAGCCAGTCTCAATTTCTAGACACAGGGAGATCCATTAATCCTCCTCCTACCGCAAAGCAACAAAAAAAAAGTAACAGTCACACGGCCAGCTATTTCTTTTTAACTCAATTTCTTCTTTCTTAAAAAAATTTTTAATTAATTTTCTTTTACAAAATTTATATTTCCTCGTTTACTTCAAAACGCCTGTAAAAATTTACAAAATAAATTAGTTAAAAAGTAACATTCATCTGAAAATGAAAATATAGTAGGGTAATCTGACATGTTTGACAATACGGGAGGTTTGACTCACTGTCTTAATTTTATTTATTTTTTTATCTTTTTTGCTGATAATCATAGGACGGAAGCATATTATAAGCCTTTTCTAAAAGTTATTTTTTTCCGCCATTTGTACTGATAATAAAAGAAGTGAAATTTCTTTATTCCCTTTGCCAGTCGTAAGCTCATATGCTTGTTGTAAATAAAACTAAATAAGATATTTTTGTTTTAGAGAGTACTTTTTTTAAAGGTCTAAAAAATAAAATAGTTAATTCAAATTTAGTAAAAATATTTCTATGTGTTTTTATACTTTTTTTAATGCCTGTTGTGGAATCTTTGACAAACTGCTTTTAGGGATGTTTACCTCGGATAAAAACGGATATCCTGGATATCGGATAATCCGTGTAAGTATTTGCGTAATTTCATTAAAACCATGTGCTCTCTTAATTGTTTTGAGCAGTATATATATAAATACGATAAGCATAATTTCCACGTAATAGCTAGTGTAACAATTTTTAGAAAAATCGGAATTAAAATTCAAACATTCTAAATATGTTGTGATTTTATTTTAAACTAGCTGCGTAAGCCATTGTGTTGCATTTGTATTCTATAAGATCTTTATAATGTTTGTGGAAAAATACTTACTCATCAGGTTTTTAAACTAGAATGTATAAGTCATAAGCTAAAAATGTAATTATTATCAATTATAATTACTAATTAAACGTTCCAATCGCCGTAAGATTCCTGAAAATTGGTCAGTTAGTTCCCGAGTTTTTGAATATTAAAAGACTGGTTGATTGATTAATTCACCCAATTTTCCCTGTTTTCTGAAAATAACTTAGATATCAGAATACAACAAACTGCAGATTGTATCCAAAAAGACATTCTCTATCTACTTCTGATAAGTGTAGTGTTTGTTATGCATCCATCTCTGAGCCTATTCTGGACAACCAAAAATTTTATTTTTGACTATACATCGTCTAAATCAGGTCTGTTAGACCTTACAGTTATGAGGTGCGTAGCGCAGCTGTTGGCAAACAATAAAAGGCGCCATTATGCACATGACTGGCAATATGCAATGTTATCTCACTTTTGTAAAGTTAGTTCGGTAATTACTCGTCGTTTGCGATGCACATACATCTCACAGTAATAACGTCCATGCGAAAATAAACTGCAGTGAAAATATAAATCGTAGTAAATTTAGAATTACATTTCCCTGAGATGAGTTTATCTAAAAAAATTGTAGGATAAAGGGTCAAAACTTTAATGCTGCCTACAATAGAAAATCATGCAAATGTTAATATGGTTTGAAAATAAAACCTTTTTTTAAATGGATTTTTAGCATTAAAAAAAAGCTAATAACATGAAACGTACACACACGTCACATACGATGCACAAACATCTCATTGGGATAGTCATGCCCATATAAAAATAGACTGCAGAGAAAAGATAAAGTTTAGTTTATACCTAAGTTTAGAATTATATTTCCCTTAAAGAGGCTCATCTTAAAAACTGTAGTATGATAAAGAGCCAAAAATTTTGATGCTCCCTATAATATAAAAAGTATACAAACATTAATGATTTAAAACTTTTGAGCATTTTTTAAAAAGGATTTTATATTTAAAAAAGGTAGTACCAGCGGAAACATTCGAAAGAGAGCCAAGAAATCCTTTAAAAAGGTCGCCATGACGCACGACGGCGCCAGGTTGGACAGCCCTGGTCTAAATAGTCTAATGAACTAAGAAATATGTGTTCTTTCTAAATATCACATACAGATACTCCAATTTTATGTATTAGCATAGATATGGTACATATTCTTACCTACCTGAAAAATGTAGGGTTATTCAAAAAAGAACAGAGATCAAGATATTTTCGGAGTAAAAGACGTTCTTTTTATTTTTTTAACGATGAAAATGTGGCCCCGGAACATTAGAGATGATTCTTTGAAATGACAGTATGTTTCACCAATCTTTTTCCTTCTCTAATGGAATGTACTTTTATCAAAGCATCATGTTCACGATATTATTAGGATCATTTTCACTACTCTGTTATGGGGAAGGTATTTTTCTTCTGCATTGTTAAAATTTTCTCAACAGTAGGTTATTTTAGCTACCACACTTGCTAGTTGATATAAAATTCCCAAAATGAAAACAAAAATAAAATAAATTAAGAAATACTCTTTAACTTTATGGCTTGCTAGAAAATAAATTTGGGACACTTTTTTTAAAAATGCTGCTAGAACGTGAAAGTTCTCGTTTTTTTGTAGAGTTTCTACATGGGGGGATACCTGCTTGAAAGTTAAAAATACGTCACACTTTAGGCATTTTTGTGCGTTTCAATAACAGCATAAACTCTTGGGGGGTTTGCAATATATAAGTTATGTTTAAATGTGTTTCTTAATTTATTTAATTAAAAAGATTCATAATTCGACATTGGCATCCATGTAAAAGAGGGTGTCCGGAAAAATAGAGTGTCAGCTGGCCGCTTGCACCGAACATTCCTGAAACATAGAAAAGAAAATTACGCAATTTTTCTTTAGCGTATTGGCTATGGCTTAGGGGAAGATGTTTTTCAAAATTTAAATATTTGTGAAAAGGGCTGCATTAAAAAATTAATTGAGCCCCATAAAAATGGCCTTAAAATGCTTGTAAAAACTCGAAAAATGAAAATACTAAAAAATCCTTCATAGCACCATAGAGAACTCAATTCTGAACGTTTGTATTAGAATGTAAAGTAAAACGACGGAGCGGATCTCGAAAAATCTAAACGGCCAAGTAAAAATCATGTCGTTTCAGAAAAAAGCGTTTAAAGTTTGAGTTTTGTTTTGTCGGCAATTAGTTAGAGTGACATATTTGACAAAATTGTTTTGGGGCTATATTCCAGACGTCATAACTTATCAGAAAATATAAAAATATATTTTTTAATGTCTTTGAAGTTTTAACTGCTGTCCCACACTAAGCAAATACTGCACATTTTTTTTGTATTTGAAAAATACTTAAAATTTAAGAAAACAAGTTTTCTAAACGTAATACCAGACGTAAACTTTTCAATAGTGCGACCAAAATTTTGAAAAAAAATATATTACGTAATAAGTAAGATTTTAAATTTTCCCATAGGATATCATGAAATTTTTCTGTTTGCGAGGGGAATGTCTGTTTCAAAGGACTAGATCCCGAATTAAAAAAAATATTTAAAGTGTTCAAATCAAAAATTAAGCATTTCTTTTTTCAAATGAATTATTTTCATAAAACATACTTTCCATAAAACATACAAAGAGCTATCAAGTTAGCATTTTTATATTTGTTTAGCATGTTTTCAAGCGAGACAGAACAATTTTCTGGAAGAAAAATATAAAAAAGCTATATTTCACGGCCAGGTAAGAAAATTTCGCTTTAAAATCCCTTCAAAGATTAAAGTTTGGTTTTAGTGGCATGTAATTAAAGAGGCGTGTTTGTCACTGTAATTGTCTCTTTTCTAATAAATCTAATTTCAAAAAATCGTTTTGATTCTATTTTCTAGACCAGTGGTACTCAGTAAAATTGCTATAAGAGCAAAACTCTGATAGAGAAGTCATACATTTTTACCTTCTATATTGCAATGATTTTCTAATAAATACTAATTATTAATACGTAATTAATAATTTTAAACGTGGGTAATAATTGTATATTCAATTCAATTATTAGTATTTTTATTAAACTTAAATATTAGCAGTGAGTACATATAATTACTACAACATTTAAACTTTCATAACATTTATGAATATAATATAATTTCTGAGTTAAATGGTCGAAATATGTGACTTTTTAGTTAATGCACATTCTTTGACAGCAGCGATACATGGACGATTTTTGAAACATTCGTTAGTCAGGCGAGATTTGTAATAATTACTTTCCGAACACATAGTATAAAGAAAGTGTAAGAACCATGATTTGTGTGTGTGTGTGTGTGTGTGAGGGAACACGGTAATTCTCAAACAGTACTTCCGATTGAGCTCCTATTTGGCAAATATGTTATAGACCACTTTCGCAAGATCTGTACTGAGTTTCGTACAAATCAGCCGACGGATTAGATATTTAATCCAATTTCAAACAATTTTTAAACTGATTCTGTAGAGAAAATCACCAAGAATGTGACAGAGTATAATTGATAAATATTGCGGCGATTTAATCAAGCATTGCTAGCGCAGAGGTAACGTCTATCAGATATTGAAGAAAATTTGATAAAAATCAATAACTCGGAAATGGTAATAGACAGAAGCATGAAACCAGTGGTATGTTTATTAAAAAAATTGTAAGAATCTTATACATAAATCTCAAAATTTAGTTAAAAATAGCACCGATAGATGGCGCTGAGAGCGTTAAGAATCCTTCTAAAGAGAGTTCAGAAGCATAGAAAGACTAGCCGTCGAAGATTTTGCAATTGAAATCTGATCGCTATTAGCGTATAGTGAAAATAATTCCTAAAGTGATGTATGCCATGGAGGAATGTGTGTTTATTGTGTTGGAGTACCACCGATTAAATAAGAGTCCTACTGCCACAAGGAGAAGTTTTTAAACGTGATTTCAAGTCGCAAAAAGCCCAGATGGGAAAATAATTCGTGGGCTTTTCAAAAAATTTCAATAGACAGGCAACGTGGCCGATGCGTTAGTCGGAAATGTGGGTCGGACCCTCTCCGTCGTTACTCCTGAAAATTCAACGACACTTGCTGCAGTTATTGAGCGTAATCCGAATAAATCTGTTCGCAGACTTGCAGCTGAATCCTGAATCAAGCCAATCAGCACGTGCAGAATCCTGTGGAAATCATTACACATGTTTCCTTACAATATTCAATGCCAGAACGCCATACCAGTTCAAGCTGAACGACAACGAGAGCATTTTGCTAACGAGATGCTCGAGAAGATTGATTGTTCTGGTTTCGATGTCGGCCGAATATGGTTTACGGTCGGCCCATTTTTATCTGGATGGGGTCGTTAACAGACACAATTGGCGATTTCGGGGTGCAGGAAATCCAAATTTGACTCACGCACGACCACTCTATAGCCAAAAACTTACAGTTTGGGCTGCAATCTGTCGAAAAGGCATTATTGTGACCTTTGTCTTGCGAGAAACCGTGACGACTGAGCGGTATATTGCGCTTTTGAAACAATATGTCGCCACTCAACAAGCGTTAGACAACCAGGCACGACGTGGTTCATGCAAGATGGGACTCGTCCGCATCGTACACAAGACGTTTTTGACTTTCTGGACGAATACTTCGACGATATATTGCGTTGAACTGTTCGACAGTGAAGGGAAAAGGCATGGAGTGGCCTCCGTATTCACCTGACCTCACTCGCTGCCAATACTTTTTGTGAGGCACATTAAAGGACATTGTTTACCGGAACAATCCTTTAACACTCGGCGAGCTCGAAGAGGCTATTTGTCAAGCTTGTGTGTCGATTTCCGGTGACGCACTACAGAGAGTCACTGACAATTTCATTCTGCGTTTGAGGCATGTCTGTTGCATAGAAGGTGCACGTTTGGAATCACTTTTAATGTGATACGCCTATTTATCGTAGCGCCATCTATCGGCGCTATTTTTAACTAAATTTTAAGATTTGTGTATAAGATTCTTACGATTTTATTAATAAACATACCACTGGTTTCATGTTTCTATCTATCACCGTTTCCGGGTTATTGATTTTTAAAGTTAGGGGTCCTTTGTGAAACACCCTGTATTGTCTCAGCTTATAATAACTCTTAGTAGTAAAGTTAAAAAAACATCCCAATGAAAAACATGCGTACTCATTAAAAAAAAAATAGCTCTACTCAAAAATGAGAATCTGAACGTTTTCCAAGCTATTTTTCAAAGTGTAGCGTAAGGTGATGCAAGAGTGCGCGGTGCACAAGAGTATGCAGAGCGATTATCCAATCACAAAGCAGAGTTTTGCGTTTAGCTACACTAATGACATAATAAATTTAGGGTGAAAAGAAGCTGGCTATTTTGGTGAAATGTTTAAAGATTTAGAAGTTAAAAATCGATTACGGCCTTCTCGTTATAATATTTTTGGTTTTTGAAAACAGGATCATAAAAAAGATTGCAAAGGTAATTTACATTTTATTTTTTATTTTTTTCGATTAAGTTATTATTGGACTACCTGTCACGTAAGTGATTTGGATTTGCTTATTAAGCGATGGTATTACTGACGTTTCAGAGTTATTTAGTGACGATAGTGCAAGAGTGCGAAGTACCAAAGTGTGCAAGAGTGTTCATGCACTCTTCTTCAACATATCTGTTATCTATTTTGCTTGTCATTTATAGCTAAAAATGGGTTTTAAATACTTACAGTTTGGTTTAATAGCTTTTCTTATTTCCTACTTTATCACAAAGACAACCAACTTGAACGACCATCGCAAGACCCATGAACTTTAATAATCCACAAGTAGGTCACTTCTACGAAAACTTATTATATCTTTATAATAAATATCACTTTCAATCGCACAAAATATTCAATATGGACGAATCTGGTTTCTGTACAGTACCTAACAAGTCATATCCACTAAACAGAAACTATGTGTCAACAAGATTTCTTGTGCTGAAACAGGGTAAAAAAGTTACAGTGATTTCTGCAACGAATGCTAGTGGGCAATTTATTCCCGCCACACTCAGGTACAAAAGAAAGAGAATGAAAGTAGAACTTTTAAATAATGCGCCTATATCTGCCATTGGAATAGTTTCTAACAGCAGCTTTATAACAAAGTGATCTGTTTCTTGACTCTCTTCAACTTTCGCTCTTAATCCTCGACAATCATTCGTTGCATTGCATACATGCAGCCGTTGATTTCTGTTGATAATATCAAATTGTTCTTTTTTCATTGCCTCCGCATAGTAGCCACAGAATACAACCTTTAGGTAGGTGTTTTAGTCCACTAAAAATATATTACTCTGCTGAATGTGAAAACAGTATGAGAAATCACATCCAGGTCGACCTTTCAAGTTGCATCAATATTTACACCTGTTTTTGGACAAACTGCTACCGTTGCTAATGCTATTGAAGGATTTAAAGTAACGGGTATCTGACCTTTCAATAATGACCCTTTTTCATACTGACCATTTAGTAAGCAACGTCACTGAAAGACCATTAGTATTTGAACTTGTAGCACTACATATGTCGGTAGAACCAGATAACACTGAAAGAGAACCAGATAACACTGAAGGAGAACCAGATAACACTGAAGGAGAGTTGCTTTCAATAGAAATATTCTGATATCTCAGAAAAGGCAGAAAAGCTATGTAAAGAAAATACTCACTCTCATTGTGAAATAAACCCAACTTCGGTTTAAAAGGTATAGCTTCGACTTCCACAACTTCATCTTATGTCAAATTAATAGAGTTGTCACCGGTTTATTGGCATTCCTAGCGTCTAGAACAAGCCACCTTCAATACAAGTCCCCGAATTCCATACCTCCACTAGAAAAACTTAAATCTGAATCTCAAAAAATTAAGTCTAAATGCATGTAAACATCCTCATAAAATAAGAGTATAAGAATATCTTTAATATTTTGAATATTTACATATTGACGTTATCGGTAATGTGATGGCCGAAATACAATCGATAAATTTTCACAGATGAAAAATCAAATATGCGGAATAAATATTTATGTATAAACGAGCAACGTTTATTCTGTTGGGCTTAGATTTGAATAAATGTTCTTCCTGACGACAGATATTGCACCAAACTCCAACATTTTATTTCAATTCGGGATAAGAAAAACTTAATCGGCATATCTCACATTTCTGGCGATGCGATTCTATGCTAAAATTTTATTTCCTTTATTTTACGTTTATAAAATTGTTTTGTGTATTTCTTTATTGTAACAATCTATTAAAAATGTTAAGTGCACTGCCCAAGTATTATGCAGACTATCTTGAGCCAAATTATTAGGCTGGCAGTGCCGAGTTGGAAATAAATACTCAATCACAAATGTGTATTTCAAAAGCTTCATAAGTAAATAATAGCTGGTAAGAAAATAGGTAAAAGCTACATAAAAATTTAGCCTTTTTTGCTTTAAATTTGCGAATTTTTATGCTTTAACGATCTTTAAAAAGAATATGAACACAAAGTATATTAAAAAATTAATGAAAACACAGGAAAATATATATTAATATTAAGACAGCTGAAATTACTTTCCGATATTGTTTAATATCACTGCCATACACAACGGAAAGAGTTCAGGTTTCCCCATTTTCTGAATAGTGGTTTTCGCCTTATTTAATCGCAGAGATTTTCGATTGTAAAGGATAAAAACTTATTTTCAAAAATAGTGGTAGCCTAGACATTTACCTCTTCTGTTTGTGCTTCTGTACAATATTTTCTGCAAAAAGACTTTATCTTGTGATGTATCAGTTTATTTTGCATTACATATATATATCCAGATATAGATTATTGGAATTGATTTATTTAAACTTTAATTCTCTACAAAATAACATGAAAGAAGAAATACTTTTACAGAATGAATTTCGAAATTAGAGAAAGACAGTTTTGTGAAAAAGAAATGGTAAAAATTGCAGGTCTGAAAATTATATTTCACGCTGTTACGATTTTCCGTACTGGGTTTCAATTTTCCCAAACTTTAAGTCATCTGTCATATGCTACGATGTGTGTTATCTTCTTATTTTCATTCGAGTGGAAGTTCAAAAGCTATCATTTTTAACGGATAGAAAATTATAATTCAATGAATTCTGCTGATAAAGTGACAGTTTCCAGGAAGATATCTTATTACCATTAAAGACAGAAAAATACTTTGACAGCATAGAATCTTAAAAATATTACTCAAAGGGAAAAGAAATTTAATAATATATATATAGGATTTTGAAGATATAATATAGAATTTTGGAGACAGTATATAGGATTTTTTCAAGACATTAAATAAAAACAATTCCTTTAATATGATTGAATAAATTTTTAATGTAGAGATATAGGATAATAGGTTTATTTGTTTGTTGAATATTTGCTTTTTAGAATGCGTCTTATATATGACATTTAGAAGAATTTTGGGTTCAATATTATTGACGGAGAGGGGAGGAGAATTGTAAATAAAAACAAATCTACTTGCATCTACTACAGAAATCATATACAGTATGGTGCGTTGACTACTCTAACTTATAAGAATAGGCGAAGTTTCGATTGGGAACGTAGTTTCGTCCAATAACAGTCAATGTACGTAAAATTAATATTAAGGCTATCTTTATTAACTTTCGATAAATGAGTGTGGAAACCTCGGAACTTGTGTATTTTCTCTTCGTTTCCATATTTATGCAAATTTCTGCATGTGGTCAATCGATAAAGCAGTATCTAATCACTGACACGCGCTGGGGAAGGGGAAATTTGGATCGAGTTCTTCCCCACTGTGGCCTTTGGAGATCTATTTAGTTGACTCAACTATTCTGCAGTAGAGAAAGAGTGTCGTCATTTGGTAAGAGTAGATTTTACCTTATTTTTGTGCTAATTGAATAAAAAGAGTTTGGCGCTCACGGAGTGCCGATTTCAGAACTGCCATAGGCGAACATTTTTAGATGTTGGAATATGACTACAATAGCTAGACTTGCACAGTGTAAGTTAAATCTTCCTGAAAGCTTCTTAACCGAGGTTTTGACGTTCGTCCAAGTCGTAAGTCATATTTTGAAGTTATCTATTTATTGATATTGCTAATTGAAGTTTTATTTTCTGAGTGAAGTATTTTCGGGGATTGACTTTCTTTCGGCATAAGGTAAATTAAGCAGTGCTTTCTCAAGTCATTTCCCTTTTAAAGGTTTTTAAATAAAAATTGTTTGATTTTACTTAAACTTGTGCTCAGTTCAACTTAGCTAGTATTGATCATCATGAACACCAGTGACATGTCTGTTACAACAAATTTCATTCAATTTGTCATGCTGCATTCAACCTTAATACAAATTTACATTGCTTTACCTGAAAAACATGCTAAATATGAGTTAAAATATTTTAGGAGAGTGTGTCAATATTAAGAAACACATTTTGTAGATTGAGGAATATCGCGTCTAAACGTTTTAAATGACGGTGCAGCAATATTTTATTATTTACAGTTTCAATACTCATCAAGAGATCTATAAATATATAGTTTATTTTCTGTGTGTAGCATACCTGAAACAGTAGAAAAACTTCTCCACTTTAATCTTATGTTTGCCCTGTAAAGTTGCCTATTTTACATATTAATTGATAAGTTAACAACTAATGGTTAAATATTGGATTAAAATGCATATTGGAGAATTTAGACAGTGTGGATTCTCGTGAGGACAGAAAAATGCTTTTATTTACTATAATATCTTAATAATCGCAATATTAAATAGCAGTTTTTATTTAGAAAACATGGAAGTTCGGTAGGTTGATGGCCAGTGAGTTGCGCAACCACGCCTCAGGCCCAAAATTCGATTTTAGGCTTCGGCAAGATTCACTCAGCCTTTCACCCCATCGGGCCCGATAAAATGTGTATCAAGCTCGCGTGGGAAGTAAACACTGACAGTTCCGCTTTGGGTTGATCACTTGACTGGGGCATATGCTATATAGCACCTCAGGACACATATTCTAGTAAACAGCGTTGGGCACTCTAAGCAAAGATGTTTAAGTGACTGTAGCACCTCAACGTTATCATAATAATTTATTTTTTATTTCGAAAACATCTTTCCAAAATATGCATGTGTGTAGTGTGTTTGGGATTTCAGAGAGTATCATATCAGAGAAAAAGTAATAAAATACATAAATTATTGTTAGAATTTATGTCTAAATAAGAGACATTTCTCTTTAATATTGATCTTTTTTTCAATAACACAAGAGGGGGTTAGAATGACAGTGGTGTAAGTCAATATTTAGTAATTTGAGAAATGAAGGGTTTTGTGAAACTTGTCGTATAGCCGTTGCATTAAGTGGTCCCACTTGTTTTGTGCTCTAGCAACTCCCTATGTAATCTATGACTTATTTGACTGCCGCACTGAACAGAAATTGATATACGTTTAGTAAAAAAATGGTTATCTAGATTTTTAAAATTTTTGACTTACTCCACTGTCATTCTAACCCCCTCATAGATCCCACTAACGTATTATTCAAAATTGGTGACAATTCGCATTTCCATGTTTTTCAGCATGAAGATCTTAAATATGCAAAACACCAATAGTGTTTCAATGGAACTTTCAAATTTCGGTTCAGTTTTAATACGTAGATCCCTCCCCCTTATGACAAACCAAACCACATACAATTATAAAGAACTTTATATAACTTAAAGGGAATTTTTTTCTTACATTAATTAGAATTAAAGTTATAGGCATCGTTCATATTTTTTTTTCATTATCATGCTTCCATGCATTTCAATTACATTACTTTTGCATCACATCTGAAGAAATAAATTTAAATGGATAAATAAATGTCTATGCTGTGAAGCATTATTTTGTAATTGAATTTATTATTAATTGAAAGCTTAAGGAAGTGGAAGTGCTCTGTATTGAATGGTAATTGTATAATTTCAGTCATTAATTAAGGGGATAGAGCTTAATGTCTACTGAAAAAATGCAGATAGCTAATGTTCAAATCAGTGCTAAAGATTCGTCTAAAAATGTTATCCATAATCTATTATATGTTTGACTGAAATTGGTTTATTTTATCTTTATTTTTCAATGTGGATTCACTAAAATTAAAATATGTTACATTACATTTTTTTAACGTGATTTACATTTCACTATTTTTGAAAAGTATTTAGAACATTACATTAAATAGAAGATATTTTAAACGATAGACTCTTTTTAAATTGTAATACACTGCTCAAAACAATTAGGAGAGCACATGGTTTTAACGAAATTACGCAAATACTTACACCGGTAAGTAAAGTAAAATAAATTATCCATAATTTAAAGCGTAGCAGAAAACAGAAGAAGAAAACTTCATATGCAAATCAAAGTTCATGAAGTCAAAAAGCAGAAAAGGAGATAAGTGCAGAAATCGGGATTCCGCAGAAACGTCCTTTTCACTGCCTTCAACTTCTGTTTTCAGAAAAGGTGACTTGAAAATGTCACAACAATGTGATTTATTGGAATCCATGGCTTGGCGTATTATCGGGACACTTTAATTTAGTCAAACACAACGAAGTGTAGTGTACGCTGTTGGAGTCGCAAGAAATGTCAGTGGAAAGCTGTGGAATCGATTCCAAAAAACAGGGGATGTTAGACGTCGACCAGGGCAAGGTCGGCCACGTGGTACCAGAGCAGCTGATGACCAATATATCCTGTTAACAGCTCGTCGAGACAGAACAGACAATGCTACTCAGCTACAAAGGCAGTTGCTCTTAGCAAAAGGACGAAGGTTATCCAGCCAAGTAATCCGAAATAGGCTTCGACAGGGTAGTCTCTATGCACGTAAGCCAATGTTCCGTTGACCTCAAGCCATCGTGCGACCCGAAGAAGACGAGCTGCTGAACATCGAGATTGAAGGCAACGTGATTGGAGTCAAGTGCTGCTTACACACCCAGAAAAAAGTTTTGTTGAATCAACAAAAGTTTGGTTGACCCAACAAAACTTTTTGTTTAAATATAGGTCAATAGAAATTTTGTTTGAATCAACAATTTTTTTTTTTTTTTTTTTCAATTCCAAAAAAAAAAAATTGTATCGTCAGCAAAAAATGTTTTGTTAATTCAATTAAAATGGTTCAATTTTACTTGAATTTTGCTGAAACAAACAAAATGTACTCAACAAAACATGTTTTGTAGTTTTAATCAATTCCTTTTTCTTCGTGCAGACGAGTCCCGATTCAGTTTAAAGTGTGACACCGACGTGTTTTGGTATGGAGGAAAAGGGGCACTCGAAATAACCCCACATTCGATCGTGAAAGATCACATTACAGACGAGGTGGGTTGCTGGTATGGACAGGAATCAGCATAGGTAGACGTACGGAAGTGCATATCGTTCGGAAAGGCATTTTGACGGCCCAAAGTTATGCAGACGAGATACTGAGACTTCATGTCGTACCTGACGCTGCAGCTATTGGTGATTCCTTTGTTTTCATGCATGATAATGCCAGACCGTATACAGCTCGGGATGTGGAGACCATGCTTGAAGCTGAAACAATGCTGCGTATGGAATGGCCAGCATGCTCTCCTGGCCTGAATCCGATCGAGCATATTTGGGACACACTCGGACGATGTAACCAAATTATTGTCCTAAACCATCTTTTCATGTTCATTCCATCGTTTCAAAAAATTAAAACTCTCGTACAATTTTTTTTGCGTCTTTTTATCTGTATTGAGCATTAATACACGTTGTACTCTCCATTTTATGCTCAAGCATGGCTGCCTCGCACGGTTTTCTTCACTTCTTTGCTTGCTCCCCTCATTTTTTGAGCAGTGTATTTATTGACAATATCAAGTCTATTAAAAATATACTTTTAATTTAAATTACTAATTGTCTTAAACATTTTTGTAAAAAATTAAGCTTTATTTCTACTCTGAAATAAAAAATAATAATAATTTAAACATCTTCAAGTCGTTGAATTCTGACAAAATTTCTATATACATTTTTATAATAAGCGCCTTCAAAATTATAGAATAAAAAATAATGTCAAAGCAAAAATAATTAGATAATTCTTCTTAATATTGTTTACTGTGCTATGGATCGATGTTAAACTAAGAAGGTTAAATATAATCATTTCCTCTTTTTTATACATAAACAGACATTCGTTAAACACTTTTAAAGTTGAAGCAATTTACTTTTCTCCAAGTAAGTTCAGACTATGGAATCAAGAAAAGTTCCAGAATTAACTAGTCAGTTTTATTTATGAAATTTTCTATCTCTAAACAACCTATTATGCGATTTAATGGGATCGAAAATAATGTAGAACATATAGCTTTCGGATTTAAATTAAATATAATAACAAGATTCGTATGTTTAAATATTATGAATAGCATTTTAAAATAATGCTGAGTGTTTAAAATATCTGCTATATAAATTAAGTATTTTGGGACTAACTTGGATTTGTCATAAAAATACATTTTTAAAGAAAGTTTTAAAACTTGTAAACGAAATTTGTTTTATTTTTTTAATCAGCTTTCAAATATTCTGCACAAAAATAAATAGCGCTGTAAATTGAAATGTCTGAAATTCACACACAAATGTGCGTAAAACAGATCGCTCAGTTAAAAAAAGTTTTAAAATGTCTTATTTTTTTCGAACACTTTTTGCGTCTGAAATGCCTTAATATTTCAAACACTTGATACATCTGATATGCTGCCATTTTTTACCTCTTTTTTAGGGCAATAGGCAGCCATTTTTGCCTAAATGTTTTAGCATTATACGCAGCCATGATTAACAACAGTGAATCCTTCTTACTAAATATTTTACCATAAAGCAGGGTTCGATTTATTCCAGAATCAGGAACTGATTAAAGCATGGGCTGTGGCCTCCTGATTTTAGGGGCCCCTAATTGTGTATGCAATTTTCATAAAGTTGATATTTTAAATATTTTTCAACGTTATACTGATTATATTCAATATTTTAAAAATTCAAAGAAGGATAAGATCAAAAACAAAAAATATGTTTATCTAAATATAGTAAAAACCTCTCAATAGAGGACACCTTGCGATTAACTTTGTCATTATCTTTGTACAAATCTTTCATTAAATTTATACAAAATCAATGACCGATTCCGAAACAACATTTCATCACAGAAAGTAAAATTTTAAAGTAGTGCATTTCAGAAATGCACTACTTTAATTTCGTTTGAATTCGTTATAATACTTTAAATTCGTTTTAATTTCTGTGCATTTCGTTGAAATTTCATAACGTAAGCAAATCAACCCACTCTCATCGTACTTCACATCACTTCACTTGTCTTTCGTGAGTGAATCAAGACACATTTGTTTTAATTTCAGAAAAATCATCATTATTCAGATATTCATCATTCATAATTATTCATTTTTTTCAGTTCGTTTATGCCATGATTATATAGTAAGACACTCATGTGTCTAAAAGTGAGACGTGCTATGATGTCTGAATTTTCATATTCAGACACATAAGTGTCTGAATTACTTCTTAGACAACTATTTGTTTAAATTTCAGACGCCTGTATTTGCAGTGAGTAAGTTTTAAGATCATTTCAGTAAAGTTTATAAAATATTATCCTTAGTCTTTTGAAATTTGTCTTAATAAAATCCTTTTTGCAAACAGCACATTTAATATAAAGTGTACAAATTTTTCAATTTTTCTGTTTTCTTTCATATACCAAATAATTGTAACTAATAATTGTAAACTTTAAATAAATTCTACCATAAAAACTGAAGAAAATATTAAAGCGAAATTAAACTGCTCTCTTCTGCAGATTTGTTTTTAATAAAGTTAAGAACACTAATTGACATTTTTATGATTCGATCATCCAACGGGATTAAATGAAAACTCTTTCCAGAACTTGCTGTCATCCGAATTTGAAGTTGTTCCCAGAAACGCGGGGATACGTAACATTTAATATTTCTGAAGTTTCGCGCTACAAAAGCTGTGACTATGCGTCGAGAAACAGAACAACATCTAAATGTTCAACGATTCTGTTATTATCTTTGGAATAAGTCATGATAACTAGCTTGTCAATGAGTGCTATTCACCTCATAATTAGTTCGAAATACTTTAACCGTCTTTCGAAGTCTGAAATAGCAGAAGAAAATTGTTTTCCATTGCTGTTTTAAACCGCCCTCTCATTATACACTAATTCCAATTTCCGACTTGAAAACTCGATCAATTTTATTTATTAATAAACTTGCAACTACTGCAATTTCTGCAGTTTTGAGGGTTTTCCTTCTGGTTATTGAAACGTCTGCGTTGAAGATATAATCTATTATAATTTCATTATATAATCTACATTAATTGTTCTTCTATATTGAAGATATAATTATTTTTAATAATACATTAGTTCCAAAAGTAAAGTTCAAGTATAAATAAAGATTAATTAAAAACAAATATGTATTTTTTCTTCAATTTTAAAAGATTTTCAATGGTAATTACCCAAATTCTTTTGAAGCACAAAAACTTTCTAATATTTTATGTAACATTATTCTGTTAAAATTTTAAATTAAATTATCAAAACAAGTCATTTCTAAATAAGTTAATATTTTGATTAACTTGAAGGATATTGGCCCTAATTACTAAGTTCTTCGTCATAATGAAGAAAGAAGTTCGTAATCTCTAAAAGAAAAATCATAAATTTTTATTATTTTGAAAATTTTCTCCAGTCTTTCCTTATTTAATCAATTAATTTTGAAATTTTCTAAAGTATATTAGTTTAGCTTTTTTGTATGTTATTATTCATTATATATTTCGTAATTCTTATTAAGTAATATTCTGTAATTCTTATTAAGACATCGGTATTTTCATCATGCTTTTATGTGATTGCATTTTACAGTGAAAAATTTATTTGTTAATGGATCTGCATTTTAATTCAATAGTAATATAAGACACTGAGAGAAAAATCTAACATTTCAAAATTCATTAAAACAGATTTAGATAATCTAATTAAAATGTTTCCATATTTTGTTATTAAATTATAATGAGATAATTCATAATTTTCAGGATTGCCACAGGTATTCTATTTTCCGATTTCTTTTTCCTAATTTGTCTATACCAGTTCTTCCAAGCAATAATCTTCATGGTACATTTATTTATATCTGCTAGCCATTTGGTTTTTTAAATCAAATAAACATAATTTGGACAAGCAAAATACACTGCTCAAAACAATTAGGGGAGCACATGGTTTTAACGAAATTACACAAATACTTACACCAATAAGTAACTTAAATTAAAACATCCATAATTTAAAGCATAGCAGAAAACAGAAAAATAAAACTTCATATACCAATCAAAGTTCATGACGTCAAAAACAAGAAAAAAGAGATAAGTGAACAAATCGGGATTTCGCAGAAATGTCTGTTTCACTGTCTCAGTTGCGAAATTCAATTGCTCAGCTTTTGTTTTGAGAAAAGAGTGATTTCAAAATGCCACAACAACGTGAGTTACCGGAATCCATAGCTTGGCGTATTAGAGATAGGCTTGAATCCGGGCAAACACAACGAAGTGTAGCGGACGCTGTTGGAGTTGCAAGAAATGTCCTTGCATGGCTGTGGAATCGAAAGGCTGTGGAATCGATTCCAAGAAACAGGAAATGTTAGATGTCGACCAAGGCAAGGTCGACCACGTGCACCACAGTAACTGATGACCGATATATCCTGTTAACAGCTCGTCGAGACAGAAAAGAGGATGATGCTCAGTTACAAAAACGGTAGCTCTTGGCAACACGACGAAAGGTGTCCAGCCAAACAGTGCGAAATATGCTTCATCAGGGTGGTATCTATGCACGTAGGCCAATGATCTGTGTTCCGTTGACCACAAGCCACTGTGTGGCTCGAAGAAGTTGGGCTGCTGAACATCAAGATTGAAGGCAACGGATTGGAGTCAAATGCTGCTTCCCCATTCAGTCTGGAATGTGACACTCGATGTGTTTTTGTTTGTAGGGAAAGGGGCACTCGAAATAACCCCACATTTGTTCGTGAAAGATCACATTATAGACAAGGTGGGTTGATGGTATGAGCTGGAATCAGCATAGATGAACGTACGGACCTGCATATCATTTAGAATGACACTTTGACGGCCCAAAGGTATACAGACGAGATACTGAGACCTCATGTCATACCTTACGCTTCACTCATGGTGATTCCTTTATTTTCATGCATGATAATGCCTGACCGGATGCAGCTCATCTGTTGGAGAACATGGTTGAAACTCAAACAATTCAGCGTATGGAATTGCCAGCATGCTTTCCTAACCTGTATCAGATCGAGCATGTTTGGGACACACTCGGACGACACATTGCAGCAAGACGAAGGCTTTCGTTTATTGTCTGGAACAAGGAGATTGCAATTCTTGAAGAGTGGAACAGTATTCCTCAAAGTCTTATCGATAACCTCATCGCATTCTTGGAAAACAGGTGTGCAGCAGTCTTAGCTGTTAGAGGGGACCACACGTCGTATTAAACAACTTGCATCATTAGTAAACAATACTTTTTTTTGTAATTTACATGTAACCAAATTGTTCCCCTAAACCATCTTTTCATGTTATTTCCATCCTTTCAAAGAATTAAATATCCCTCACAATTTTTTTTGCGTCTTATTTTCTGTATTACGCATTGATACACATGTGCTCTCCATTTTATACCCACGCATGGCTGTCTTGCAAGGTTCTCTTCTTTTGTTTGCTTGCTCCCTTAATTTTTTTTGAGCAGTGTATTTTAATAAAATGTTTATAGCTTCTTTTATATGAGGAGACTCAGTACACATCATTTTGCAAAAAATATCGAAAATATAAATTTTTCAACTTTTTGCTTAAAAAGGATTGATATCCGTCGTATATTTTCATGAAATGCCGTTAAGATCCGAAAATTAAAAGTAGGCGAAAAAGATTTTTACTGCATCTATTTTTGTTTCGCCGATTCAGATTTAGTTCTAATATTTAAATTCATTTTTCTCAATTTGTGTTAACACTTTCCAACATCGTTAAAGAGTATTTATTGATTCTGCCTGTCCTGTCAGGCCAACTGGCTGAGTGACTTTTCACGCTTTAACTCGCGTAAATATAGTCGGATAGCCATGCAATTGATATATGCTTTTTACGTTTTAACATGGCGCGTTCGGTATTGAAAATGAAGTGTGTAGCATTTACATTTCGTTTAAAAGGGTACTGAAAAGAATACCGTTACATTATGGTCTATAGGAAAAAATCGTCTACAGTTTATTTTAATGATGTTAAACCCCGATCACACATATTCGAATTGATAGATAAAACTAAGGTGCACTACAAGACGCTTAGTATAGAATAGGGTGTGCATAACATTTATTCTTCATTTAAAAACATGGACACAAATAACAATTCGGTTACAGTACTGTCTATGAGTAATAATTGCTGAAAGTACGTTTTCTATCGTGGTATGCGTTTTTAAATTTAACTAATATTTTGCATGTTACTTGGTGTGTATAAATTCTATAGATCATCTATAGAGCTGCACAAAATAATTTAAGTACATTTCCGTTTATTTGAGGAAATTGCTGCAGGGGAATTTTCAATTGTTTTGTGCGTTTCCTGACTGAAGTAAATTTTAGCATACTATTTTGTTTATATACAAATAAATTTATAGAGGCTATACAGGGGTGCACACAAGAATTCGAATACTTTTCGATTATTGACGGTAATTGTTGAAATTGGGTTTTCAAATGTGTTATGTGTTTTCCAAATTGTTTACTTAGACATCATCACATTATTAAACGGTGAAGTTTTGTGACAGTATTCTGAATGTGTAACTTATGCTTGACGCATTATTTTTCCTTCTTGTTTAAAATATATCAGAATGTTCAAAGTGACAAAACTTATTAAACAATGTTTCTCAATTTACTCGCTGTCATTTGAGAGAATATTAAGGTGCATTTAATAAACTAGGAATTGGATTTTCAGTAATAAATAGTTTATTTTTAAGACATAACAATGCTAAGTACATAGTTATTTTTACTTTACTTTTTACATATATCACGACATTTTATTTATTTTTTCTTAATTTTGATTGGTATTTTATCTTAATCTGATTGGTGTTTACCGTACTGTACCGTAGTTTGAACTAATACGTAGTGTAGTTTAAACTAATTACGTTTTATGAAAATCTGATTAGAGCACACTTCTACGAAAAGTATGCAACAAAAGATACATTAAAATGCTCATAAATGTGGGAGAAATATGGTATTTTCCTAAATTGTTTCACAAAATTAAATTGTTCAATTTTTACTACACAAATTAAATTTTTTCTTGATTAAATCATTTTTTTCATAAAACCATTTCTTAATATGCCAATAAAATATTTTAAAATACTCAAATAAAAAAATATTTCAAAGGGTGCTGAGTGTCCTTAATAAAGTTTTTCTGTTTTTATTATTTATTTTTTATATACATATATATTTGAAAAAAACCTGAAGGCCGCAGCTATGTTTCTTATAAAAATTTCCCATTAACGTTATTGTTTTAAGAAAGTGGTATACAAGATAGTACAAGAAAATCACCTGTATCCACCCTGTATTTAGATACACTTTTGTGCAAAAATGAAGTGTTACTCTAAAAAACTCTTAGAAAAACACTTTGACAACATAGCATACAGAAATATCAAACGTATGCAGGTAATCCATATTCTCTCTACTTCAGAATATTACACATTTTAACGATAAAAAAAAAACAAATAAAATTTTTGAAGGCAGTTTAAAATTTTCTCTTTGAAGTTTTAAAAAACGTTTAAAATAATATTTAAATTTAAACATATTCACACAAAAAAAAGATTGTACCTGTTTACAAAAACAACCAATACACTTCTCTAAGTATCATAAAAATGTGAGGAGTTCCTTTTCTTTGTCTGATTTAAAGTGAACATAATCATGCCAAAGTAAATTTCGATAAAAATGCCGACTTTGTTGAAATGTTCAATATTTAAATGTTTCTTAAGTCAAGTATAAAGCAAACCTCTTTTAAAAATTAAATAAAACATTCTACCCAATAAATTCAATATTCTCATCTCTGGATAAGCTTATTCATACATCGTAAAAAAAATTGTGGTTTTGAGTTATTTTTAGAAGTTTTTCATACATTTTTAAATAAAATTTAAAATAGTGCATACACATTGGAGACTTTTTTTTTCAGAAATTTAAATAATCCATCTAACTTTACATACGCCTTTAGAAACATAACAATTTTGTAAATGTAAAAATAAGATCAAAGATAAGAAATATTTATTTTAGAATGTATGATAAGTATTTTTAATAAAATTAAATGAAGAATTCTTTATTTTTAACAAAGCAGTAAGCAATTATGTGAAAAATAAAAGTAGCTCAGAGTATAGCATTTTACGAATTGTATCTATTTTGTGTTAATTTGACCTTTATTTTTCAGATTTTGTGAGAATTGAGATTTTCAGATTTTGTTATATGGAATACACATTTTGTCCAACTCGTTAAACCATTTGTGCCTGATGTCCCGATTTGGGGACACAAGTGCAATCACAGATTTACAAAATCCTACAAATTTTTCATATCTAATTATTAATGGTAGCCTATTTCAAGAGATACAAATAGGTCTTTCGTTGCAGAATAAAAGTGATTTTGCATGCCATTAAATGATGACCATGGAAATGTGGAAATTTCCTTTATTTTTAATCAAATGTTTTATAACGTGCATTATTTAGTAGGTGAAACATTATTTCAGAGCACCTTTATTTTTACGTTTTCTCAGATTCAGTATTTAATTTAAATGTGAAAGTTTTTAGATTAACCTATTTTTGGGCCACGAAAATATACGTACTTTTTTCAAATGCTGTACATTAAAACTTGTTCATTGATTTACTTTAAAAATTACAAATATTACACACACCATAGTCAACCCTTTTTTCTCACGGGCAACAAACGTATGATGTTTGCAATGTTTGGCGTGCTAATTCACACTATACTTACATAATTATGTCAAAAAAGATAATATAATCAGAAAGATAATTAAAATAGTAATCTAACAAAATTAGGATAACAAATAAATATAACAAAATTCATATAAGCAATATTACCTTAATTTCCGGCGTATAATCCGCGTTACAAACAATCATGTTTAGACCCAGAAATTTTATTTAATAATCGAAGTAAAATATTTACAGCGATCTACTAAGCTACATTTTATAAAATAAAATTTCTGGGTCAAAACATGTCTGTTCGATCCGCGGATTATACACCAGAAATTACGAACCTATATTATAAATATAAAACGTAATTTACTAACGCAGAATTTCCGAGTTCTAAAAATACCAGAAGATTTTATTTTAGAAGTTACACGTTTCTCAATAAGAAAGCATTTTATTTTTGTATAAAAATATGTAGTTCAAATTTAATTAATTTTAAGTGATGTTTTATTAGTATTGAAGATTAAAGATGCATATACCATTATGATACAAATAGGACTGTATGAAAAAGTATATTTTCACTATGAAAATGAAATTTAGAATGCTTCAACATAATTTTTAATCAATTATAAATAACAGGGTAGATTTTATTTTCTCATAAAAACAGGTAAAATACAAGTGAAGCTATTAAATAATTTATAACCAGTGCAGACACAACATGAAAAATAATAATAAAATAATGCACTATGATTAAATTCAAAGAAAATGTCAGTCATTAAAAAATAATTAATATCAGGTTAGAAATTCCAAACCGAATACACGTAACCAAATTTTATACATACCTGAAAATTTTATAAATCTTGATTAATGTATCTGTGTCTCGAGCCACACTTTAAAGATCGATAGACCACATGCGGTCCGAGGGCCGCAGGTTGAATATGACTTTATTAGAATTTACTAACAATATCATTTCGCTTTGTAAAAGTGTCTCAAGCCGCACATTAAAGATCGATGGACCGCAGGTTAAATATGGCTTTATTACAGTATTAGAATTTGCTTACAATATCATTTCGCTTTGTTAAAGTATCTCGAGCCACACATTAAAGATCGATGGACCACATGCGGTCCGAGGGCCGCAGGTTAAATATGGCTTTATTACAGTATTAGAATTTGCTTACAATATTATTTCGCTTTTTAAAGTGTCTCGAGCCGCACATTAAAGATCGATGGACCACATGTGGTCCGAGGACCGCCGGTTAAATATGGCCTTATTACAGTATTAGAATTTGCTAACAATATCATTTCGCTTTGTTAAGAAACGTTGTCTTTACTTTCATATGTTTTATTTTTTTTTAATCTAGTTTTTATTATCCTTTATTCACTTTTTTGAACTTTTTCAACGAAATGCTTTTCGTAAATCTGAAAAAATATAACAATTTCTTAGATTAAGTTAGTTTTAGAAACTTCAAATTTTAACTAATAAAATATGTACATTTAATATATTTAATGATTAGATTTAGATATAACTTTAATTATTTTGTTTGTTTGTTTGTTATTGAACTTCTAATAAATAATTATATGCACACCGGACAAAAAAAAAAAAAAAAAAAAAACTAGTCGCCCCTGGAGATATTTCTCTAGTAGATTGTAACACCGTCTCTTGACTGTATAACCACATATATTTGTCGAGAAATAGGTCTACAATGTTCGGAAGGTATGGCTCATCCAATTGACGCCACTTACTTATGAACAAATAAGTAAGGCCACCAAATTGCGGGGATGCTGATGTCATCATTTTAGTAGCCATTTCTAATAGCCTCCGACATTTTCAAGGGGTTGGTATTACCATACCAGTCGAGGTGTTGTATAGTCTCCAAACAAATTTGAAGTCGTTCAACTAGTCTAACTGATTCACTGTGAAACGCCCTTTTTATTGTCGAATAAATATTGGGTTTTTACTTACCTATCATACGTAGTATAGGGTAAGTCTTGTAATCGTTGTGAAAATCGAAAAAAAAATTGACGGATTTACACGTTTCAGACACTGGAGATTCCGAAAAACATATTTTTAGAAAAAAAAAATTGCAGTCCGTCTTTTGTGCGTGTGTGTGTCTGTGTGTGTGTCTGCAAATGCTCTATCTCCCGAACAAATTGAGATAGAAACTTGAAATTTGGTATGTAGTTAGTATGTAGTAATAGGAAGAAGCTTATTTAATTTCAGTAACCTCGATTATACGGAACTATTTTTTTCGGACTCTCAAAATAATCGTTCTGATAAAAGGAATATAAAATGTTTAGAAATTGTTTATTTTAAAGAGTGAAAATAAAAGACAATAAAAAAAACATAAATTTCGCATAAAGAATGAACTTGATCGGATAATTAGTTACCGAGATATTTGTAATCGTATTTTCCAAACTGTTCGATTTTTCATGACCCTGTATTTCATTCAAACTTCCATTCAAAGATAGATTTTAATTGGAAATGAGACGCTTAATTCGACGTAGTAAACCGTTAGTTAATATGATTATCAATTTTGGAGTTATAAGGATGTTTCTTTTACGCAATTCAGTAATAGAGCATTTAAATCGAGGCTAACGAAAAAGAAAGGCTACCTCGGTGCTTTATACGCGTATCTTTTTTTACAGACCGCGAGAGTCACGTAATGCTCGAATCCACCAATGCAGGTTTACGAAAAGAGCATCACGTCACTCTAGCGGTCTATGAAAAAAGATAAGTGCAATGCACCGCGATAGCCTGTCTTTTTCGTTAGCCTCGATTTAAAGTTTATGACGTCATCAAGCCCCGATTTTATTCGGATTACAAGGCATTTTATAAATAGTTTACACATGTTTTATTTTCATATTTTATATTTTTCATATCCATGATGGGTAAGTATTACGGTGGCCCCCAACGACTAGTTTATATAATCTGATAATGGCCTATTTCCAACACGACAGCATACTCGAGGTTTCACGCCACACAAAAATCCAAGAACATTGTCCCGTGAAATCGTGTTTAACCCATTTGCATCATTGACGTGCATTTCAGGAGATTCTTTTTATTCAGAAATTCTGAATATTCATACCAGAAATTCTCAATACCATTTTTTTCTTTATTTAATGCAGACGTTTCGTGACTACGTAAAGTAAAAATTTTTCTTTTGGAAATTTTCGGTATGAATAAGGAATTTGTGAATTTAAAAAAACTCTGAAATGGACACATATATGCGCTAATAATCGAAATGTGCTGACGTGACAGAGCCTACTTTAGTCACGCGAAAACACTCACACGCTATTTCTAATCCTCTGGGAGCGTTCTTTTCAAAGTTCTCGTTTGCATTTCAGTAATTTAAATCGAGCATCATCGATCTCTAAATAGGCTTTTTTTACATTTACAAATTTGGTTACATTGTTTTCTATGAGGATGCTTTCACTTCCGGAACCGGTTCTGAAATATTAAGTGATGCCATAAAAGAAAATCTGCAATCAAAATCGAATAAGTAAAAAAGGGTCCGTTTGAATATCGACCTCAGCTATCCTATGCAAAAAAAAAGCATTTAACAATATTTAAATTAAACGAGAAATTTGAAAAAATGCTCCCATAGATTTAACATTAGCTTGCGAGTGTCTTCTTGTGGATAGTGTAGCCTCTTAAAAATTACATTTTTTGTATTTTCGTGAAATCTTATGATTCATATATAACGTAAAAAAAAAAAAAAAAAAAAAAAAAAAACTAAAATTTCGCATGGATTTTAGATATTATGTAAAGTGTGATTTACAAAAATATCCAATTTGAGCACCTCACGTAGAGGCTCCTGAACGGCAGATTTATTAGTATTCCACATTTGGACATCATATTTTTATTATCTCTTGATGCATTATTAAATAAAAATATTTTATTGAACATTGCGTAATTTATTGTATTTTAGTTTTCTTTCAAACTGGTACTTGATTTTAAATATTATTTCTGAGTGCATATTTCCTTAATCTGATAACTTAATATATGATAACTTAATATATTTCCTTTATCTTATAACTTAATAAATAAATAAATATATATATATATATATATATATATATCTTTTTAGTTTAAGGGAAAGTATTTAATTTCTAGTGGAATTTGTATTAAATCTTAATGAAAAATTCTTGCCCAGTTTTGAAGATCAATTATTCAAGAATATGCCGCTTTAAAAAAATTTCCGTTTTTTTTTCTTTTTCTTTTTTTCACTTTCATACAAAAAATATTTTCATTGGTTTATTGATTTCAAGGATCCTTTAACTATTGCAATAACGTCATCTGAAGAACTGGTTTCATATTTTGCCATACAATTAAATAAACTCTTGAATAAATAAATGTACCTACGTATATATTATATTATAAAGTGATATAAGTTCTTTGATTTGAATGAAATTACTCATGATTACTATTATTCATAATTACATTTTTAGTGTTTTATCTTTTCAACAATAAAAATATTAAATGTCCATAAATGTTATCATAAAAAAGTTTCACCTGATATTTTTAAGCTGAATGTAACTTCATTTAATGATAGTGCTTAAATGCTTATCGGACGAGGATATCAACATAAAATTCGTGTTCATAAATTGGAATTAGTTAATGAATGTCAACAAAATTGAATTGAAGACATTAATTATTTACACCATCCTAAAGCAGTGTAAATAGTTTTGTAGCGCCGTTTTTCTTTTCATCATGTTATCGAAAGTAATGTTGCCACATTTAAAACTTTTAGCCATTGAAAAATATACGTGATTTAATTAAAATAAAAGAACAATTTGCCCACAGTGACAGAAAATATGAGATAACGCGAGTAACATACTTTTATTTACGCATCATACGTAGTATAGGGTAAGTTTTGCAATCGGTTTAAAAATCGAAAACAAGAATTGACGGATTCACACGTTTCATACACTGGAGATTCCGAAAAACATATTTTTAGAAAAAAAAATTGCCGTCCGTCTGTCTGTATGTGTGTCTGTCTGTGTGTCTTTAAACGCTCTACCTCCCGAACAAATTGAAATAGAGACTTGAAATTTGGTATGTACTTAGTATGTAATAATGGGAAGAAACTTATTGAATTTCAGTAACCTCGATTATCCGGAACTTTTTTTTTCGGAATCTTGAAATATTCGTTCTGATAAAAGGTATATAAAAAATTTTCGAAATTGTTTATTTTAAGGAGTGTATATAAAAGACAATAACAAAACATAAATTTTGCATAATGAAAGAAGTCGATCGAATAATTAGTTGCCGAGATATTTGGAATCATATTTTACACACTCTTCAATTTTTCATGACACTGTATTTCATTCAAATTGCAATTCAAAGATATATTTTAATTGGAAATGAGACGCTTAATCCGGCGAAGTAAACTGTTAGTTAATATGATTAAAAGTTTTCGAGTTATGAGGATGTTTCTTTTACTCAATTCAGTAATAGAGCATTTAAAGTTTATGACGTCATCATATTCGAATTGCAATGCATTTTATAAATAGTTTACACATGTTTTATATTCATATTTTATATTATACATATCCATGATGGGTAAGTATTACGGTGGCCTCCAACGACTAGTTTATTATGTTACCGGGTAATTTTCAGAGAAATATCCATTTAATTTTTAATAAATGGTAAAACTATTTTTCTTGCATATTGTCTGAAAAAAAGATGCATAAAAATTTCCACACATTCGTTTAGAATATGTACCCTTTCTATCAAAATCTGAGTAATCAAAATCCAACCTAAATTTATACGTAATATCACATGCACACATTTAGAGTTAAATTGCAAAGTTTTTCTTTAAATCGCCGAAATCAGTTACAGCATAACATTTCATTTAAAATGTTGTGAAATAATTTATGTTGTAGATACAACGTATATAAGCCTGTAGGCTCCCACAGACTTGGTGTACTGGTCTGAGCAGTCCCTCTTAGGCTATCAAAACATGTAGACATCTTATGTAGAAGTAGTAGACTTCTTTTCCTTTCATATAGTGGGGCGCACGCATCCCAGTGGTTAGCATGCTTTCCACAAGTTCAGAATCTTGTGTGGATGATCACGGGTTCGATACTATCGCCGTCTGGGTGGGTGACTGTGTCAGTTTTTCAGGGTTTCAATTGCACGAGAACATTAATTCGATACGGCATCCCCTCTGACCAAATCTGGCTGATTTAAAAAAAAAATTCTAATCGCTTCCAGATAATTGTTAAAAAACAAGTATAGTTTCGAGAGCATTTAATTTTCAGCTTTCAAAATGTGGTGATTAGTAGCAGAAGGTAGACATGTCGACTGATTATGTAGTCATTTTTTCACGCAAAAACCTAGGCCTCTTGACTCATAGTGACTTAGTCACTAAAAAAATATAATGGGCGTTCAACTAATGGGTCTTTCATGCATAAAATCTTTTATGGCAACATTACTGATTGTTAATAAAATTTCATAATACTCTTAAAATTTAAAATATTATTTATAATTCTATGGTTACTTTGCTGCTTATCAAACAACAAAATAATATGGTTTAATAAATTATGTAAAGGTGAAATATTTGAAATACATTAGGTCAGGGGTGGCCAACCTTTTCCCCTGAAAATCGTTCGACACCAGTTTCTTTTTTTAAAATAAAAATTTGAACTTCATTTTATCACATAATTTCACTCTTTATTTAAGGCTAATAATTCTGTAAAAAAAAAAAAAAGTGGTAGCTCTGTGGCACGCATGCTACAGGTTGGCCACCCCTGCCTTAGGTGAATTTCAACAATTTTGATATATAGAAACGAAGGTCTAAAAAACAAAATAACGAGTGACTCTCACTCTACCACATCATTTTACTTTCAGAAAAAAATAAACTCAATTTGTTCAGAATGGAAAAAAAAGTAAAACAATAAGTGTATATGAAAAAGGACATTCGTCAATAATTGTATATTAGTTGCAGGAAGAGTAGAAACGTTGACATTTTTTAGAATGTTATAGTGATTTAGTTTTATATATAATGACTATCTATTTCAAAAGTATATTGGTCGCCCAAATGACAGTGGCACTACAGTCGGTTTGACAAAAAGGTTTAATGGTGTTAATATAAATTAGTATACAAAAGAAAGAAGTAATACAGACGTAACAGATAGGCTAGACAAAGTCCCCTTGTACTTTGAAACAAGTGTCTCAGCGCTCAACGAGACGATGCATACCCTGGGTGAAGAAGCTCTGGGGTTTGCTGTGGAACCAGTTTTCAACGGCAGCTTGGACCTCATTATCGTTGGCAAATCGCCGTTTCTTCAGAGCTTTCTTTAGTGAACCGAAGTTGTGGTAGTCACACGGCGAGAGGTCTGGGCTGTAAGGGGGATGTTCGAGAATCACCCAGCGGAATTGTCGAAACATTGTTTGGCACACCACAGCCACATGAGGACGAGCATTATCATGCAAGATGATTTTGCATTCGACGATACATTTCACTAACACTCACATTTTCCGCTGTTACAAATTAGACGACCCCACGTTGACACTGTTTGGGGGCATCATAATGCGAACGATGCCTTTTAACGTTCTCCCATGATATCACAAACGCATCTGGCGGGATCTGACGATATCGCATGCATTCCCAGCACTCTGGAACGTCTATAGGAGAATGCGCAGTCATTTTTCTCTTCAAATGGCAGAGTTATTACAGCAATGCCACTTTCTTTTGATCGACGCTTATATAAAGTAGAGGGTTAGCGAGGAATAATTTTGCCACTACAGAGAGCTTTGAAGATCGTTGTACTGCTCCAAATGTGATAAAATTTGAACAACCGATAATTGAAATAATGCACTTGTCAATTATTAAATAAAAAACAGTACAAAAAATCGTCGATAGGTGGTGCTGGAACACACATATAAATATTTAATATACTTACACATATAAATGTTAAATATGTAGCACTAAAACTGCTCAATATGTCCATCTTCATTTTCAACAATTTGCTCCAATAGCAAAATCATATTTTCCACAGCTGAACGTAGTGAGTCTGTCAGAATTTCTGGAATATGGTGCCGAATGTTGCTCTTCAGATCTGGAACAGATACTTTTCTTCTATGGTAGACGGATGTGATATCTGACGAGCGAGGAGGCCATGCTGTAGTAAAATAACGGCTGATTACCCGTTCATCTCTGAAATGCTGTCTTAGCAGTTGCTGTACAGGACTATCAAATTTGGAAAGAGCGCTATCCTTCAGGAAAATGATGTCCCCGAAGGCATCCACGCTGTTGAAGTAGTGGTATTATAAAATTCCTCAGCATAATAATAACATTGTATCGTTTTCCTGTGACGGAGCAGGTTCGAATCCTATTTGCTGTTATATCTTAAAAAATCACGGCCCAATGATAAACGTGGCAATAACACCACACCATGCTGTCATTTTTTCAAGTTACAAGAGTTGCTCCTGGATAGCGTGAGGTTTTTCTGCTGGCCTAACTCGACAATATCGGGTGTTAACTTAGCCATTGAGGGAAAAATGTGCTTCGTCAATCCACAGAATGTTCCACAGTCAATTGACGCCAACTCTATTCCAGCAAGGAGCTGAAGTGTAAAAGTTTTACGAATCTCTGCGTACCTTCATGCAATTGGTGCACATGCTTGATTTTTGTAAGAATAAAAATGCAAAATCAACTGCATGATTGTTCGTAAGGCATATCCACAGCCCGGGAAACAACTGGCACACGTTCACTATCATGTAGGGATTAACTGCTGGCTACTACG
The DNA here is from genome assembly GCA_963931845.1 of Maratus michaelseni. Classification (NCBI taxonomy): domain Eukaryota; kingdom Metazoa; phylum Arthropoda; class Arachnida; order Araneae; family Salticidae; genus Maratus; species Maratus michaelseni. Next base: position 127,392,470 of record OZ007586.1, on the reverse strand, counting down.
ACCACACTAGCCTTTTCTTCGTCGCAAGCTGATTAGATTCGCTCTCATCCTCTACCCAGAAGAATGGCAAGTTGCCCAATTCATTCAAATTTGTGTATCTGCTTGTGAAGGTCACACGGAAACAATAGACCTCTTTCGTATATGCTTCATAAGTCACAGTTATTTTATAGCAAACGGAAATTTGTTGGTTCTGGTGGAACAACTTTACCAGTAAACATTTTTCTTATAACGTAGGCATGATGTGCAGGTAAGTAACAAATGCTCCTGCATAATTCTCATTTTTCTTCTCCAAAAGTCAGCCTACCAAATGACTTAAGCACTCACAAGCCCCGTCCAGAAAACTTGGTTTCTTAATTTTGAACGGAAATAATGGGTTTTGGACTAATTTGTGTCACTTAAAAAAATTGTCGTCATTTGAATGCAGAGGGCTTAAGCACCATGCGATCCTCCCTTTCCTACGCCTCTAGTTTATATGTGTATTATTTCGAGGCAATAGCCCATTTTAACTGAATTTATATAAGGAATAATTTTGGAGGAAAAGCCAACAAATTATTTTTTCGTCCAAGGAAAGCCTTTAACATTACACAGCTATCATGTTCGAGATTCATGAATTCTAAATTACGAACAGCTGTATCCAAGGCCCGATTTTTGCACGTGCACGTGGGTCCTGTGCCCTGGGAACGAAATTTTCAGAGGGAACTATGTTCAACTTAATGTCATTTAACGACAATTTAATTTTTAATATTAGTAAGGCCGTATAGTATTTTCGCCGTAATTTATCAAAGAGTCTGCGACTAGACAGGGCAAAGATTACGGCTAAAATATTCTGTTACTAAAAAATAAAAACCATACGCACACGCTAATAGATAACGCGCTGTAACACTTGTATTTATTTTCATATATTGTACAAATGAAGCAGAATTCGCGTTACAATGCGTGCCCATTAGCATTATTCATTTTGGAGAAGAAAAAGGTCCCGCAGTGGCGCGGAGGAATAATCTCGGTACCTGTAAGATCACCGAAAGTGAAGCAGCATCGACCGTGGTCAGGGTTTTTGGGAGGGTGACAACCTCTCTAGACTGCGGATGCTGTGGAACCGTGTACGTTAATGGGAGCCGGTGCATGTAAAATCTGTTCGTGGCTCCAATGTCCTCCAAGTTTAGTATAAGCGTTACCTCTGGGGGTGCCAATCCAGGTGCAGGTCTCTCATCTGGAATTCACGTCACAGTGTAGGAAATCACGAAAAGACAAATGCGTGTTTTAACCGTTCTATTCTTCGCATTAATGTCCACAATGTGTCTTTTCGTACTAAATCGATGATGCTCTACACCTTTGTAAATCACTTTTTTTCTCTATCTCTTTCCATTTTCGAGATAGGAATGCTAACTTCGCAACTTTCCACCAGGTGGCGCTGTAGGTGGTTTCATTGTGTAGCACATGTCTACTTTACTATACCTAGACACCACTTTTATGAATATAGCAGCAGCCGTTCCGAAGTTAAGAGGGTGGCAAGGGACTTTAGTGGGCATACTGTATATATTTTGTTTCACGAATTGATCACCTTCTTAACACGTAATAAATGTTTAAATCAAAAACTGCAAGAACTAAAATCCTCAAATATGTGTACATCCTTGAAATTCAAGGTTATTTGATCACTTTAATTTATATCTTCTCTAAGGACACTATAAAATTGTCCGTTGAATTCATATATAGTTAAACACTTAGTTAATAAGAATAAACGAAACAAATCTTAATTTAAATAAAAGATAAAAGCTTTAAATTTAAAAAAAGTGGCAAATATACTTTATATTTCACTTATTTTTGAAAACGAGAGCACAGAACCATACAGTCGGCGATAATTGTCCAAGGTTTTCTATTTCACTCTTTGTGGCTAATTTTAAGAATATCTAATTTCTTTCAAAATTTGATATACTATTCTATACCTTTGATAATTTTTACTACTATTGGAACTAAAATATCCGCTATACTACTTAACTGACGATGAATTATGCAAGTTTGCAAAGTTTTCGTAACTTTAAAAATTTGAAGGCGAAAATGTGGTTGAAAAAATGAACTAATTTTTTTTTCATAGCTTGGAAATGTTTCGCATTTTCTGATTATCGAAAAACGAGCTACTGTCACACTAGTCAATATTTTAGGAATTTGATATTTTCGCTAGGAAACTTTTTGAATGCCAACTTTATGATACTTTTACGGCTTTTTTTTTCTTTTGTGCTTTAAGGGAGGTTTTCCCGATATGGCTTGTTTTTTAGAGCATTTTCGGGAATTTAAATAATACGTATACAAAAAAATATGATATTTTGGAATTGAATTGATAGTACTTTCTTCTAAGTATGTGAAAATTGTCATGTAAAAATGTTGATATTTTAATCGAATTAACTACGCAAGACGTGCACAGAAAATCGGTGTAACAGATCGCGCATTTAATTATCATCTGAAACAAAAAATTCCCAAAATATAATAAATTTGTAGAACGCCAAACCTCAAATTGATAAAGTAAATCCAAATTGACGGCTGTTTGGAAGTTTGAGGTCAATTTTTGGAAATAAATTTGACATTTTCAAAACTGTTTAAGAAATCGAAAGAGGTTTGTTCTCCCATTAAAAAAGTCTAATTTAATTTGCAAAAGCGAAATGTTGATATCTTGAACAATTTATGGGTGAGAACGATCCAGAAAACTTGTTTCAAGAAAAGTGCGTTTAATGTTTTTCATCAATCCTTTTGTCAGTGTGACATCGATCCGTTAAACTCGTTCTAGCGACTTAAATATTAAGTGAAAAAAAATTTAATGGCATATTCTATAAACTTCAAAGGTTCAAAATATGCAAAGAACAATTGATTTCTTTTTCATTTTCAGGGAGAACCCCCCCTTAATTTAAGAGAGTGTTGACATACGGCAATATAATTTTATTGATTGAGATGATTTTAGACAAAAACTAACTTAGAGTATCTGCCATTATCGTCCAGCTAATATACAGGATGTATCTGAAAAAGCAGGCAAAACTTTACGGGGTGATAGGACGCAGCTATACGAGCATATTTCGTCATAGAATGTATGTCCTTGCGAGCCGCTAAGTGGCATTGCAAATGGTATGACACATTCCTACGAGAGGTGTTGGCAGAGCTGCTGCGTCCGATTCCAACCCCCATTAGGTCGAGAATGTGGTTTCAAAACGACGGTGTGCCTGCACACTTTGCCTCGGATGTGCGGAACACTTTAGATGCAACGTTCCCAGGGCGATGGAATGGTCGAGGTGGTCCCATATCTTGGCCACCAAGATCGCCAGATCTCTCGTGTTTGGACTTTTTCCTGTGGGGCCATATGAAAAGCCTAATCTACGAGTGGCCCATTGAAACAGATATAAATCTAGTCGCCAGGATTCCTGTTGATGCCGGGGATACTCGGGAAATGCCTGGTGTCTTCGCAAATGTGCGTCTGTCCTTATCCCGCAAGTGTGAAGCGTGCATTACAGCTGGCGAAAGATCTTCTGAGCAATTTTTTTAAGCATGTACATTAATTACATTGCTGTTAATAATTTTTTTTTCTGAAGTAACTCCTCACATTATTGTGTTAGTTCTTTGACTGCGACAATGGAAAACTACCATTTAACTTCTCACCGCTTGCGTTCCGACCATACATTCTATGACAAAATTTGCTCGTATAGCTGCGTTATATCACCCCGTAAAGTTTTGCCCACTTTTTCAGATACACCCGGTATATTTACATTTAACCGTATTTTTCTAATACGGTATTGTCAAGTTCTGTAGTGTAGATTGCAATAATTTGAAAAAAAAATTACAAATCTGATCATACGCCGTATGTCATTGCTGCCATTCACAGAATTGTAATCTTTTTGAGCGATTTCGAAGAAGATGAACTTCGTTTAGTCGCAAATTACGCATACGATTAAAAATTTTGAAATTTATACATCAGATTATTTTTAATTTTATATTGGCATTTGCAATTGTCCTTTTTTATTTTCAAAAATTAAATTTTGAATTATAAACTAGCGAACTTCGCAAGCGTATTTTTTAATCATATGAAAAATGTTATCAGATTAAAATGGCTTTTTTCGAATATAAAACATTTTTTTTTTCGAAATTACTGTATTTTACGTAATTTTAAACATACTTGTATAATGCCTAATGTGGCTAAACGTCCTCTAATATCGAGGACGACCTCAAATTTGCGTACTGTAGTTCACGCAGTTCTCACAAATTTTATATAAAATATTTCTTTCTTTGTAAAAAGGTGATAAATGCATAGGGGAAAAATATAAAGCCTAAAAAGTTAGAAATTTTGAAGTTATAAGTAAAAGGTTTTAAAAAGTCACCTTACAAAACCGTTATAAAATATATAAATAATATACAAGACTGCACAAAAAGTTCGGATACTTTTCAAACTATAGATGGTGGTCACTGAATGTGGGTTTTGAAATGTGTTTTACGTTTTCAAATTGTTTACTTAGACATCATCTTATTAAAAAGTAAAGTTTTGTTACAGTATTCTGAATGTGTTGCAAAAGTTATGCTTTAAGTATGTATTTTTCCTTCTGATTTTTAATATTTAAACTTTCAACCCATACTTTCATTTCTTTCCTATAAGTATTATTAAGTAATTTTAAGAGATTTAACTCTTGCGATTCGTTACACGAAAAATGGTTACACGCGCTGATACTCGCGGACTGTTTGTTTTGCGTGAATACATTTTATGATACTATGTGGTTATCATATGACCACAAAAACCCATATTGTCTGATTAGTTTGATAAATGCTACTCCAGAATTGAGTACAGAATGCTCCATATATCCGTTCGCATTTTAAAATTTCTTTAAAAATTTGTTGTATCGGAATGGGGTTTCAACCATAAGATTTTTCAAACAGTCGGAATTTTGATAGCAAAAGGGAAAACATAGTTCAAAGACTCCAAGGTAACTACAGGTAAAGACGAGGTAACTACAGGTAAAATAGATAAAAAATTGAGTAAAATACAACAACTGATGGCCATGCACGAAAATTTGGGAAGAACTTCGTTTTGGCACTAGAAATGAAGATCGGATGAGTCCCCAAAAAATACAGTTGTTTTACACTGTTTTTTTTTAAGGGTGGAGGAAGAGGGAATCATTTTTTAAGTAGGTCAAGTGGCGTAGCGTTGGTTATGCATATTTTAATTCTGAATCGCATGACACCATCCGCAAGTCGATACAAAGATTCGTTACAAAGTTACACCAGGTTTTACAAATACAATGTCGACGATTATGTATCTTTAGGTAGATTTCGTAAAAAATACTACCTATTACATTCTGCCCTAAGTTGGAATTTTTGAAAAATTTTTGCAGATCTACGCCGATCATGACTCTCAAAACCCAAAACCACTCTCAGTTCATAACTTTATCTGTCTATCTATCTATCTAACTTTTTTATGGACACAATAACTCGAATAATTCTTCACAAATCTTTTCCAAACTGATACAAAGGCATAAAATCTCAGTCAAGTTCGTTAATGGGCAAAATCGAAAAAAGGGGGAGGGAAATGGGGGGCTTTTTGTGAAAACTGAAAAAAACCCATAACGTCTTAATTATGATACGTATCGAATCTGTTTAAAGTTATTATTACTTCTAGGAAAAGGGCCAAAAATTTATTTCTAACAGATATTTGATATCATTAAAAATGGCCCCAAGTGGAGGGGTTTTAGAAGAAAAAAATTCATAACTTCGTCAATTTACAAGATATAAAATCTGCTTAAATTTATTATAAATCCTCTTACTATTATCTAAAATTTTATATTAACAAGTTTTTTATAGGACCAACCCTTATAGCAAAAAAAATTAAAAACAAAAAAATCCCTGCCGGCTCCGCTTGCGAACAAGTTAGATTTCGAAGTGGGCGGTCCCTTATGGAACCCAACTGCGGCATCATGCAAAAAGGTCATTTCTTCCGCAATTCCCAATAAACAGGCGCCCAACGGTCTGCCTGCGTCTTCGAAATCTACCTGTGCCTGTAGGCAGAGCCGTCAGGGATTTTTTTTAATTCTGAATCGAATTAAACCATCCGCAAGTCGATACGATAATTTCTTACAAAATTACGCCAGATTTTTTTTTTAATACAAAGTCGACGATTTTATTTCAATGCGGTTAATATAGGTTTTTACAGAAACAACTGATAGGCTTTCACGAAAATTTGGGAACAACTTTGTTTTGGCACTAGAAATGAATATCCGATAAAGACTCATCGGATTTCCATTGCTAGAGCCAAAACGAAGTGAATGCGACATCAGTTTGCCTATCTGTCTGTCCGTGCTCTAACTGGCGTAAATATACTCGGATTGTCCTGCGATTTATATATGTTATTGAGGTTTTCTATGGCATGTTCGGTATTGAAAATGAAGTGTGTAGCATTTCTAGTTCGTTTTCAGGACATTAAAAGAATGCCGTTACATTACGGTTTATGGGGGAAAAAGCATTCGCGGTGTATTTTAATGATGTCACACTAGTTTAGATATATTGAAATTGATATATATCACTGATGTGCACTACAATTGGCTTACTATAGAATAGGGTGTGCATAGGAGTTACCGTTTATTTACAGGGAAGCACAAAATAATTCGTTTACAGCAGTTTCTATGAGCAATATTCGATGGAAGTGCGTTTTCAGGTATGGTACACGTTATTTTTTAATTTAACTAAATTTTTACGTATTAGTTGGGAAGTAAAAATTCTATAGATCATATATAGGGCAGCACAAAATTTCTCAAGTACATTGCCGTTTATTGACGGAAATTTCTGAAGGGGAATTTTTAACCGTTACCTTTATGAATTAAATTTTAGCATGCTATGTAGTATATATACAAATATATAGAATATATACAGGGCTGCAGAAATTAGTTCGGATATTTTTCTGACTGTTGGTGGTAGTTATTAAACGGTGAAGTTTCGTTAATGAATTTTGCAATTGTTGGAAAGCCTTTCGTAACCTATGATGGACGCATGATTTTTTGTCCTTGTTACTATAAGATAGACAGAACTTTTGTAGCTAAAAATAGTTCAATGAAAATGTTTGTTTGTTTTTTGTCACAAAACTTCGACACTTTGACAGAAGTATTATGGTGCAAACCGCACAACGTATGAAATTTTACTAATTGTTTATGAATTTTTAATATGCGAACGTCATAGCTGACAACTCTTCCATATTTTAGCATCACTATTTCTAAAGAGAAATATTCGCTTTATTTAATAACAGAACTTCTGCGATAATATAAGACGAAAATTACTTCTAAAAATAGTGTTCTCAAAAAACGGGAGAAATATGAGGTATAGTGGACGGGCTTATAGGACACTGTCTTAAGGCGGTATTCAAAAAAAAAAAAAATTCCATGCTCAACAACTCAAAATTTTGAGACACATTTTCAGACTCATTTTTAAAAATAAAAACATAAAACTTAGTGGCGTGATTTATGAAGAGATTTATAAGGGACCTATGGTTTTATTTTTCGTTCAATTAATTATAAATTGATTTACAAACAATTATTTTCCCAGTACGATAATTTTTTTTTTGTGTTGTTTCCAGCGCTATCGCTTTGGGAAATTCGGTTCAAAATGTCCACTTTGACAGCATGTTTTGAAATATAGTCTGCCTTTATAAAAAAAAATCGAGACACTACGGACATTATAAAGTTTCTGAACAAGAGAACCGCAAAAATGAATTTAAAAATGTGTCTCAAAATAAGCAGTTTGGATTTGAATACACCGTTAAATCTTCCATTTTAAAAAATCGATTTTACATACTTGCTAACTTCGAAATATTAGTCCGTAAAATGAGTTTAACTTGATCCGGGTTTAACACGTTTAGAATCAGAAAATTTATTTGATATATCTTTATATTTTAATTCCGTGTCGCTACGTTGAACTTATTTGATTTTATTTCTATAAAAATTTTCTTGTTCGAAACGTGTTTAACCTGGGTCAAATTAACCCACATTTTACGGATGAGAGGTTGATAAGTATTATCTTATAATAATTCCATTACTACTTAGGCTCAGCCATTAATTAGTCTCATAAACATTTTATTAATTAGCGATAGTTCTAGTTATTCAATTTATTTGAATATGACTACTTGAGTACTTTAATTGCTACGCTACTAATATAAACTTAATTACTTCAACATAAAAGTATAAAAAAATATATTAAAATGATTTTGTACCACTTAGGAGAAAAGTGTGTGGAATTGAATACTCTTCGAACTAAGCAATGTATTTATTTTGTGAAAACAAATGCAGGGATTATTCAGCAATTTTCTTTTTTTCGTGGGGGGGGGGGAATCAATTTCACCCTCATATCGTGTTACCAGAGAAAAATGTTTTGTCCCAAAAATGTCACTTTCTGTTTTAATTGGTAACATACCTTTATTTTTTCACCATAAATCAAGTTTCTATATCTCACGTCTTAACTTTCTTGGTAATTTTCAACGATTTTCGTAATTCAACCGACAACAATGACTGATTCAAATTTCAAAGCTGAAAAGTTGCACAGTTTTGAAAGGATATTGTACAAAATTCACCGCCAAAAGAAATAATAGTTTTGAAAAGATATATTTCTGTTTAAACTTTTATGAGATGTCAATTTTAAATGAATGATTGCTTGCAACGACAATCACCTTGTTAGAAAACTACAACTTTTTTTAATAGTTTTTAAAATAACATTTTGTAACTGCCAGTTTATTTTATTTTTTCCTATTATATGAATTTAGATTAAAATAATCAAATTTATTTTTATGCATTATAAAAGTAACCGCATAGTTTATTGTGAAATTTTCCTTTCAACAAATGAAACTGGTGAAATTGTTAAATTATTAATTGTTTGAAAAGTATTTAAGAAGCTTTCATTTTCTTTTTTTAATACATCTGACTAGTAATTATAAATTATATGAAAAATCTACCAGTAATTTCTAATCGAAATATTTTCTTTATTTAGTTACAGAAATTCTGCAGTTAATTAAGACAAAAATGACCTTTCGAAAAAAGTTATACAACTTTTATATAATTTATAGGATACTATACAGAATTATTCTAAATGATGGACCCATTTTCAAAAAATCTTATTTATTAAAGTACAAATCCCCATTTTCAAAAAAATTTATTTATTAAAGTACAAATCCAAAATGAACAATCTTTATACCAATGAAAAGAAGAAGTTTCAAAGTCTTTTTTAAAGATATTATAAATGTTCAATGTGTCCACCGTTTGCTGCACAGCAAACATCTACGCGATAGCCAAACTCATCCCACACACGAGAAAGCGTATCTGCTGTTACTGAGTGCTCGGCTTTCAAAGCGGTGATGGTTCCAAAGGCGGCCGGTAGAGGTCGTGCGGCAATAGGCCGCGATTTCGTTTCACTGTCAGTTGTGAGTGACATGGCTATTGTGGAGCACAAGGTTTTCTGCGTTCTTGAGTTCGCAAGAAGTGAGTCGCAAATTGCAGTGCAGCGGTCATTTCGTCTTAAAAAGAACTTTGAAACTTCCTCTTTACATTGGTATAAAGATTGTTCATTTTGGATTTGTACTTTAATAAATACAATTTTTTGAAAATGGGTCCATCATTTAGAATAACCCTGTATATGACAAATTTATTTATTAAATGGGGGATAGGAAACCTAAACTAGGACCAGAGCAGAGTTATTTGCAATGGAAGTATGATACAAAATCAATTATTCGTAATTTAATGTACTCAAAATTACTTATTTTCAAAATTAGATTCCTTTATTTCGGCTGTAATTTCTTAAATAAAAAATCTAATGTAAGTCTAATTAAAAGGCACTCTGTTATCGTAGCTTTAATACATTTATTCGAGTATACGTAATTTAACCATGTCCTTTCATATATGTGGTTTGGATAACTAAAAAGAAAGAAAGAAAAGAATTATTTATGTAGCTCTTCAATAGCTCTATTTCCCATCTCAATGTCCGCTTAACTTAAACACAGTCATCATAAATTTATTTTTTGTTTCGGCCAGTCATCTACACCCTGAGACGCTATCTAAGGGTTGCTGTTTAAAAGTTGTAATTTATCAATCTCATATTATAGTAATCTCCCTTGGCTTAATTCTTTTTAATAATTAATATGGCTCTCAATCTAATGGTAAAATTTTGGCTCGATATTTTAATCATTCCTTGGCTACCAATGTATGAAAAATAAGACACTTGATTACTGACCGCTCATTTTGATTGTGTACGGGGACCGCCTCATGCCTTATGGTGTCATATCGCTCCATTAAAATATGTTCACCGAATTACTCTCTCTTCATTCTTTTGTATTATCTTCGCCAGGAGATGGATTCCTGGGCCTTTGCTAATATTTTTACAATTGCTATGTGTCTGCCACTATATGTATAAAATTTACGCACTTGTAAATAAACTGCATTAAAAGGACGCCACCATCGGCAGTATGACCAGCTGATGGAAAAAAGTTCACACAACTTGTAGCTTTTTCTTCTTTTATTTAAAATCATAACAATAGACATATTTTCTTAAGAGTTTTAAATCAAAAGTTAAACTTCCAAAAACAATACAACGTTCACAATCATATTCTAGTAACAACATATTGTACTGAAACCCGTAAGAACTTCAGGTTTTATACAAGATTTTTGTTCTATAGCTACACTGCAACGCAAAAATATACATACCCCTTAGAATTTGACAATTCTGAAAAATATATGGATTTTTGTGAAGAGAGAAAGATATTAGATGAATGTAAGTGGTAATTGAAACAATACAAAAGGAAAAAAAATGCATATTTAATTAGTAGCATAGGAAAAATTACAGAAAATGTGGGTGCTTGCCAGTGCAAAAGTATACATACCCTGCATAAAAAAGATATAAATCCTTTTTTGTGTGGTTACAATAGGAAACTAATAATTACAAAAACTGTATGATTTTTAAAAAAGCCAAATCGCAGCTTTTCGAGACGATTGTAGAGGGTATAAGTGTATTGCAAAACAATTAATATGTTCTGTCGGTGCAATCCAAAATTTTGTGATGAAACAACGAAATTATGAACTTAAAGGCGAACTGGACGTCCTTGGAAACCTTAAAAACTTAATGAACGGAAAATTGCTATGGCGGCATCAAATGAAATGATAAGTTCAAAAGGTAGTGAAGACAGAATTACAGCTTAACGTTTCACATAATACCGTTCTTCGAACAATTAAACTTAATTCAAATCTTGTTTTAGAAAAATTGAAACATGGTCCACGGCTGAAACCTAGACACAAAGAAGTATGATTGCAATTTTGTCGTAGTAACATAGCCACAAACTGGAAAGACTATCCTATCTTTCTTTCTTCATGAATTAAGGATAAAAAAACAAACGTTACAAATGAATATTTTATGCTTCAGTTTATTTTTAGTGACGAAAAGAAATTCAATCTCGACGGATGTGATAGTTTCGCATATTACTGGCGATATTTAAGAAAGTAACAGAGTTACTTTTCTAAAAGAAACTTTGCAGGATATAGCTTAAGGGTATGGGGAGCATTCACTGCCCGTGGCTTCAGCTGGCCTTCACAACATCAAAATTGGATAGTATTGAGTACCAACAGATATTGCAAAACCGCTTTATCCCGTATCTCCGGCGATTAAGGAAACTAAAGTTCACGTTTCAGCAAGACAATGCCTCAGTACATAGCAGTCGCAGTACATATGATTGGTTTTAGCTACAGAAAGTTAATGTTTTGAATTGGCCACCTTTTTCCCCAGATTGCAATCCTAAGGAGAACCTGTGGGGAATTTTAGTTCGCAAAATCTATGCCCACAGAAAACAGTATGAAAGCAAAAACGAGCTCCGTGAATCAATATTAAAAGCCTGGTATGAAATTGACAAACCTACGTTGATAAATCTTATTGAAAGCATGCCATCCCGGACTTATGACATCATCTGACGTCACGGACGTCCTTGTAGTTATTAGCTTCCTTTTGTAACCAAAGCACAAATATTAATGTTTTTTGCACCTGCAAGAAACCGCTTTTTTTATATTTTTTCCTATGCTATTAATTAAATAGCATTTTTTCCCCTTTTATATTGTTTCAATTGTCACTTACATTCATCTAATGTCTTTTTCTTTTCACAAAAGTGAAGATATTTTTCAGAATTGTCGAATTCTAAGGGATATGACTATTTTTGCATTGCAGTGTATATATCTTCCAAACGAAATTACATATTCACATGGTATATATAGTATACTTAAATCAATTATGATATGCCACCCATTTGCCAGAAAACAAATTTAGTTAACGCAAGCAACCAAACATGAAACACTGCGTTAGTAGAAGAAATCCTTCACATGTAGCAGTATTTAAAAGAGGAGCAAAATGCGATGTAATGCTATGAAAGATGAAGCGACCGTAAAATATGCGTGCAAAAAAAAAACTAAAGTAAAAGATCCGGTTATGTGTTTTCGTTCGCAACTCAAAAAAAGTTGTTGGCAGAATAATCCATACCAGGTAAAAATATTGTAAACTACGAAAACTTTTACATATGACAGGCAGTTACCAAGTACTGCAAAATTCTGAGGGATAGTCTGAAATCATGTTTAGACAGGAAATGACGTGTAAAAACTCCAAGGTTCCTTTTTTATACAAAAGCTAAATTAGTTGATTTTCTTTTTTATCCCTCTTGCTGGTATATTTATTTTGTCAAATTACAAGAATAGGTGAAAACACAATTATAACAAATAAAAAGATTTAAAACATCTTACAGGGGATTTCAGCAAAACGCCCGTTAAATTAAGATAAATTAATTAGGTTTTTTGATAACAAATTTACAATTTATTTACAAGCTGAAATAACCGTTAGATTAGAGAAACTTTAAGCAACAAATTCCACAAAAATAAAATTTATATGATTATTAAGGATCTCAGAGTAGAAAATTATTTGTAATATATACCACAGCATTCTTCTGACTGGTAGGCACTGTTATTTAGTAACAATGCTTCTGAAAGAAACGCACGTGTGTTTAAAGTTTTGAAACGGAATGAAAAAATCGTGCATAGCACTGAATTTTTCACAAGATATCGTTATTTCATTTTTACATAAAACTGAAAATTTGTCAAAAAGAATCAATTTTTTACTTTGAATACAAGTTCTAAAAAAGAACTTGTATTCTTAGTTCATTAGAGCAAATATACTTGTATTTTTGTAATACTAGCACTTGTATTCTTGTTATCTTAGTTCATCAGAAAAAGAAATTGGAAATACAAATATAATAATTCACCAAGTTAGTACATGTCTTATGCAGGCTAGTTCCAGATTTGAAGTGAGTAGCTTAGTTATTAACTTTACTACAATTCCTATCAGTTCAAATAGCATATTGAGTAAAACGCATTTTAAAATTTTGGAAGAGGTATTTGATAGAACTGTACATAGAACAGGAAAACTCCTATCAGAATCTATGCCAGGATCATGCAGAAAACCTTTTTAATGGCATTCTTTCAAACGTCTAGATCTCTTAAGCCCTCCTTTGAAACTTTTATTGAAGTCTCCTTCCTTTAAAACATCAAAAACGCAAAGAAATTTATCCTATGTGCACAAAACTACTAATAAAATATCTAAAAATCCCTGACGGCTCGGCCTACAGGCACAGGTAGATTTCGAAGACGCAGACCGTGGGGCGCCTGTTTGTTGGGAATTGAGGAAGAAATGACATTTTGCAATGTACGGCAGTTGAAACCACCCACTTCGAAACCTAACTTGTTTTCAGGCGGAGCCGGCAGGGATTTTTTTTTGTTTTTAATTTTTTTTTGCTATAAGTGTTGGTTCTATAAAAAACTTTTGAATATAAAAATTTTAGATAATATTAAGAGAATTTATAAGAAATTGAAGTGGATTTGATATCTTGTGAATTGACGAAGTTATGAATTTTTTTCTTCTAAAACCCCCCTTCCCCCCCCTTTGGGGCCATTTTTAATTATATCAAAAATTCGTCATACATAAATTTTCAGCCCTTTTCCTAGAAGTAATAATAACTTTAAATGGATTTGATTTGTATCATAATTAAGAAATTATGGAGTTTTTTCTGTTTTCACAAAAAGCACTCCCAAATCCCCCCCCCCCCCCTTGGTTCGATTTTGTCCATTAACGAACTTGGCCGAGATTTTATGACCCTTGATTTTATGTATCAGTTTGGGACAGATTTGTGCAGAGTTATTGGAGTTATCGTGTCCATAAAAAAGGGACATAGATAGATAGATAGATAAAGTTTTGAACTGGGGGTGGTTTTGGGTTCTGGGAGTCAAGATCGGCGTAGATTTGCAAAAATTTTTCAAAAATTCCAACTTAGAGGAGAATGTAATAGGTAGTATATCTTACGAAATCTACCTAAAACTCAATTTATATTCAGTGCTACTTCTTATTTGGTAGCGGTACACTCTAAAAAAGATATTCTTCTTTTACACGAATCTAAGACTTTTACGAAAGTTTCACTTATAATTTTTCCGAGTTATCCTCGTTTCCGAAAAGAGTTGTTTTATTTTTAGAAACCTCAGAAACCAATCGATTTTCAAAATTTAAGGAATCATTTCTGAAATAATTTTTCTTTGCCTCCCGTAATTTTCGAAAACGTTTCCGCGTAGCGTTTACAGTGTATTAATGTTTTTTACAACCCGAAATATCAGATTTTTCAGATACTACCAACTGCCAAGTAAACATTTGAGATGTGTAAGAATTTATGCATAAAAGAGTAACAAAAAAATTTTAATGTTAATGTTAATGTTGTTTAATTTAGCGTGTTTGTCTGTCGAACCTGTTTGTTGAACATGAAAATGTTTCTTGAGAATTGATAGCACCCAAAAAACCAATATTCCGGGTTAAGAATGTGATTAATATATTAGAAAAACTATTCGAGAACGTTTCCGTAAATTCAGGTAGCCACAGAAACATTTGTTTCATAAATGCTGCTTTAAATCTATGAAATCTATTGATTTCTGAATTATCTGAAGATAAAGGAACGCTTTTCGGAATCGTTGGTAACACGGAAGAAGTTATATTGTATTTTTTTAAACATTCTTGCTAGATCAAGACATATTTCTGCTTTTTTTAATTTTTTGTTATAGTGTAGATTGGTGCGTTACATCATGACGTTGATCATACCCTAGCAGCAATCCAATTTTGAATATAACTTGACCAAATATTGAACAAGTATTGGCCAAGGTATTAGCAGTAGCCTAATATCGGGGTGTTGACATTTAGCCAATATTGCGCCAAAAGTGGTAGGAAATGTTTTTCCAGTATAAAGCCAATAAAACCAATATTTATACAATATGGGCGTTTAATTGGAAGTATTTCCAATATACGTATGGACGATATTTATTAGAGACGTTGCATTGGAAATATTTATAGTGCGTGAATGATAAATGTAAATGTTTCATTGAAAATATTGACTTAATTTTCCTTTTATGGACTTCACAGTGGCTAAATATTTCATGACACTATTTGCACCTGAATTGGCAAAAAGTCAATACCCCATTATTGGGAATACTTCACGCTAATGAATACAATATTGCTCCAATATAGGGTCAATATATAGCAAATATTGGCTGACTGCTAGACGTATGGACGATATTTATTAGAGACATTGGAAATATTTATAGTGCGTGAATGATAAATGTAGATGTTTCATTGAAAATATTGACTTAATTTTCCTTTTATGGACTTCACATTGGCTAAATATTTCATGACACTATTTGCACCTGAATTGGCAAAAAGTCAATACCCCATTATTGGGAAATACTTCACGCTAATGAATACAATATTGCTCCAATATAGGGTCAATATATAGCAAATATTGGCTGACTGCTAGACGTATGGACGATATTTATTAGAGACATTGGAAATATTTATAGTGCGTGAATGATAAATGTAGATGTTTCATTGAAAATATTGACTTAATTTTCCTTTTATGGACTTCACATTGGCTAAATATTTCATGACACTATTTGCACCTGAATTGGCAAAAAGTCAATACCCCATTATTGGGAAATACTTCACGCCAATGAATACAATATTGCTCCAATATAGGGTCAATATATAGCAAATATTGGCTGACTGCTAGACGTATGGACGATATTTATTAGAGACATTGGAAATATTTATAGTGCGTGAATGATAAATGTAGATGTTTCATTGAAAATATTGACTTAATTTTCCTTTTATGGACTTCACATTGGCTAAATATTTCATGACACTATTTGCACCTGAATTGGCAAAAAGTCAATACCCCATTATTGGGAAATACTTCACGCTAATGAATACAATATTGCTCCAATATAGGGTCAATATATAGCAAATATTGGCTGACTGCTAGACGTATGGACGATATTTATTAGAGACATTGGAAATATTTATAGTGCGTGAATGATAAATGTAGATGTTTCATTGAAAATATTGACTTAATTTTCCTTTTATGGACTTCACATTGGCTAAATATTTCATGACACTATTTGCACCTGAATTGGCAAAAAGTCAATACCCCATTATTGGGAAATACTTCACGCCAATGAATACAATATTGTTCCAATATAGGGAAAATATATAGCAAATATTGGCTGACTGCTAGTGTACTGATACTTACGTCTATAAAAAATGCTTCAGATACAGATCTCTCGTAAACTAATGTTTCTACAGTGCGATATTAAAACTTTTCGCGAATTGTTCAGGTTTATATAATGATATCAACTTTTCATTTTTAACACTTTCCAACCTAGTTGAAAAGTGTTTATGACTTCGGTTTGTCTGGACGTCTGTCCGTGCTCTAACTCGCGTTAATATGCTCGGATTGTCTTGAAATTTGTATATGTTATTGTCGTTATCTATAGCATGTTCTCTATTTCAACGGAAGTGTGTAGCACTTATAGTTTTTTTACAGGGACACTCAAAAGAATTCCGATACATTACGGTGTATGGGGAAAAGTCAATTGCGGTTTATTTTAATGATGTTACACAATTTCAAACACATGGTAATTGATATATATCACTAAGGTGCATTACAAGAACCTTAATATGGAATAGGGTGTGCATAGCACTTATAGTTACTTTACAGGGACAGTCAAAAGAATTCCGTTACATTACGTCTATGGAGAAAAATCGTCTGCGGTTTATTTAAATAATGTTTCACTATTTTAAACGCATTGAAATTTATATATATCACTAAGGTGCATTACAAGAGGCTTACTACAGAATATTGTGTGTATAGCAGTTATCGTTCATTTGCAGGGACACACAAAATGATTCTCTACTGTCTGTTAACAATAATTCCTGGAAGTGCGTTTTAAGTTACTGAACGCGATTTTAAATTTAACTCACTTTTTGTTTATTACGTGGTGTGTATAAATTCTGTAGATCCTATACAGGGAAGCACAAAAGTTCGCGAACACATTTCCGTTTATTGACAGAAACTCCAGAAGGAAAATTTTAAACTGTGCTACGCGTTTCTTAACTGCACTAAAATTTAGCATCCTATCTAGTATATATACAAATATATAGATCCTATACAGGGCTGAATAAAAGTATTCGGATATTTTTCCGAATATTGTATATGTTGGAAATTTCTGAAATTATGTTTTTAAATATGTTATGCGTTTTCCAAATTGTTTACTTATATGTTATCTTTCAGCTTATTAAACGGTATGATTTGTAAAATTATTTTGGAAGCGTTGGAAAGTGTTACATAATCTATGCTTGACGCATGATTTTTCGTTCTTGTTTTAATTGAAAACAAATTATTATTTTATTATTTGCATTTCAAACATTTAAATGAACAACTTAAATTTCTTTATCTTATTATTATTTTTAAATCGATTAACTGAGTGGTAACAAAGCTCCCAACTCTCTTGTTTTTAGAACACCACTACTTACAAAGAAAACTGTTTTCTTTATTTAATAAAATAATTTCAGCGATAAAAAAAAAAAAAAAAAAAAAAAAAAACAAGATTACTTTGAAAAATTAGTGGAACGAAAAAACGAGAGACGTTAGCAACGGTAGTAATGGGGATAAATATGTTATGGTTAAAGATTATTTTCCTTTGTTTGATTCGTTTTAATACGACGGCGCGTAATTCAACACATGATTTATTTTTAATGAAATGTACATATTCTACCTAGATAAATATAAACCTATTTGTCAAAAGTAAACTCTAACAGGATAAATGTTTACGAATATCTGTATAAAATTAAATGTCATCGTAAATATTAAACTTTCTATCGCGATAAAAGCTACTAAATTGGGATTACTTGTTAAAAAACTTATCTTTTTTTATAAAGGATTGCTGAAATAAGTTTATGTATTTAGTCCTTTAGAATTATCAAAAACAAAACGACTACTGAATTATAAATTAGACTAATTGTACTTTTAAACACATAGGAGATAATAACCAATGTTTGATCTCATATATTATTTAAAAACAATCAAACTACAAAATTTTAAAAAGGAAATCGCCCTCCGGAAATCTTTTCTACTGAATAATTCAGACAATCACGTTTGAAAATAGAAATAGATTATGCAATATTAATGAATCAGTGATGTTTTCTTCCTTCGAATAATTTAAGTATTTAATGCCGCTTACAAAACTTTCGCGATTAAGATCAAAACAACGTAAGTCTTTTACTTTATTTAAATAAATATATATTTAAAATAGCGATAAAATTAATTTAATTATACAGTTTTCAAAGGGAAATAATAATTGAACATTTTTTTATCATCTTCATATGCAGAAAATTTTTCTCCCTTTGTACGGATTAAGATTGAGTGGTTGGTTTAATTTTATTTGCTCGAGTTTCCAGCAGAACATGGAACGCCAATGAAAAAGTTTAAGTATTGGGAATTTAAATAACGCAGTATGGAACCTGGTTATTTTTTGGAAATTAGGCGCATCCGAAATAGTCGTCAGTGGTTCCTTGATATTATATTTATCTCTTATTTTTTGTTTGAATCTTTAGAAGGGACAGAAGTTGATACAGTGATTTTACAAAGAAATACTAAACAGAATGGTTTATCAACTTAAAATGAATTCCGATAGCCTAGAACAGAGTTAGCACTATGGGGCCCGCGGATCGCAGAGCTGTCACGTTCTTCAAAAAGAAGTCCTCACTTTATTTAATCGCAGAATTGCTGCCATTAAATTAGGCAAAAATTAATTTTCGCAAATTATAACGGAATGCCATTGCTCTAGAAACGTATGAGCCTAAACCAACATTCAAATTCAGCCCATATTGGTTAAAACTAACCAATCAGCAATCAACCACATTGATTTTTACTATGGAGAGTTAGATCGACTTTTACTACTGTAATTTATTATACAATTAATCTTTCGGATACTTCTTCGTCATCCTTTGGTGTATTTCTAAATATGACAATATAACAAATGAATAAAACTGTTTATATTGAAAGAGAACCAAAATTAGACAATGAAACGCGCTATATTATGCGATTACTCGGCAAATGCTTTTCTTGCTTTAATATTTTTATCAGAATAAAAGTGGCACGATTTGGTAAGACAACATTTGATACTTACTGAAAATCAAGCATATCACAAGACATGTCTTTGTTTACACCTAGTAGATGAAGAGGCAACGGCATTCAAGGCATTTGATCGATTACAATGTTTAAAACTACATTACACTTCAGTAGTTATACATATAAATGCTAGACTTTCTACTTTTGCTTGACGAACTAGTGTAAAAATTGGCATAAATATGTAAAAATAAGTCGAGTCATTTGATTAATATTAGTAATTTGTACGTTAGTTAATAACAGTTGTCTAATAACGAAAATCCTAAAGACCGATCATTTTGCACGTTAAGGGGTGACAGACGTCATCTAAAAAACTAAAAACGGAGTCCAAGTCAAAACATTTGATCAATCTTGAATTAATTGCCATTCTTTTGAGGGCATTCTAAATATATAAATGCAAAAAGACAGACCGAAATTTCATTGGGAACATACCAACAAACGCACATAATATTTTGAAAATTGGAAAACTTATGACTCTGTTTTCTCCGATAGTAGATAACGGTAGTTTAATAACGACAATAATGAATGTAGACGATTTGGACAGCTTGAAAGGAGTGACAGACATTATAAAAGGTGAAAAATAAAGAATCCTTACGTTCAGTAATTAGCTTAATACTGATTTCATTGCAATTCATTTCAATGTTTTTAAAAATACGTAGATTCAAAAAAGCAGAATGAAATTTCATTACGAACACCCAAGAAGATGTGTGTAAAATGTTGAAATTTCGAAAACTTTGAGTCAAGCGATTTTCATGTGACTCATATTTGTTCTCTTTTCTCTAGTGCATTACGGTCGACTAATAGTGAGTAAAAATTAAAACAATTTAGACGAAAGCGATGGCAGACGTCATAATATTCGCAAAGAAATGAACCCTACTCAATTGATTTTCCTATTCTCGATATTAACTCTATTCGTATCAGGGAATCTTAAATGTGTAATTGCAAAAGGTCCGACCGAATTTCCTCAACAAAAACCAAGTAGACATGCGAAAAAAGTTTTAAAATTAGCAAACTGTGAGTACCTCTACATATTCTTAAGAATTTTTGTAGCTTGACTACTGTTGTGTACTAAGGTGCAAACCACAAACATTGGTCAAATGACTTGAATTACCTCTATATTTTTACATATTTACGTCAATTTCCACACATGTTCGTCAAGCAAAACAGTAGGCAGACTAGTCTTTTCTTGTATAATTACTCAAATTTAATGTGGTGTTATACATTATAGCTTTGATCCTTTTTGTCATTGTCTCTTAGTCTATATGAATACTTTCCTTTTCCTCATGTAGAAGTGTTCAAATAAATTTTCTGCCATAGTTATCATCTTCTTTGAAAGCTGTAATTGTTACCTTTTCATATCTAGATATGTCTGATTATCAATAACAATTACTTTTTGTCGGCAACACAAAGACACGGTCGTGCTAAGGGTCGCCTGTGATTCTTCATAAAATAATCCTGGCTAATACATAATAAGATTCCTTGGTATAAACTCTGAATTAAAAAATCTCACACATTTGATGCATTTATTTACAGTAAGTTTGGGTAAATAAAATAATGTTGACAGAAATGTGAAAGACAAGCACGATTTTCTTTAATTTGAAAAAACATAAACAAATAGAATGGTTATGTTTGTTTGGTATTCCTTTTATTTATGTTATTCAATCCATCGAAGTGTTTTATTCTTAATTCAGTTAGTCCTTAATTCTCTACGTTACGTAATCCATCAAGAGTGTCAAAGTTGAGTCCTTTCTTTAAAATGGAAGCGAACAATTCTTCTAGCAATAGTTTTGCATCTCTCCGTTCCATTAAAATTTCATCATTTGAATATTGTTATATCTGAAATGTCTTTGGATTTGAAAATATTCCGGATTAAATGAATTTCACAACAACGGGCATATGTAGGAATAACAAAACTTTTTTCAATGAGAAAGTAGCATCTTACTTCAATAGACACAGTTATGAGGCTCTTTTCTTTAGAAAAAAACACCTAAATAGTAAAAAATGGTTGGATCAATATTAACTAATTGTAGAGTCCCACGACTGGCCAACAGAAAACAATATCCTCCTCGTCGTTCTATTAGCCTGCAAATTACTGGCCAACAAAAGCCTAACGATCTGTTTCTACAAAAGCCCAACAATCTATTCCTACTAAGGTCCAATGACAATTTCCCAACAATTACTCTACAAATTCGGATTATGCAGTTACAGATAGGAAACCTTTCATACCATGTTACTCCCTGCTGCTTGCATATGTCATAACCTGAAATTTTATAATAGAACTCAGCAGTCTTTAGAGATATTGTTCTTAATACTCAGATTGCACAAAATGTACCTTTAGTTTGGCGTCGTAAATAAAATCTTATATGAATAGTTTAATTCTTACTTTTATATCTCGCTATTTTGCAGATAGCATACTTTCAAAATATATATTAAAAGTACCAATTTCATTATAGTAACATTTTTCTCATTTTTAAAGTGAAAACGGAGTCTTTTCAACACCCGACCTCTGTTAATACAAATGAATAAAAATCGATTATATGACTTGAGCAGATTGTTTAATTTATTTCAAAACGATTTCTCAACAGGAACTACAAATCTATATTTTCTATCCAATTTAAAACCACGTTGCAAACATTTGACGCAATAGAAATCATCTTTGTAATACGCTTTCATACCCAAACCTCACAAATGAAACTTTCTTAGTTAATTGATTTGATATATTCTATACGAATTTTTCATGGGAAATTTGAAAACAAGAATTTTACCGTCACGAGCGTTGATACCAAAACGCTATAGATATAGCGGATGTTTGTAAACAGTTTTTACATAATAAGAGACGCAATAGTGCCCTTCAAGATAAAAACGTTTTGTATAGGAAAGAAGGGCGATATCTGTTATTTAATCAAACGAGCGTGTCTCACTCCACGCTGAACCCGCACTTCAATACATAATATTTAAAAAAATAAAGATATTCTAGCGACATTTTCAAATGACTGACTTTGCTTTGTGTGACATTTAATGAGATCACAAGAAAGGGTAAAATTGCATTGTAATTCGGCCAGTAACATCGCATGCATTATCAGCTATATTGAGAATTTTGGAGTGCCTAGTTCACTGTTATATACAGCACTTTGTGTGATAGCATCACATTTCACATAATGCAAAGTTCATAATTTGGAAAATTTAGGTAAAATAACTTCATTTTTGTGAAAGTTATATATTATCTACAGAAAATCAGCTTTGAACGGAACACGCAGTATTTATGACTGAATACGCAGATTGCAGCCCTGATTTTCTATACAAATTTTGTTCATCTTGATGGGGAAAGGGGGGGGGGGATATCGCCTCCCTTATTTTGTTAAAATAGTTTACGAACATTATATATGTAAGGGTCGTGGCGGTTTTTCGTCCACCAACTGTTCCAAACAATAATCTTCGGGTAGATTCATTTAACATTTGCAAGGATAAAACCGTAAAAGGAATTTATTGTTTGGAATAGTGATAGCGAAAACAATGCCACTGTGATCCCTGTCTGTAAAGTATTTCAAATCAGTTATCGATGACTTTTTTCATCAAATCGGTTTTATTGATTCACTAGATTCCAAAGTAAAATAAGAAGCAACAATGATGTTACAAATAATGATGATAATTTAAACACTTAGATATTTGGAAATTTAAAAATATAAAAGTTTGAAAAACATAGAGAGGATAGTAAAATTCTTGAGACTTTGTAAATATTAAATTCTTTATGTTCGTTATATAAATGAGAGTAAAAATAAGTTTTCATGAAAGATTTTCTACATAATTAAGTTTTCTCATTACCTTAAGAAATCAATGATTAACAATACACATTTTCTTTAATTATGCAATATATATTCAATAATGAATAAGAAAAGTTTGTACTCTCCAAATGCAACGTTTAAATTTTATGCTTATCATTTGTAATACAAATTTTCCAACTTGTTAAATTGTTAACCAATTAGTTTAGAAAATTAAAACATGTACTTAGCTAAACTGTAATTTAAAATCATTATTCATGATATCATCTATCAATCTTACTAAATTACCAGACATTGAGCCTCTCTGGATAATGGTAACAGCATTTTAGAAAGAAATTAAAGGCTTAATGCATCCGCCTTTGTATTTAATGGTAATATTATGCACGGTCAGGTGAATTGAATTGATTTTAACATCAACATCAGGATGCTGATTTGGATAATCTTACTAGTATACTTTTATACTTTGTTATTAAAATATAATTAGATAATTTTCTTTTCGTAAAACATACGCACGTGTAAAAGCATTTCAGAATAACATATCACGTTCGAAATGCTATTTGAATGTAACAATAATTCTTGGATTATTGCAATTAACAGCAAAAAGTCATGTCGAAATTAAACGAATACTGTGACTTTATTTTTAAATAAACTATGAATTGCATTTAAAAGAATAATACGTTATGAATGACCATATGGAAATATTAGATGTTTTTGAAAAGACAATCCTCCGAAACAATCAGTATGCTTTTACAGGGTTCTTACACTTTTACCACAATATTTTAATATAATTTTTCGTCTTACTTAAATACAGAAAAGTGTTACAAATCCTGCAATTAACTGCGGCGACTACAATTTCTTCTATTTATGTGTTAACCAGTTGAGAAGTCACACATACCCGGGTTATAAATGGTTTTTACTTTGTCACCAAAAAATACAAATAGTATTCGTCACCTTTTTTAGTCGGAAACAATTGTTACAAATACAGTGATAAAATAATTTGAAGATTTTTTTTCTAAAAATTGTGGTGACAACTGAGAAAATCTATACGCAAACTGGCTGCGTCATACCTAGCGCGACTGCTCCCGTGTTAAATAGAAATTCTCTATTAAAAAATTGTGGTAAAAGCGTACTAACCCTGTTTTAACTTCGGAGTTCACTAAAATTTTAAAGCTACTTTTCCAAATAAAAGTTCTAAAGACAAAAGAAACATTTTCTATTGGAGATTTTATAAAATTAAGGAATGAACTTATTTATTTCAATTATTACAATCTAAAAAACATTCTTAAAATAAATAAATGTTTACTTCATTATCTAAAAATAATTTTTTGATAATAGTATATCAAGTTCAAAAAGATTCATGGAAAATTCTGAACTACAGTAAAAAAAGATTCCCACAATGCACAACTTCGTAAATCGAAAAAAAGTTGATATACCATAAAATACTAAAATACAGAGTTTATTCATCTGAAAAATATTTACACCTTATCTACATATTTAGAATGTTTCAAATCGAAATACGTGGATACGTAATGCTTCATTTCCATATTCAAAACTACGAAAAGTCGTCATATCTTCTGAAAACAAAACATTCAAAGCAACTTTCTCTTTCGCTGCATTCTAAACACAAAATATTGTGGAAGTGAAAGTAAAAGTTCATGGCATCACAGCGCCATCTAACTGAACGATTCTTTTTTCTGCAATAGAATTCGAAGAGAATAAGAGAAAATCAGACAAACATATACATATTGAAAATATTCAACAATGCTCCACAAACATTATATATAAGATTTGAGAATAAAAAACAAACATCTTTGGAAATATTAGTAATAAGCTTATTAAAATCAAACATACATTTCTGATCTTTATCTTAAAACACTTTTATTTCTTCACAGACATCCAAAAAGTACGAAATAAATGAAGGGCCAGGGAGAAAAATTATGATCGTCCAATTTTATGAGATTCGAAGTAACAGTACAATCTGTTTACTTGAGAGCCGTACTAACATTTGGTAACCTTGTATTGAGGTAACAATGACGGTAGATTTTTGAAAATACAGATAAAAATAAATATAAGGTAGAAAAACATTCAAAGGCCACATGAAAAAACAGAAAATTTTCATAAAAATTAGTTTGTTACTGTCACCGTTTTTCTCCTTGCTTCTTTAAATGTTTCTGGACCTGTCTGATGGAAATTTTGCGAATATTGTTTGCAGAGTTAATTGGATGAATATTATTAACCCGTCAGCACACGCGCGGGGATAAAATCTACCCCAGCTCACAACTATTACTTAAAAATGTGCGAAAATCGTTCTTGATCATTCTGAGCTTTATAGTACCTTTCAAGCTGAAAGATATCAAGATGTGGCCAAAAAGAATTTACCTCCGGTTGTGACATTTTTCATTCTTTTGTAATAAAAATGTCACGTGGGAGGAAATTTACCCCACGCGTGTTATAACGTAACCCATGATGATAGGAAAATGTTAATGCAAATGTTTATGTAAAAAATATAGTGAACAAATAATAATATAATTTTTCTTTTAAACATTAACAACTCTTGTACACAGAGGTGTAGCGTCAGGGGGAGCACGATCATTTCACTACCAGTATAATTATATACTATATTTGGCCTTATTTAATTCATACCGTTCAAAGATTAAATAAGGTCAAATGTAGTATATAATTATACTGGTAGTAAAATGGTAGTGCCCCCCCCCTGACGCTACGCCACTGCTTGTACATACAGTTTCTATATATCAGTTTTATAATTGTTTGTATTTTTATGGCTGAATTTGGATTGTAAGAGCTTTGTATGTAATGATATGCAGAAAAAAATCTTACTACTAGATTTTATGGTGTTTTTTGCTTTAAATATAAAAGAACTTATTTTAAGTTAAATTATGTTCTTTATTGATTTACAGTTTATTTCAAAATATAAATTTTTGTTTATAATCAAACCGGGGGGAAATTGGCACAAGAAAACCCATTGGGGTAAAATTTATCCCATGCGTGTAGTAACATAATGGAAAGGGGCGCGGGTGCTGACGGGTTAATAAAGTGAAAAATCGTACCTATCAATTTTAGGAAGACAATAAACAAAAATAAAATGGTGGAAGGTTTTAAAAAAGTTGATAATGATTTTGTTCGTTCGTTAAAAATTATTCTAAAGAGTTATTTTGGTTATATACAGATAACATTCACTGATATTTATAAAATGTAAACAATCCGCTGGGTAGAAATTGTTTATCTAAATTGAAGGCAAAGAGCTTAATGTTTCTCGAAGCTGTGTTTTATGTTCTTGAATCATAACGAATCTTAAAATTTATTTGGAAGGTAAAAGATACATTATACATAATTAAAAATTCTATAATGTGTAAAATAGTTCTGTAGAGGGGATTTTTTATTGAAACTGGAAGAGGGAATTATCTGGTTCTAGATATACTAGATTCTTGCTAAAATTGTAAAAGTCCGTAAAACATTAGCATGCGTTGAAAATGCAGTAACCGTAGCATTCTAGTCCTGCGGATGTTAAAACAGAAAGCAATGAAGAGAAGTCGCTCCATGGAAAAAACTTTATTTAAAATGCCATAACGATGAAACGAGGGATGGCCTCCATTACTTAACTGAATATATTGATGCTTTTAAGCAATGCCCCCTAGATAAGAAAGCCGTGACACGCGTCACGAAAACGTCATACCAAGCAGTCGAAACAAAAAAAAAATCGACAACTTGCATGTTTCGATTTCATTGGCTCATAGAATTAATAATTATTGTTTACGACTAATAGTTAATAATTCCACGAGCCATCGAAATCAAAGCATGCAAGTTGTTCGAATTTTTTTCTTTGTTTTGCCTGCTTGGTATGACGTTTTTGTGACGCGTGTCACGGCTTTCTTATCTAGGGGGCGTTGTTTTAAGTCAAGCGACACCTGATCACATTTTCATCTAAGTTATAATGCCAAGAGAAATGCGGTCTCAGCCAAGGCGACTATTTAGATACAGCGGTTAGGGAGAAAGCAATTTAAATTTTGAACGGCAAACACGCCAAGGGTTTGCCATAATTGGCAACTTAATAAAATAAGTGAAATGAAGCAACCCTACAAAACAAATGCGAGTGCGATGGGAATGTGGTTTCAGTAACTGCAAATTGTATATACTTTAATTACTGGAACTAGCAGATGGAAAGGTGGATAGCAGTGCTCTTTTTTGCTGTAATTATGAGTAAGGTATGTAAGACTTTTGTGCAAGAAAATGCAGCTGGAGAAATCACAAAACCGAGTGCAGACATATACAGTAACGTATCTATCAAATAAAGTTTTAGCGATGATAAATTAGATAAAAGTTACCAGCCGAAGCATTGGAATAAAGAAAGGATTTAATATGAACAAACTAATAAATAATATGCAAAATAAATTCGCACGAAATAATTTAATTTATAAATTTATAAATATATTAATATTTGAATAAATTAACCTAACAATATATGAGCAACATCATAGAGGGAATCCACTCGAGTTTCCGAACACTATGGAATCAGATGAATTTGGACGCTGGATCTATCGTTTTCAAACTGATGGCGTTATTTCTGCGCTACTAATGCTTAATTACATTGCCACAATATTTATCAATTATTTTCTGTCCAATTTCCTTGGTGATTTCCCCCTGTACAATCGGTTGTAAAATGGTTTAAAAAAGGAATAAATACCTAATTCGCCAATCGATTTGTTGAGAAATCGATACTGTTTTTGCGACAGCAATTTATTTAACATATTCACCAAATGGGAGCACAATCGGTAGTACCGTTTATTAATTATCGTTCTCACTCACTCTCACACACACACAAATCATTATTACAATACTTTAATTACACTGTGTGTTCAAAAGCAAAAATCCATTAAATGCATACAAAAAATGTCGGTTGGAATAACACTAAAAAATTGTTTATTATGCAAAGAAAATCCGTTTTTTAACCGTAAAAACTTACAAATAAATCACATACTGCTGGAATATTTTTTTTTGTTACTACTATTTTTAAATAATTTTTGCCTTATTTCATTTTAGAAATTCTGAGATTAAATACGGCGAAGATTAATATGCAGAAGTACTGGTAACAAAAATTCGTAAAACTTGTAAACTATATGTGTTTTATGATAAAAAAGGAGCAATTTGCGGAAAATCCCTTGTCATAAAACATTTATAAAGCAACTGAAATGTAGCTCACTACATCATCAATATCTTTTTGAATTTTCACGTATTTGACTTTCCTTTTTATATACGTTTCTGTATTAGTTGACTACTAAATATGAAAGAAAAAATATTCTACCTTTTGCGCATGCTCAGTTAAAAGCTATTTCCTACAAATTCCTAATATTTCATCAAATATTCAATATATTCATTTGCTTCTACTGTACTTTACTGTACTTCTACTGTACTCTGCAAGTTTTCTAAAAGGTGCGATATATTTGGATGAAACCCTGTATGTTATAAGCATAACACATGCAAAATTTGTTCTTAATTTTTTTAAAGAAACGTTTATATCCTAGGTCGAAATTCATGCTAGTAGCAGCAACAAAAATAGTCTAGTTATTGCTATGTATTGCTTTGTATGCTAGATTTTCATGCTATTATATGCTTTATAATTTTAGCCAGCATCAAATGTTATATAGCTAGCTTACACAGCAATAGCATGACAAGCTATATACAAGCATTATATGCTTATGTGCTGTTTAAGCTTCTTCCAAAGCATGGAGAAGTAGGTACCTTAACGAGTTATTATATGCTTTTTTATGATTTTACAAGCAGTTGGTGCTCTTTATTGATTCTAGGCCAGTAACATATTCAAGAAACACAAGCTGGTTTATGTATGCTGGCCAAGCAACAAAGTGAATCAATACATACCATGACTTGCTGGTAATTCTGGTGGAACCAGCAAATGTTTCTGGTAGTTTATGATATTTTACTTGTGGGGATACAGCATCTAACGCTAGTCTAGCATACAAATACCGGCATGAATTTTGACTTGGGATCTTAATGAATATATGGGCTACTCTTACACAAATGCATGCAAATGTGGTACGAAGTCTACATAATCATTTCTTATATCTGTAGGACATTTCGTGCCTTTTATGGCCAGAGTGTTCTCAAGTAGTATCACTTGGGGTAATTGTAAAGAAATTTCCGGACTTTTTAGTACTGTCTAACTTTTTCCCGTGCAGTAGAACAGAAGGAACAAAACAAACAGTCAGTTTTTTGAAAAATATGTCACTAACGACAATAAATATCAAAACCGACTTACCTGTGGTTTTATCGAACAGCAGCAAAGAATAATGAGATGCATAAAGTTAATTTGACATATTTAAGCCGTACCAAATTGTTTTCATAACGACTACAATTGTAGAACAAAAGTTTTAGGCACTAGCAACTTCACTTATGGGTGATGGAGAAATAGGGGTACACTTATCTATTAGTTTTTCCAACATTCGGGTGAACGCTAATATCGATTGTTTACACTTACTCCTTTTTTATATTTACCTCAACTAACCTTATTATTTTTCATTCAATTCGTTATTCGTAACCTAATTGCTCTCGTGACTCTTTCCTGAAGAAATACGCGTTGAAGCATGTTCTCTACATATCCAAAGTTTCTGAAAAATTTTGTAGATATTTTTAAAAAACGTCTAAAGCCGACAGTGCCAGGTGGCTTTTGACCATAGAGTGTATACTAGTTTTTGCATATGTGTTATGGACATTAATTTAAAAAACTATAATTAATATTTTACAGTGCAAATACTCATAACATTCAGTTAATAACAGGAGAAATTATAAGAAAACTCTAAGTATAAAATGAACTAATTCAATATAAAATAAAACTTTCTAGAATTTTCCCGAAAAATTAGTTTTTCTTTTCTATGCATAGACATGATAATGGGAGATGGGCTCCTAAAAACATCGAAAAGTAAAATATATCTATGTATCAAAAACTAATGATAGAAAAAAGTTGTAACCATAGCCATATTTTTGACAACGATGATTCTTTTTATTCAAAAATAATGTAGTTCATAATTCGTCTTTTTTAATACTAATTCATTAATAATATTTGTAATTAAAAATATATGTTTAATAAAACAAAATGATTGTGTTTTCATCCATTCAATGTAGTCTCATTATTAAAAAAAATTTCATACGGATGATATATTTTTTGTAAGATAAATGGTAATCCAAAAGTCAAATAAGAATCAATAATCCGAAAATTAGAGACAATAGCATCATGCGGCATCATGCGGCGAAATAAAAAAGACTTTTTTTATAACGGAAATTCTATTGCCCGAAAAGACTCTTTCCTCCAGTAAGTGGAGTTTCAATTATGTCAGCTGTTTGTACAGCTTTGCGGCACAGTTCACAGCACAAATAGGAATAAAAATGTTCAATTTAACGGATGCCAATTACTGAGAATAGATATTGTTACACGTGGCAATATATTCTGCAGAGTATTGAAAAGAAGTTCTGTTAAAATTACTGTCACACGATGGCTTAAAATGTGACAAGTCTCAGGAACAATTGCACTCGGGACTAAATCTTATCAGTAAAGTACGAATAGAGATATGTTCGTTCATCTCCAAAGATCAAGAAAAATTTCTCAAATATTTTTACACTTTTTATTTTCATTTTTTATTATAAAATATTTTACATATTTTTAAAAACGTCTAAAGATGTAAGTGACCAAGGGTTTTTGTCACTATACTGTATATAATTTTGGCATTTTTCTCTTAAATCTTCACAGAGTTAAAGAAAAAGAAAATGTGTTGACGAAAGAAAATGTGTTGTTAATAAAAGAAAATGTGTTGCCCCATAAATTTATAGAGCTAAGATCTTCAATCAACAGGAAAAAATATCAAGAACCATCATTTAGTAACCAGAAAAAAATATAAGAATCCTGATTATAAAATAAAATAAAGTAATTCAGTATGAAATAAAAATTTACTGTTGGCGATCTTACTGCTGTTGACAAATGCAGCTATTCTGGCAGTATTTTTTCCATCAGAAAATCTCGTTTTATTTTCATGCCAATTTATATTAAAATCTTATCCTGCTTTTACTTTTCGAATTATTACATTTTCATTTCTTTTGTGACATTTGGATCAAATTAAAATGTGTCACATGGATTTAACATTAGCATCTTCAAACTTTGTTCTTTTCTAACTCAACGAAAATTCAATAAAAATTGCATAAACTATATACTTTTCCGAGCTCTGATCTAAAGAAAAGAAAATCTGAAATAAACTATGAAAATTGGGGGTTACCATTTGAAAATTGAAAGTTAGTGCATTTTCTAATATGTAGACGACATCTTATAACAAAATAAATGACATATTTTTCTTTTATTTTTGCATTAATTCGAACTGAAGTCATAGTCATCGTTCGGAATTTCATTATGGTCGTACTGTATGCTGAATGAGTCAAAAGTGCATAGACAAACTTTAAGGGTTTGTAGAGCAGTCTACAATAAACGATTATTGTATATAAAACCATGATAATAATCCATATATACAGTCAAAAAGTCAGGGTTTCTCACTCCAGTCCTAAGCAAGAATTTTATTCCTAACTTTAACAATGCAATTTTAAGATATTTTAACAGAATTTGAAACAGTGTTATTAATTATTTTAACCCAATTACAACTGATTAGTAAATAAGTCACATGTGTTTCCCCAACTGAGTGAAAAAACTTTCCAGGACGTGAATCGAACTTAGTACCTTGGGTTAATCTGAAAACTCTCTTTCAACTAAGCTATCCTGGACATGTCTGGCAGATACATTTCACTCAGAAAACCTTTTGGTAATGGCATACGGTCTGTTATTTGAACACACTTTTCACTCAGTTGGAAAAATTACGATATAAGAATTAGTGGAAGTGTAGCTAAAAGAATTCATTAACTTCCGAATTGTGCTGACTTATACACCTCATATTTCGGAACGTATTTAACATTACTTACTGTCTCAATTTAAATGTTTTTTTTTTTTTTAATATACTAAAAGAATCCATGTTTGGTATTTTTTTTCTTTGAAAACAATTAAACTTCGTAAATTTTACATAGGAAATCGTTCTGCGGAAATGTTTGAGGCTGAATAATTCAGACGATCACGTTTAAAATAAAAAATGGACTATGCAAATTTAATGAAGCAACAATGCTTTTCTGATAAAAAATAGTCCAAGTATTTAATGACATCTTGGAAACTTTTCGCAATTAAGATAAAAACAACGCAAGTCGTTTGAATTTTATCAAAAAAAAAAATGCGTTACACTGCGAATAATGATATGAATCATTTAAGAATTACATCGAAGGGAAATAATGCTGATAATCACGTACTTCAAGCAGAAATTCTCATTTTTATAATACATTACATAGGAATGCAGTAACGTGCTAAGAATGTGCTCAACATGGCCCTGGGTACCACTGTTTCCATATAGTTCCTTATTTAGTCGTAGGATTCGGCGATTAAATAAGGCGAATATTACAATTCAGAAATAGTGGTACCATGAGCCTCCTTGCACACCTTGGGGGCGCCTATTTATAAATGAGCATATTAAAATTCTTTTTTTTTTTTTTGTAATTTTCGTAAAAAAAGAAGGAAAAGATATATCGTCAAAATTATACATTTTCAGTATTACTGTGAATTTTGGTAGTCACTTTCAAATGAATATGGTTATTTATCTTTTTTCCTATGTCTTAAATAATTTAAAATTTGGTGCATTAATTCAAGACAAAAATTCATAATCTAAATACTTCGACAAGGTGTTTTAATAAGTGGTTATCCATGAATAAATATTCACTTACTACTCAAGAGATCGATAACTTGTTTTCTAATATGACAAGAGATAGGAAAAGTATTTAGGGTAAATATTACTAATGCATTGGCGTTCGAGAGGGGGGGGGTATGGATATCACAATTTTATAATAGAAATCCTCACCTAATTTAATCGCACAATTCTGCGATTAAATAAACTAAAAATTCTTTAAAAAATAGTGGTATTCATAAAGCCCCCACTCTGGGTAAAGCCACTATACTAAAGTAGAAAAAGTAAACTGGTAGGTCTGTATTACTCAACAATATATAAATTTACACGATGTCATAAGGATAAAAGTGTTTCAAGATATGACATTCTTCAAAACCTCAGCGTTTGGACACTATGATATTTTTACATTATCTACAAAAAAATAATTGTTGCAATTCTGTAACATTAAAATTATACTATGCGCAAATATCCAATACAAGACAAAGTAAAAAAAAACATCGTTATTATTTCAGTGAAATGAATTATATCGTCTGAACCTAACATTACATAATTTTGTTAAACTTTGATTGGCTTATAAGGAAAGGGCAGCTGACGTCTTTGTTTGGCAAATTTCTTGTATAGCAAGAAACACCTATCTGTTCTTTATGGCTCCTACTATACACAATACACATGAGTACGGTCGATTTGTTTGGTTCACGTGTAATATGTCTATCATATGATTGGCCTACATCGCTATGTCGATTCCTGCAATGATCGCTAGGTCAAACATCAGGCTATATCGCCAAGTTTGCGAACGATTACCTCCCTAGGTTAATATTTTAAATGTTCACTACGAATGAATCTCTTTTTTGTTTACTTTCATGGATCGAGAATTTAAACTAATTCCAACTGAAGTTATTGCAGAATGTATGCATAACTGAACGTAAGTCGTATCTCAAACATTAATTTATTTTGAACGATCTTTCTAAAAATGTAACTTTTATGAAGTTATATTCGAAAAAATAATTTTGAATAAAAATGGCCGCACGGCATATCAAAAAGCGAAACGACCATCCCGGAACTGCTGATGACAGTTAAATACAGGGTGATTTTTTTTAAAGTTGTGAAATTAAAATCCTATAACAAAAGAACCACTGATCCAAATGACCTGAAATTTCACCAGTCTGCTCCCAGAGCAAAGGGAATTTTTTAGGTGTTGTTAAAAAAACTTAAAACTTAAAACTTAATAGCGATTTATGGCGCTGTATAGGCAGTAAAGTCGGGAGACGAACTTGCGCACGACACGCGCACATTGGCGAGAAAAAAGTGAAGTACGCACACCTCGTGTTCATTATTCTACGGATATCCCCGCAATGACTGTGCCATTGACGGACAGTGCGTTGTTAGTGAAACTGCATTATCAGAATAATGGCAGCGGAGCAACTGTTCTTAGGAGATTTAGGACACTTAAGAATTTAAGAAAAGGTCCAAAGACGACAGAGGACCTACGGAAGATGGTTTCTGAAAGTACCGTCCATTGTTTTCCGCCCACTAACGGTTTTCTTTTTTTCTGTTAACTTTCAGCGCCATCTGTCGCTGCGATTATAAGGTTTTTTTTAACTACGCCTAAATAATACTCATTGCTTTGGAAGCATACTGGTGAAATTTCAGGTCCTTTGGATCAGTGGTTCTTTTGTTATAGGGTTTTACTTTCACAACTTTAAAAAAATCACCCTGTACTTTGCGCGTTTATTATCTAGATTACGTATGACTGAATCTAATAGGATGGAGAAAACTTATATTAATATCTTTTTAAGTTTTGATTCGATTTTCATAAAATTTGAAATGACTCGACAAAATTTTCTTACACTTATACATATTAAATTTCAAACCATTCGGTTGTGTAATTTTTATGCTGTCATATGCGGACAGACGACGGATCAGACGGACGGATCAGACGACGACTATAGGTGCTACGTATTTATATAATTACAAACGCACCTAAAAAAGTGATAAAATATTTTATGTTAAAAACAATATCGTCCATACAGCCCATACGTGTTATTAAAATAGAATAAAAGCAATTTTCGCATCAACGACAAAACATATTTGACAGGTAATAAACATAAACCCATTACTTAGTCACAGGAAATAAATTTTCCAATGAATTAAACGCAGTAATGCATTAAATATTTCTCTCGTACAATAAAATATGCTTTTTAGTAGATACTTTACTTTTATATGATGCACATTAATTTTATGTAAAAGAATAGAATGCTTTTTAATTTTTACGAGGATGTTATTTCGTAAGTATCAATTAGAAAGTATTTTTGAGACACTGTTTATTTCTATAAATAAAGTATTTTACTTATGAGCTAGTGAGGAAATGTAATGCATTTTGCTTTGATTTAAAAAATAATAATTTTTTTACAGGTTTTACAGCAGTTTAAAGAAGATGGAAAAACTTTTAAACTGCAAATAAAATTGAAATAATTGAAGAATTTCTTAACTTTTAAATACGTATTTCCTCGTGTATGTAGTGAGGCTTTTGTACCAAACATTTATTTCAAAATCGAGAGTAGGCGTGATAAACGGGATTTGATATTTGAAGATCCCCTCGGGATAGAGTAACAACAACGGTGAAAATATACATTAAACAAAAATACAAAATATACATTTAATTGTTAGTAATATTATTTGTATGTTAGGGAAAGGTGTCCTAAAATAATCCTAGCGGGCAAAACGATCCAAATATGTTTTCTTCCAGATAGTTCGCGCTATCTACCGGGTAGCACAAACTAGTTGTGCCAAGTGAAGAAGCAATGGCGGTATTCAAGAGATCGCAGTATTACGCGTCTGAATAAAATTCTTTGAAAAATTGGGTATTATAATATCTGTTATAAGGTAAACACTGACTTTCATATTTATTTAGATATACAGTCTTTCATGTACGGAAATATGACTTTGTCTATGTAATGGCGTATGTTTTTAGATGTGAACTACACTTATGTATTGTCATAATTACTTTTATATCCTTTATTTTGCCGATAAAAAACTATTTGCAATTATTTTTAAATGAAGGATCATTTTGACATTTGGTGAAGGTAAAATGATCCTTTGGACACTTTTTAAAAAATCTATTTTTTTCATTACTCAGTTTGGGTTTAAAATATTATTAAAATATGTTTATAATGCAAAATATAGTGTAAAACATACAAGTAAAAGGCCAAAGTATTATTTAAGCAGTTATGTTATTTTACACAAGTTTTCCCCTTAAGGGGATCATTTTAGGCTACCTTCCCCTATATTTTCTTTGTAGTCTAATAATTAATAAGATTGAACTTCAGTTTTATCTGTGGAGCTTTCCATCGTATTACATCATCATTGGCTCATCATCATCATATAGGATCGTTTGAAGAAGACTATATTATGTTTCAATATACGAAATCATGAAAAATAAAATATGTTATTTTGTATATATTGTGCAATATTATATAAATGTTAATTTTAATAGAAAAAAAAATTGATTGATTTTTTTTTTCAAATACTTTTTATTAAAAATATTTTTTCCCTAAATAATTTATTCAAACTCGGGGTGCGCGTGTTACACGAGTGCTCGTTATACACCAGTAAAAACGGTAATTTAATTACACTGTAAAAAAAGACAAATGTTTCTTAATCTAGAAAAATATAATATAACCACAAATGAAAATATACAATAACTTCTACCAAGATAGCCACAATTCCGAAAAGCATTCTTTATCGTTATAAACATCAGAAAACAAAATATTTTCGATATTCAGAGAAGCATTTATATAAACTATGTTTTTTGTTTCCTGCCACCGATTTTCGAAAATGTTTCCGAGTACTTTTTATAGTATATTAATCAGTTTTCTCAACCTAGAAAATAGGTTTTTCAGATGCTAGCGATTCTCACGTAAACATTTCCATGTTAAAAAATAATGTTTTACAGACAAACATGATAAATTAACAGTATTAACATTAATATTAAAATTAATATTATTTTGTTACTCTTGCATGTATAAATTCAATTACGCAGCGGAAAATGTTCAATTGAGAACTTATATCATCCTAAAATCCTAAATTCCGTGTTGAGGAAACTGATTAATACACTATATAATCTACTCGGAAACGATTCCAAAAATCAGTGGCAGCAAAATAAACTGTTTTTAAAAATGCTTCTTTAAATATCAAAAATATATTGGTTTCTGAGATTTCTAAAGATAAAAGACGCTTTACGGAATCATGGGTAACTCGGAAGAGGCTATTTTATATTTCTTAGGTGGTTATATTATATTTTCACACATTAATAAACATTTTTTTATGTGTATACTTGCGGATAGACACTCTAAAAACAGTCATTATTTTATTATGTGTTTTGATATGTTTAGATGTATTTCGTTTGGCAATACCGTTACCTGACATTATTCAATTGAAAAATACTTTAAAATAATCATTTTATTAACTGTTCCCGGAATATTTAAAATATATTATTTTATAATATAGACAAACCTTTTAAATTTGTCTTTTGCATAAAGATTTTGGAGATTTTCATTCTTCCCAAATTTTGCGTAACATTTATATTTTAGCATTTTTATATAAAACTTTTGAATTGATATAATTTAGAAAAGTGCATTTTAAGCAAATTATCTCCATTTGTAAAAAAAAAAAAAAAAAAAAAAAAAAAGCATTCTTGCAATAAGCTACCTTTAAAATAATATTCCAGCACACGAAATTTTTTCAGTGCAAAAATTCGAAAATATTTATTTTAAACTCTGTATATCATCAGCCTTATTTAATCAATATTTTATAATAACATTGATATGAGTTTAATTTTTAAAAAAGCCATAAACTGATCGTTTTGGTTCAACGCTATTTCTACCTTTGTCAAATGACACCTTTCAAAGTTTTGATTTATGTTTACTTTACTTGTAATTTTTTAAGGGAATAAGTTTAAAAATAGGTCTTCAATGTATTAAAAATTATTTGTGATTGTTTTAATCTAAAAGTTAGAAATAAATCATAATCAAATCTACCATAAATTCATATCTTTTTTAAAGTGTCATCTGACAAAGGAAGGAGTTAATCTATAAGGGAAAACTTTTTGTAACTATAATCTGCTAAAAACTGTTCTTTTTGCAAAAAAATAAGTAAAAATAAATCTTGATAATGGTTTCACTTTATTTTCCTGCTGTGTCAATTTTAATTTGTAAAAATAAATCTTGAGCATAGTTTCATTTTATTTGCCTGCTGTGTCAATTTTAATAAGTGAAGAAAATACTTCCGCTCATTCCGTTACTCAGATTTTTCTAACACAGAATAACGTGACGTAGATATTAATAGAATTTAACATGTTTATGTCCTCTGTTCTAATATCCAAGTATTAATTTGTTGTAGAAACTAAAGTTTTGTTAATCGGTAATGGCATAATTTAATATCATTTCTTCTATTGTGCATATGCATAAATATAATTCAACATGCTATGCAGGTTGAATTTCTTTCAAATTATTTAGAGAGATATACTTTCAGATTATTAATATGTGCTATTATATGCCCATATATTTAATCTGAACTAAGAGAAAGCGAAAATACATGGTCATACGTGTTGATTTCTTAATGTAAAATTCTAAATTTACACTATCAAGACACTACACTTTTGGATATTTTTTTAACTTTAAAGATTGAATTATATATTTAGAATTTAGTTCAGTTTTAAATTATATTTTTAAATTATATTAATATATATATATTGTTGTGAAAGTTTAATTACTTAAGAGGATAAATATATTGTTGGTCAAAATTAACTGAGCAAGTTTATTCTGCAAAATAAGTAAATAAAAGTACAGAAAAAAAAAAGATTCTATACTGCCAAATTCTTTTAGTAATAAAAAATTTGTTATGGATGTATCAGTTTATCAACAGAACATATTGAATTATAATTTTTTACTTGCAAAACAGGATTTATTTTAAAAAAGCAATGATTGATTACCTAAATTTCAGGAAAAGTAAATCTCCGAACAAAAAATCAGTGCAATTTTCAGCAATTCTTTTTCATTGGTCTTTTATCAATTGCAGGATTTGCTCTGCTAAAATCTCTTAATTTGTTTTAGTTTCTGAAGATTTTTTTCTCAGATATATCGATATTTTCAAGTGATTTCTAATGCAATTTCTGCATTAATAATATTTTACTGGATGAATGCAAAAATTAAATTCTATCTTCTACTTTAAGGCTACTATTGCTATTTTATTTAAAAAAGCTCGGATATTTTTGAAATAGTATTCTGAAGATGTATTTATCAGATAAATCGATATTTTCTAAGTGATTTGTAAAACGAAGTCTACATTAATAATCTTTAACTGAATAAATGTAAGAATTGCATTCCAACATCTCCTTTAAGGCATAACCTTATTTAATAGTATTCGAATATTTTTGTAATATTATTCTGAAGATTTTTTTCTCAGATAAATCTATATATTCTAAGTTTATGAATAAGTAACAATGAATAAGGCCGAAGCCGCTGGGCTCGCCTGAATGATTAAACACTCCTACCTTCCCAAATATCATTTAGGAAAGATGTATATTAAGCAAATTATGTACATTTAAAAAAATTGTAGTCTTGTAATAAACCTACCTTTAAAAAACATTGCAGAACAATATTTTTTAACGTTGTGCTGCCGCTGGTCGATGTCTTAAATTTATATATATATATTTTAAATTTTTCCGGTGAGATCCTCCGTGATCGGGTCTGCTGCAGTTCCGGTCCGGGGCGTTAAATACATGGGACAACATCGACGATTTCGAGCTTATTCATTAGTAAAATAAATTCTACATTAATAATCTTTAACTGAATGAATGCAAAAATTATATTCTAAGTTCTTTTTTAAGGATATTATTCCTATTTTTCTTAATGGCATTCGAATATTATTGTAATAGTATTCTGAAGATTTATTTCTCGGATAAATCGAGATTTTCTAAGGGATCTGTAAAACAAATTATCCATTAATAATTTTTAACTGAATGAATGCAAAAATTACATTCTAACTTCTCCTTTAAGATTATTATTCTTATTTTATTTCATAGTATTAAAATATTTTTGTAATAGTATTCTGAAGAT
This sequence comes from Maratus michaelseni, assembly GCA_963931845.1. NCBI lineage: Eukaryota > Metazoa > Arthropoda > Arachnida > Araneae > Salticidae > Maratus > Maratus michaelseni. The sequence continues at coordinate 127,352,212 of OZ007586.1, read as the reverse complement.
TTATTTCTCAGATAAATTGAGAATTTCTAAGTGATTTATATAACAAATTCTACATTATTAATCTTTTACTGAATGAATGCAAAAATTACGTTCTAACTTCTCCTATAAGGCTATTATTACTAATTTATTTAATAGCATTCGAATATTTTTTGTTATTCCATCTTATTAGTATATCTATTTTTCTACAGTTACATCTGTTTCTACAGTACATACATCTTTACTACAGTTATTTTCTATAAGTGAGAATAAATTAACATAATTTTTAGGCGTTCTTAAAAATGAGCGAAAAAAGTTTAGAAACACGATTCAGTAATCTAACAAAAAATTTGGGTTTGGATTTTTTAAATTAGAATAAAATTTTACAAAATATAAATTACAATTGAATCCATTTGGACACTACACTGTTAACTAGTATTTTAAAAACACAAATTGCACAAATTGTGCTTATTAGTTGCTAAAATCAGTGTAAAAACTGTTTTAAACTCATAAAAGAGCTAAAATCCTACATGTTTCGGCTTTAAACTTAAAGCCATCATCGGGGAAGAGGAACAACACAAACGACTACTGATCTTTTAATTTTCGACACGAGAAAATTGAAATCAACAGTATGGACATCCATTCGTTTCAAACTTATCTTTTATCTGATGAATTGTAAGTCGCATAGGTGGATCTGCCTGAAACTCCTTGTGATATTGTTTTAGTACTTCTGCTACATTTTCATACTTACAATGGTATTTTAAAATACATTTTCTTTTCTCAAAAGGTAATCTTGATCCACTCATTATTTCCAATTGATTGCACTTTGAAAAGAAAGAAAAATTAGAAAGTTATGACCCGTTAAATAGTGTATGTGTAAAAAATTTTGACGCACCCTGTATATATTTTGAAATTCATATTCGAAAACAAATGTGAATTTTAACATATGATTTTTTAAAAACGGAAATCGATTTCTAGAAGATTCAAATATGTGAATCCAAAGTTACAGCTCGTTCCGCCGAGTAGTTTTTTAGTTAGAGTTAAAACACTTACACGCACTGTATTCTATTTTTCAACGATTAAAATGAATTTAAGATTAAGAGTAGGAAATTTAAACTTCTATAATTTCTAAATTACTTAACCGAATGATTTTTTGTTTTGTATCTGATGGTAAAATTTATCGAAGAATTTAAACAAAATGTAAAAATTAAGTGTTATAATTTCTATCTTCAGACACTCCCTAAGCAAAATATAAGTAAGAATTAGTTAGTAGACGTAGTAATTACTAAGTACTAGTAGTAGTAATTACTAATCGACTGCTACCAGTTACATTTTATACGATGATTTGCACAAGAATTAAGAGGTGATATTTTTTTCCCCACGACTGTACATTAAATTAGCAACCAAAAAAGTTATGTTTGTTTTCCAAAAATGACAATTTCTGGTAAATCCCTAATCATCAAGCTACCACCGCGAGGCACAAGCTTCACAGTCTTATATCGAGATATCTAGATGTCTAAATTGCCCTGATTTACATTTAAATGTCAAACGCAGCAATTTAATTTAAAATAAAGACTCTTTCCGTTTCTAAAGCCCACTAGATGATAAAATGCTTACTTTTAGAAGAATACAATTTGTACCCACAGGCTAAAAGCAGCAAACTCATTCATAGAGTCAGGCCTCGTTTCGTAATTTGTAAAGCTACTTGAAATTCCTACACACCCTACTCGCTAGTTTTGATTTGTGTCTTCCAAATAAATTATCGTTTTTTTATATTATATTTGAAATAGATCCCTCATAATAGGATGCATGAAAAATATGTATTTTATTTAAATGAATCAATTATTTTTGTTCCTTAGAATTTCTGTTTTTTATTATTAATATAAATATCATTCTATTGCAATTCAATTTTAAAAGAAAATTTCGAAAACCGATTTGAAAAATATGCAAATACACATTTTCGTATAAATATATATAAAATATTAACACATATCTATATAAATTTACAAAAAATTATAGAAAAATCGTTTCTTAAATAAGATGAAATTGAATTTGAAGAAAACTCCAATAAAATATACCACAATGAAAGTTGGAATATTTGCTTTATATATATAAATTCGCTGCCTAAACTTATACAAAAACCATTTATTAGATATATGTATTTAATGAATTATGCTCTCAAAATAAGTAATCATTCGCTGCATCAGGGATAGAGATGTAGAAAAAATATGCAAATGCACTGCACCTAGAATATAAATAGATGTTGAAACACAATGCTCTTTCGCGAATAAAATGAATGATGCATCTAGGGAGAAAAATGATCACAAATAGGCAAACCCACATATATTTAAATTCAGCTTTATAGTATCTTGTTGCCATTCACAACAACAAAAATATATTGATATACGTACATTCTATATTATGTATGTCTTGGGTTCTAAACGGAAGAATGCTATTTTTCTTGAAAATGAGGTTTTTATACAAACGAAAAGCATCGTTTCAAGTGAAAATGGGTTAAGAATTGAGAAGCTTTTAATATCGATAACAAATCTGGAGAAGATAATCTACATGAATTTTTCAAACTTACGCGATATGCATAGCTGCTGTTTATTTTTAATCAAATAAAGCCAGATTTTTCTTTAAATAAATGTTTTTAATAATTAATTAAATAGAAGCAAGAAATTCATTAAATAATTTTTCTGGTTCAAATTATTTTTGTTTAACTTGAAGAAAAGCGGAAGCTTGGCAGTTGTGCATATATATAATTAAAACGAATAAAATATTACTGTAGAAATCAAGCTATTCTATAATCTGACTTCTCGAAGTTTTTTTTTTTTCACTTCTCTCTCCCCTTCATTAAGAACCAAACATACAGCATTCTTATGTGTTGCTATCTATGATGTGGTATGTCGGATTCTTTCATCTTTTATAAATTTCTTAGAAGTTGCTTCGATGTCTAAAAGTCAGAGGTCAGTAGCGGGAGCTGATGTCAAGTCGAAAAACACCCATTTATTTTGATGATGACCACGAAATGATTCTAGAAGAATGGGAAGAGATTTGATTTATGGCTATATCAGGATGACTTGCTCAGGATGGCACCCAATTCACCTTTTCATTGGTTTGTCTCCCCTTCTGTCTCTTCGATTAGTTGTACACGCATGTGCTTGTTCGCTAGCACCAGTATTTTTAACATTTTCAAACGTAATTGATAAGTGTTTATGAATTCGGTTTGTCTGTCTGGCCGTGCTCTAACTCGCCTAAACATATACGGATTTACACGTAAATTTTGCACGTTAATTTTCTTCATTATAAAATGTCGCTATTGAAAATGATGCGGGTAGCGTTTTTATTTATTTTTCAGGGACGCACAAAAGAATTCTGTTACATTATGGTCTATATAGAAAGATTGTTTGCGATGCATTCTATTGAAATTGCCTATTTAGATATCTCATTTCATTGTATGACAAAATGATATTTCTAAATAATATTCTGTTAGCGTTGCAAAGTATTTTATAATCTATGCCTGATGAATGATTTTTCTTTCTTGTTTTCATTTCAATTGTTGTCAAAATTTACTCTTTCTTATTGCAAACACTCAACGGACACATATTTTCATCCAAAATGAAAAAGGTTAAATTTTTAGTTCCTATCATGCACACTCATTTATGTTATTATTTTTTATTAAGTCATTTCGAAAGTTTTTACCAATTTTTTCACAATTAAAAGTTTTTTATTCATATACATTAATTAAAACAACTAATATTATTTCTAGTTACTTGCTGCATATTAAAATAAAAAAATTTTGAATGTTTTTTTTTTCTAAAAGTATAAAAGGATTGTAAAGGGGAAATAAGCATTTTTTTATTTATTTTCCTATTCATGGAAATTTCTGTCTAACCACTCTCAGTCGAAATCTTATTTCCATATTCATTGTCACCTATTGTTGATTTCTTCTGACAATCTAACTAAACTTTGTCCATAATATGATACCAGCATTAAGTGCAATATCTCAATTTCACAATAAACAGTGTCACATTAATGGAATAGTTGTGTACTAAAGAGTCAATTGTACCACTAAATTAAAATAGTATTCTTCGCCTTATTTAATAACCAGAATTTATGAGATTTAATAAGGCAAGGAATACTATTAAAATTTAGTCGTGACATTCGAACTACTGGTACGCATATGTTCGATCGCTGGTGTCAAAAATGTTTTCAAAACAAGTTTTGTTGTAAAAAAATGTTTCGACACCAGTCAACAATTTTTTAGTTCATCGATTGCTTTGTTTGACTATCAAACGAAATATACTGCTGAATATAACAAGTTGTAATTAAAATATTACATACAAATTTATTCATATAATTTTCGGCCGTTATTCAATTGAAATTTCAATTTATGTGTTTTTATTTAATATGCCATATATAGGGAAACAAAAGAATAAACAATGTAATTTTAGAAAATCAAAATATAATTTCAAACTTTTATGTTTATACTACAAAATACACGCCCAAAATATAGTAAAATAATTTGCTACACGTTTTGCAGTGACCTGCCATTAATTTTAATTGAATTTTTCTGGTAAACGATTAAATTAAATACATTATTTAACGACATTTAGAAAAAGCAATTTAAAGTTTTCCAATTTTCATCCACATTTTCATCCTTGTTTTTGTTTAAACAAGTGAAAACAAAGATTTAAACTGCTTCAAATAATTAAATTCTTGGAGTAAAAGGGACGCAATCAAATTCCATATTTCGATAGACGTTTTAAAGCATGCTTCTGCAAATCCGATAAAGAATAGAAACTTATATAATATTATCATTCTTAGACAATATTAAATTATATATTTTTTAATTCTATTGAACAACATGAATATCAATTATTTTCGTTCCAGTACGGTCACGGTTTTTAGTTTCAAAGATAACGAAGTTTTAAGAGATTATTTCAGCCAATTTTTAATGAAAGTTTGGAATAAAATAAACATACTAATGTGAGAATAAAATGCTTTTTAGGGGAACTATTCATTCCAAACGTATTATTTTTTCTGTTTATATAGTTATTTATGAAATATATAATTATTATTTTCAATAGTTTTAAAATGTCTTATATTGGATCAATTTACTACTCTAATTATAATTAATAAGTAGCTTTTATACTGAAATCTGCCAGTTTGTTTATATATCTCCACTACTCCACCTAGAATATCAAACGTTGAGTGATAAAATTAACACAAGTTATCCGCATGGATCCGATGTTGTAATACAAGGTCTGAAAATTTTAAAATTTGAATTAGTTTCCAAAATTTTTTTGTAATTTTTAAGGACGTTTCTGTAATGGAGGTAGCTAAATTACTCTATTTTTGTAGATAAAAGGAAAAAAATTAAAACGATAGAAATTACTAGATCTTTTTTACGTCATTTTTTTCATTAAAATTGAAATGGGGAATTATCTTTTATTTCAATAAACAGTGAAAACAATATCGGGATTACATTGGATTTTTTAAGAAATTTTAAGAAATAAAAACATGACTTCGCAATATCAGAGCTTCATTAATCAGTTTTTTCTACAAAACAAACAAGAACGAAAAATCATGCGTCAAGCATAGATTATGTAACACTTTCCAACGCTTCCAAAATATTTTTACAAATCATACCGTTTAATAAGCTAAAAGATGACATCTAAGTAAACAATTTGGAAAACGCATAATATATTTAAAAACATAATATCAGGAATTTCCAACATATACAATATTCACAAAAATATCCTAATACTTTTATTCAGCCCTGTATAGGATCTATAGATCTGTATATATACTACATAGGATGCTAAATTTCAGTTCAGTTAGGAAACGCGTAGCACAGTTTAAAATTCTCCGTCTGGAGTTTCTGTCACTAAACGGAAATGTGTCCGCGAACTTTTGTGCTGCCCTGTATAGGATCTACAGAATTTATACACATCACGTAATAGACAAAAAGCGAGTTAAAATTAAAATCGTGTTCAGTAACTTAAAACGCACTTCCAGGAAGTATTGTTAACAGACAGTTGAGAATTCTTTTGTGTGTCCCTGTAAATGAACGATGACTGCTATGCACGCAATATTCTGTTGTAAGCCTGTTGTAATGCACCTTAGTGAAATATATATATAAATTTCAATGCGTTTAAAATAGTGAAACATTATTTAAATAAACCGCAGACGATTTTTCTCCATAGATGTAATGTAACGGAATTCTTTTGACTGTCCCTGTAAAGTAACTATAAGTTCTATGCCCACCCTATTCCATATTAAGCTTCGTCTAATGCACCTTAGTGATATATATAAATTTCAATGCGTTTAAAATAGTGAAACATTATTTAAATAAACCGCAAATGATTTTTCCCCATAGACCGCAATGTAACGGAATTCTTTTGAGTGTCCCTGTAAAAAACTATAAGTGCTACACACTTCCGTTGAAATAGGGAACATGCTATAGATAACGACAATAACATATAAAAATTGCAGAGTAATCCGAGCATATTTACGGGAGTTAGAGCACGGACAGACGGACAGACGGCAGACGGCCAGACGGCTGACGGCCAGACGGCAGACGGCAGACGGCCATACGGCCAGACAAACCGAAGTCATAAACACTTTTCAACTAGGTTGGAAAGTGTTAAAAATCGTCTGTCAACCAATCGACAAACAGAAAATGAATCCAATGTAACTCTTTTGAGTTTTACATTCAATCAAGGAGTTTAAACATAAATAAATTTAAGCTCCTTGTTTTAAACCAGGCATTTTTTGTTTTATTTAGAAGTAATGAATTTTAAAATGAAACATAGTTTTTCAACTAATTATTTCGTAAAGATAACTTAAAATTTGCTACAGAAGCGCAAAAAGCGGAATGATTAGGCGAGACTGACAACATTTTTAAGCATTTATTTTAATTTATAAATCAGATATATGACGTCATTTTTGATTAAAATCGTTAAAATGACGTCATTGAATTACACCAGCTTCAAAATGTTGTGCCAATAGCCAAATCTTGAAAGTACAAAATTTGACAAACCAAATAATTGTAAATGTGCACTTTTGTTGAGAAATATTTTAACCTACTTTGTAATTATGATTTTTTACTTGATACTTAGTATTTAATAAAATTAATATAAATATTTTCTAAATGTAAAATTAGATTTATCTTTCCCGTAAAGAATAGACAGATTTCATGCAATAAAAAAAAAAAACACACAGTAGGTTGCCACGCAGCTAAAAATTATAAAAGTGTTCTTCATTATTTTGTACCTGTTGATTTTTTTTCAAAACCTTTAAATAAGTGAAATAAATAAGATTATTCCTAATTATAGCATTATATCTCAAAAAACATAGCTGCTAACTGCTGCGATTTTTTTTTATCACCGGTATTTCCGAATGTAATTTTTTTGTCTTATTTAAATACAGATTCCTCGATTAAATAAGACGAAGATTACTATTCTTGAATAGTAGTGGCATATATGATACACGATAATATACTTGTAATTTAGTAGATTCAAAATTAATAAATATCCTAAATTATAGTCATTTATTTAGGTTGTGCTGTCTTAAGATCCTACGCTAGTCACGCGAAGTAACGCTCAAGCTAATGTTAAGTCTATGGGAAGGTTCTTCCACGATATCTCGCTCGCATTTTAATATTTTTAAATGATGTTTTTTGTATAGGATAGCTGAGTTCGATCTGAATCCGTTGTTAGATGTTACCTTTTTCTATTTTGGTTCCAGTTTTTTTATATAAGGGTACTTTCACTTTCAAAACCGGTTCAAACCGGTTCCAAAATTGAAAATGTCCGCTTATAAAAAAACTGTAACCAAAATCAAAAAAGTAAAAACTAACAACGTTAGAGATCAACCTCAGCTATCCTATGCAAAAAAATCATTTAAAAATATTAAAATGTGGGCGAGAAATCGTGCAAGAACTTTTCCGTAGACTTAACATTAGCTTGAGCGTTTCTTCGCGTGACTAGCGTAGGCTCTTAAACCAAAATCTATTTAATTTTAGTCTCAATTCAAATCTTTAATACAAGCTAAAATACTTTTATTTGTATATACGCGACCTATACGTTAGACATGGCCGGTTCTTGACGTTTAAAACGCCACACGGAGTGGATCATCTTCACACAGCAATTGGCACAAAGCGTCGCGCCCATCGTTTTGTGCCAATCGCCATGTAAAGATTATCCACTCAGTGTGACGTTTTAAAAGTTGTGAACCGGCCGTGTTTATGTACCGTTCAATACCGATTCAACTTCAATATATTACAGGCTAACATTAATCAAAATGATGAATGATTAATAGGAATTAATCAAAATTATTAATTATTAATTCACATAGACAATAAAATAGAAAAGTTTAGTGGAAAAACAGGCTATGTTAAATTTTCTCAAAAATTGTTTAATTTTATGAATAAAGATGGTATAGTGTCATAACATATGTCGCGGTGTATATATGTAATTGAACCATTTCCTTTCATAACTATTAATTTTTCATTCTTCTAAGGTTTCCAATGTATAAAAATATGTCTGTCGCCGCTCTTCGTCCGCTGCAAACAAAAAAAAAATGCATAAACGTTATTTTTCTCATCTATGTAGAAGGATGTTTATAATTTCAGTATATCACTGGCGCTGGTGTTTGTAAATAATTTTTAAGGTTGCCTTTTGCTTTATCGAATTCATAAATTGGCCAAATGTGGTAACCCCTTTGGCGGTACGATTTTTGAAACTTTAGCATGTGTAACAGGCTAACCGTTAAAAGTTCTGCTTGGCTTTGTGGCTCCATACATGTAACATACTTTGCGACAAAGGTAAGACTGACACATTATTTCATTGCTATCTCTCAGAGTAAAAAAGGTCAATTAGTTACATGTGCGGGAACCACCTCACTATTTTAACACTATTTGCAATTAATAAATAATTCTCCATGGTTCTGAGGCTTGTAAACTGTCTACTTTGCTTAGCATTTACATGGGATAAGAACCTGGATGTTAACCCTGATGCTGCAGTGTTTTTATCGATCATAAATAAATTTTTGAATCCCGTAGATCTGGATGATTGGTACCCTCGGACTAAAAGCATCTTCATAGCATAAATCGTATCAGATGGCAGACATGGAAAATATTTTTTTTCTTCTCAATACTTTCTCTGAAACTTCTCCGAGGACGTCATAAATCAAATTTAAATGCAATATTTATGTAGTCGAAAATGATGCATTTCGTAACTGTTGCATTATTTCTAGACTGTCCGCAAACGTCGTAAATGATTGATTCCAAGATCGAATCTCTAAACTTTACACAATTTAGAACATAATCAATTAACTTTTGAGTTCTAAAAGCAATTTTTATCTTTAACAGAAAATATTCTTGTGCAAATGATCATGAAGTGTCAATTAAAGTGAAGGATTGCTTAAAATAAAGTCCATCTCCATATAGATAATCAAAACAAAATTACGTTATAGTTTAGCAGTAGGTTATTTTTATTTGAACTTCAATATATTACAGGCTAATATTAATCAAAATGATGAATGATTAATGGGAATTAATCAAAATGATTAATTCACATAGACAATAAAATAGAAGAGTTTAGTGGAAGAACAGGCTATATTAAATTTTCTCAAAAATTGTTTAATTTTATGAATAAAGATGGTATGAGGCATTGTATCATAATGGTAAAGCTAAAATATTATGATTCTAATTTGTCTTGATGATATGAGGCATTATTTATAATTTATTATTTTAATCTGTAATGATTTAAGTAATATTAATAATTTTAATAAGTTTTTCTGAGATAGTTTAGTACCACCGTTTGACTTGTCAAACATATGCAATAAAATGTACAACAAAAAACTTTCTTTTCAATTTTCTCAAACCTTATTGTTTTTTACATATCATCTTGTTCCTGTAATCTCTCTAATGAATCTTCCAATTTAATTTGAAAAATCGGAATTTTTACTCACAATAAGGAATTAAGAAAATAATTGTGTATAAAACCATTTATTACATTTGAATTTCGAAAACATTCAAACCCCTGTTCTGTTGTAGCTTTTCATATATTTTTAGTACACTGTAAAAAAATCAGATGTTTGTTAATCTAACAAAATATAATATAACCACAAAAGAAAATATACAATAACTTCTTCTCAGTTACCCACGATTCCAAAAAACGTTCTTTATCTTTAGAAACCTCTGAAACTGATATATTTTAGTGATTTAAACAAGCATTTATAAAATAACAAAGTTTTTCATTTTGCTGCCACTGATTTTCAGAAACCTTTCCCTGTAATTTTTATAGTGTACTAATCAGTTTTCTCAAACCGGAATATAGGTTTTTCAGATGCTATCCATTCTCAGGTAAACATTTTCATGTTCAACAAACATGTTTTACAGACAAACATAATAAATTAACAACGTTCACATTAACATTAGTATATTATTTTGTTACTCTTGGATGTATAAATTCAATTACGTGGCTGAAAATTTTTAACTGAGAATGGATCTCATCCTAAAAAAACGATTTTTGTGTTTGAGAAAACTGATTAATACTCTGTAAAAATTACTTGGAAACGTCTTCGATAATCAGTGGCAGCAAAAGAAACTCTGTTTAGTACAGCTGTCGCAGACACCCCAGGGTTTTTGGCGCCAACATTTCATGCCTGAGTAGCCCGACGACTTTGGCGAGATTTTGATTTGTATGGCGACCCGTTAGAGCAGTTTGCGTATGTTTTATATTATATTAAACATTGTGTGTTTTATAATAAATTAAGCATTGTGATATTTTATAAAAAAGTAATTTGTGTGTCTTTATTAATAAAAATTGTGTGTGTTTTATAATAAAATAAACTGTTTCATAATAAAATAAAACTAACAGGCTGTTAAGCAAGTTCGCCTAATAGGTACGCGAAAGCAGGGTTTTTCTCGCCAAAAGGGCGCAAAACAAAAATCGCGCCAACCCCGGTGCGTCTGCGACAGCTGTTCCCTTTATTTTAATAACTGCTTCTTTAAATCTTGAAAATATTTTGAATTTTAGGGTCTGTAAAACTAAAGAAAGATTTCAGGAATCATGGGTAACTCGGAAGAGGTTATTGTATATTTTTGTTTGTGGTATAATATATATTTGCTTAAATCAAGAAACATTTGTCTTTCTTTTACAGTGAATTTATTCTCACCATGTAGCCACACCCTTCCTCCACACTGTTTGTTTGTTTAGGACACTTGCTAAAATTCACACTGTAGTTTCGTTCTGGATACTTCTATAAAATTATGCGGTAAAAAACGTATAAAAATATTTTATTTACAGCTCCTCGAGATCAAATTTTAGTTAAAAGAACATATTTACTACTGATGAAAATCGGAAAGACGACATTTAATAAAATTAACATTGAACTTGAACAACCTACATAAATCAATATATCAATAATCATTCAATAATCATAAACAGTGCTTAACTACTTACAATCTTCTACTTTCAAAAGTACTACATTTTTTTTCTTTTTTTTTTCCCTGATAAGCATAATGGCAAAATCAAAAAACAAAACAAGGACACTTTTTTTAAGATGTAGTCTAATGTTAAGTAATAAATAATTGTAAGTAATAAATAAATAATAAATAATAAATAACTAATAAATAATGTTAAGTATTAAATAATTAATAATTGAAATATCATATTTTCCCTTTTATTATCTTTCATTATTTTTAAATATTTTTTCATATTATTTAATTTTTCTTTCAAACATAACCATTTGTGAATTTAAAGTTAATATTCTATTTAAACGAATAAATAAAATAATCTTAAATGTAGAATAAAATATACCCTATTTTGGTTGCTTTTCTTTCTCATGTTCTTAACAAAGATATGTTTCGAAACGGTAACATATGTAAATGTTGACTTATCTGTTTACATAAAAAATCATTTCTAATGACGTTTACAAAAATATAACATTATTCCAGCTTTTTAACATATCAAAAAATAGTGAATAATAAATGCGATTAAATGTACTTTTAAAAATATACTAAAAAATCCCTGACGACTCGGCCTACAGGCACAGGTAGATTTCGAAGACGCAGACCGTGGGGCGCCTGTTTGTCGGGAATTGCGGAAGAAATGACCTTTTTTACCATGATGCGGCAGTTTGAACCGCCTACTTCGAAACCTCACTTGTTTGCAGGCGGATTCGGCAGGGATTTTTTTGTTTAATTTTTTTTTTTTTTTGGTATAACGGTTGGTCCTATAAAAAACTTGTCAATATAAAAGTTTTAGATAATATTAAGAGGATTTATAATAAATTTAAGCGGATTTGAAATCTTGGGAATTGACGAAGTTATGCATTTTTTTCTTCTAACCCCCCCCCCCCCCTCTTAAGGCAATTTTTAATTATATCAAAAATCTGTCATACATAAATTTTCGGCCCTTCTCCTAGAAGTAATAATATCTTCAAACGGATTCGATACGTATCATAATTAAGAAATTATGGGTTTTTTTCTGTTTTCACAAAACACCCCCCCATTACCCCCCCCCCCCCCTGGTTCGATTTTGCCCATTAACGAACTTGACCGAGATTTTATGCCTCTTGATTCCCATATCAGTTTCGAACAGATGCGGGAGTTGGAACCGCTTACTTCGAAAAATAACTTGTTTGCAGGCGGAACCGGCAGGGGTTTTTTTGTTTTTAATTTTTTTTTTTGCTATAACGGTTGGTCCTATAAAAAACTTGTTAATATAAAAGTTTTAGATAATATTAAGAGGATTTATAATAAATTTAAGCGGATTTGAAATCTTGGGAATTGATGAAGTTATGAATTTTTTTCTTCTAACCCCCCCCCCCCTTCCCCCGCTTAAGGCAATTTTTAATTATATCAAAAATCTGTCATACATAAATTTTAGGCCCTTCTCCTAGAAATAATAATAACGTCAAACGGATTCGATACGTATCATAATTAAGAAATTATGTTTTTTTTTTCTGTTTTCACAAAAAGCCCCCCCCCCATCCCCCCCCCCCCTTGGTTCGATTTTGCCCATTAACGAACTTGACCGAGATTTTATGCCCCTTGATTTTATGTATCAGTTTCGAAAAGATGCGGGAGTTGGAACCGCCTACTTCGAAAAATAACTTGTTTGCAGGCGGAGCCGGCAGGGATTTTTTTTTTGTTTTTAATTTTTTTTGCTATAACGGTTGGTCCTATAAAAAACTTGTCAATATAAAAGTTTTATATAATATTAAGAGGATTAATAATAAATTTACGCGGATTTGATATCTTGTGAATTGACGAAGCTATTGTATTTTTTCTTCTAAAACCCCCCTTTTTCCCCCCCTTGGAGCCATTTTTAATTATATCAAAAATCTGTCATACATAAATTTTCGGCCCTTCTCCTAGAAGTATTAATAACTTTAAATGGATTCGATACGTATAATAATTAAGAAATTATGGGTTTTTTTCTGTTTTCACAAAAAGCCCCCCCACCCTCCCCCCTTTGTTCGATTTTGCCCATTAACGAACTTGACCGAGATTTTATGCCCCTTGATTTTATGTATCGGTTTGTAAAAGATTAATGCAGAATTTTTCCAGTTATCGTGGTCAGAAAAAAGTGACATAGATAGATAGATAGATAGATAGATAGATAGATAGATAGATAAAGTTTTGAACTGGGGGTGGTTTTGGGTTCTGGGAGTCATGATCGGCGTAGATCTGCAAAAATTTTTCAAAATTTCCAACTTAGGTGAGAATGTAATAGGTAGTATTTCTTACGAAATCTATCTAAAAGAATTCATGTTTGATCTTCTTTATCATTTAAAAATAACCAAACTTCGTAAATTTTAAATAGAAAATCGTTCTGTGGAAATGTTTGATGCAAAATTATTCAGACGCTCACGTTTCAAATAATAAATGGACTATGCAAATTTAATGAAGTAGCAATGCTTTCCTGCTAGAAACAGTTTAAGTATTTCATGTTACTCTGGGAAACTTTTGCTATTAAGATAAAAACAAGTCGTGCGAATTTTATCAACAAAAAATGTTTTTCACTACAAATAAAGATATGAATCATTTATTTAGATGGGAAATAATACACTGTGCAATTTTCATTATCTATATTTTCAAGATTTTTTTTGTGCGTGTGCTTTACCCGAACAAAACAGAAAGGCAGACTTTTTAAAATTTCATGAAGGGGGGGGGGGAGGCGACCACCTTAGGGGTCACAAAAATCAATAAAGGAGATGAAGAGACAGAACTCAAAATATGTATTTAATATTTTCAGGGGGGCTAAGCCACTTCTGAAATTTTCAGAGGGAGAACGCCCCCCCCCCCCCCGTAATCGGTGACTATGGAATAAGATGATGATTACAATAGAGATAATAAGATAGAGATAAGATAATGATTTGTTGAAAATTTTGAATAACACAACGTGTCGAGTAGGTAACGGACGTTAGTAAAATAAAGTTAAATTATGAGTGTTTTTATATCAAACATATTAAATTCTGCGTAATTACTTTCTTATAATGTATGCTAATTACTTAGTATAAAGTCTTTAAAAAATCCTCTAAATTATACAAATTTAATCCCTAAAAAATCTGCTTATTTTTAATATTTTTAATAACTATATCATAGTGGAAACAACACTTTAAAACTAGACCATAACCTTTACATTTAAATTTACATTAATCTTTTTAAAAACGGAGAAGGGAATAAATGCTTGAGAAAAAAAAATACTAAATTAGGTTTTGGCGAGTTTTCGCTCTTCCACTAACCATGTATTATTTATATATTTTGTCTTCTCTTCAAAAAATCTTAACTATGAAAAATGAAGAAATAAAAATTCCAATTTTAGTTTTATTTTGAAAAGTAAAACCATTGTTAATGATTTTGGAGCAGGAAAATAAGTTTGAAAATGCAAAACTTTCCCCCTACTTTCGCAGAAAAAATTTCAGAGATTTTTTTTTTTCTTGCTGACAGCCAATAATTCAATAACCATTAATTTGGATTTTGATAAGAATGCTGAAAGAAAATATCTTTCGAATTTAGAAAATCTCATGCTTCGGTATTTGTGATTTTTGAGTAGTTGTGAAAAGCATAAAAATTCGCGAATTCTATCGAAACGGAAGAAAGCATTTCCCATTTCGAAATTTAATATTATATCCATAGTTTCTAACTACTACGAAATTTTTCCACTATTTTTTTCAGAATAGAAAACTTAGTTTTATTTAATCTCAGATTTCTACAATTAAAATAGTCGAAGATTACCCTTCAAAATGAGTAGTGTCCAAAAATTGTAGCAGTTGCAAGCTTTTTTAACATCTTTTAAAGCTGACATTTTCTGAAGATGGAAATTACATGATAATACTACAGACGCACTTAAAAGTTTTCCCTCGTACTACAAATGCGAGAAATGTATAACATTATTTTGCCTGACAAGGACATAAAATAGATAAATCTCGAAACATTATATCATACTGGTAATTCGACGGTGGCATATTCGTATTTCTTATCCGGGACAACATTTATGTCGCTACTGGGAGAAATAACAATCTAGGAATAACATTCTAACAAAATCCAGCCCCTAATTGAAAATACTTGGCAGTTTGATTACATCTTTATGTTTTGTGGAAATCTGTAAACTATTTTTACTTTAAGTTGGTTTGGAACACATAAATATTTTTATTTATTTTTTAATGTGTTTATTTCTTTGAAATGTATATTTAAATGCATATTACTTTGCAAATGTTAATTCTTTTACAAATAATCTTTAATTAAAAAAAATCATTTCAATCATATTTAAAAGTGGATATAATTTCTGTAAGAAGAACACTTTTTGTATACTTTATCCATTTTTAAGCATAGAAAATAATAATTATTTATATGTTTCCAAGATCTACAAAATATTTATTCAAAATTATTATATTGTAATATTATATCATTATATTATAAATTAATATATTATTGTATTATAAATTGATATTTTACTATATTAAAAATTAGTATAAATATATTTTTTTAAGTCGTTTTATAAATCATTTTTACTACGAAAATTATTTATTCAAAATATTCACTCAAATCAAAAATTCCTGAAGGCAAATTAATATATAACTGAAAATAATTGTAAGAAGTATAATTTTATCTGTTATCGAAATATAGGTATATCAATTGCAATATACGGTAAACAAGAAAAAGGACTATAACTAGATCTAATAATTGAATTTACTTGTTATTTGTATAATTTTATTATAAATCTTCCAAAGTAGGTTTTTAAACAAAAAAAAGTGATATTTCCGAGATTTTTGAGTCTCAAAACACCTTAATCGGAATAAATATCTGCTATCTTATCAACTACTACGTCTTCAGAACTGTAAATCACTTCACACTTGACATCTATCACTCTTAAATCAGTGGTGTGGTGTACGCCCCACAGAGACCAATTGAATTTTTAATTGATTTTGTTAAGCATTGACATAGTTTTTGCTATACTGCTGTAGGAGGAATACACTCAGGGAGGACTTTTGAGGGAAAGTGGCTTGAGTTATTGTTCTCATACAAGAAAAACCTGATAATTTTGCATTTTGGACGTAGAGTTTTCTCACCCTGCTCAGACGTTCTGGTTTAGAACCTGCAAACATCCACCTAAGTTCCGCATTTTGTCAGTGGGCCCTTTTTAAGAGGGGGCGGGGTGGTAGGCAATTCCAGATTTATTAATGACCTATTCCTTGTTAATTTTTTCTAAGTAATGTTGTAGACTATTAATAAATGTTATACTTGTAAATTTCAAAAATATAATGAAAAATATGTCTTAATGAATTTTGAAAAAGCTGCCATCCAAAAGTTCAAAATACAACAAAAACCGGAACAATTTCGTGAAAAAGTTTTAAAGATATTTTGACACTTTTTTATATTAAAAATGTCTGATAATTCTTGTATTTAGGAATTTTATACAATTTTAACGATTCCTTATTAACCCTTTATATCCTGAATTAATTTTCCATCTACTTTTTAGATGCTCAGAATCCTCGATTATTCCCACCAGTTATTTTTTGTTGTAAAGTTTTCCTTATCTAATCATAGCATTTTTGCGACTCAATTAGGTGAAAATTTCTCATTTGAAAAACTGGTGGTAACAGATTAAAAATTCTGTAAATGACGCTCATCGCGAAGGGGTTAAAGTGGTACTTATAAGTACCGTCAGAATAAAAAAGGTTAACCCATTTATGCCTAGCGTCCCAATTTTGGGGCGCTTTAGTAAAATGGGAAAAAGTGCCTTTCACACCACTTTTTTTTTATAGAAATTTGGTGCCCTATAATATCCTCGATAAAATGAGACCACCAAATATCTATTTTAAAAAAAAAGTGGTGTGAAATGCACTTTTTCCCATTTTACTAAAGTATCGAGCATAAATGGCTTTGTATTTATTTTAGTTCTGTAATATGTTACACAAAGAAACTTTTATACTTTAAATATATCATTGCTTCCAACTTTCCGAATTTTTTCAAGTCAAATAAACTTATTTTGAACCAGAAGATGTATTTAATCAAATGTGTTTTGTTTCTATGTAGTATTCGTCTGATTTGACTTATTAAATAAAATTTCTACCTCAAATTGTTTTTATTTGACGTGAAAAAAAAAAACAGAAAGATGGCAGCTATGATTTATCTAAACATAACTGTCTTGAATACATTTAACCTAAAGAAATATTTAAAATATCTAAGCGAGGTGCTGCTAAATTCGTAAAATTATAAATCCCGCAAATAAGCACCACAGAACGAAATAGATAAATAAAGAAATTCGTATGGCTCTTCTGAAAATCTCATGCACAATATATAAACATACGTTAGGAGATATACATTTTAAAATGTGAAATCAGATTATACAAGGTGGTTAACAGGTAATGACGTGGAAGGCGTGTGGAAGGCGTGTGGAAAGCGTGTGGAAGGCGTGTGGAAGGTTTTCTGCACACTAACAGAAAACTGTGAAATGATGGAAAATATAAATGGCTACTTAAAATTGATAAAGATCAGAATTCAGAAATAGTTTTATTATTATTATTATTATTAGGTGCGTTCGTAATTATATAAATACGTAGCACCTATTGTCGTCGTCTGGTCCGTCCGTCTGTCCGTCCGTCTGTCTGTTTGGCCGTCTGTCCTTCCGTCCGCATATAACAACGCAAAAACTACCCAACCGATTTTTTTGAAATTTCAGATATATTATTTTTGCAGAATTTTGTCGAGACATTTCAAATTTTATCAAAATCGAATCAAAACTTTAGAAAATATTTATAAAAATATTTATCAAGAAATTTGAAATTAAAAAAAAAAATCGGTGCTTTTTTGTTATAGGAGGTTCCGAGGTTTAATCGTCAAGCGACCGAGAAACTTATTTTATTACAGAAATTAATCTGCAGACGATATACAGTCCCTGGCCAAATTATTAGACGCAGTTGTTTTTATAATAATTTATTAAATATCTGGAAAGATACACGAGGAATTATCCTGAAACTTCAGGAGTGTAAACAACATGAGAAACATCATATATTTCCGCGAAGATTTTTTTCCCGAAACCCCATAAGGGGCCGTCAACAAATTGAAGATAAACGAATATCTTTTGGATAACCCTGTAAAAACTAATATTGCAAAAAGCATTCAAACTGTAGATTATGATTAAGTTGCTTATTGTAATAATTTGGGTTCATTTTTATGAAGATAGCATGTATACTCGAAGAGAAATTCACGTTTTTATAAAAACAGTCCCAAATTTTACCAAGTTTACCAATATACTAGCTTATGAAAGTTGACATAATAAGAATGAAGTGTCTCTCATTCTATATTTGATACAACCCCTCATCTTTTTGCTTCCTTTTGGGAACAGCGAAATTCGAGCTTATTTTATCGACGATTACTATCAGAATTTTCAAGCTATGTTTTTGAGACTTTCATAAAAGTTGGTCTATACATTTAGCTAATATATTATGCACAGAATATTTTGATTGACTTTGCGCATGCGCAGTGAAGCAATATTTAGTAAACCTGCTCATTTGTCATACAATTTTTATTATTTTTTAATTCTGATTGCAAGGTATTGTGTACAATTGTGTTTGTCATATTTTCTGAAAATAACTTGTTTTTATATTAAAAACTCTGCAAATTATAAGCAAAAAACTTGGTAAAATTTGGGACTGTTTTTATAAAAACGTGAATTTCTCTTCGAGTATACATGCTATCTTCATAAAAATGAACCCAAATTATTACAATAAGCAACTTAATCATAATCTACAGTTTGAATGCTTTTTTCAATATTAGTTTTTACAGGGTTATCCAAAAGATATTCGTTTTTCTTCAATTTAATGACGGCCCCTTATGGGGTTTCGAGAAAAAATCTTCGCGGAAATATATGATGTTTATCATGTTGTTTACACTCCTGAAGTTTCAGGATAATTCCTCATGTATCTTTCCAGATATTTAATAAATTATAATAAAAACAACTGCGTCTAATAATTTGGCCAGGGACTGTAATTCATTTCACAGAATTAAAAATCATCAAGATCTGAATATTTATATAACTAGCTACAGTACGAACGCACCTCGTTTGTTACGTTTGACGTACAATTTCCAACTTGTTATTATTGCATTATTCATAGAATGAAGGTTCAAAAATGTTCCACCTGTTATTGTCAGAGGGTTTGAGAGGTTTTCTGACTGAAAGAAAAGCGTTTTTACTTTCTTCTATCTATAACAGAAGAAAGTACTGTAATCGAAATTTTTTTCGACTTCCATTTTTCGATGGATTTACACATTTTAGGGGTCAGAGATCCCGAAAAAAGATCCGTCTGTCTGTTCGTCTTTATTGTATCATTTAAAAGTGTATGAAGATAGGTATAGAATTGAACCAAATTTCATTTATAGATTTTTGACTATGGCCAGCAGGTTCCCCTTGAATTTGAAGATATTCTACCAGAAGGTGGCGCTGTGATAGCGATGTTTGTGCCATTTTGATTATTGTACCACCGAAAATGTATGAAGTTACGCACAAAATTTAACCAAATTTCATTAATAGGTTTTTGACTATGGCCAGCATATTCCACTTGAATTTTGAGATATTCAACTGGAAGAGGGTGCTGTGATAGCAATGTTTGCGTCATTTTCATTATTTTATCATCGAAAAGTGCATGAAGATAGGCATAGAATTGAATCAAATTTCTTTTATATATTTTTCGCTATGGCTAGCAGTTCCCACTTGAATTTTGAGATATTCCGCCGAAAAGAGGCGCTGTGATAGCTGATTCGGTGCTTTTTTCTCGATATTTCGTAGTTGTGTTGCACACCGTCTGCTCGTGCAGCGACGGATTCTTTGCATCCAGGTAACCCAGCAATTCACAAGCAGCTGACAGAATGAGGAAAACTATTGATTTTATTGGCGATGTGATAGCGAATTTTGAAGTATTAATATGTATGAGATTAAAAAAAAATGGATTAGTTTAGACTTTTTTACGTCTTGGAACAAATTAGAATTATGTAGGTTTTTGCATTATAAAGGACATGTTTCTGAACTTTAAAAAACATTTTTCTTTAATTTTTATAAAATGCGCCTTTAAGATTTCCTTTTCCTCGATGTTGTACAGCATTTAACGTTTATCCATTCCAGAGCTTTGTCTAAGTGGTTTCATCTAAAACTAATAAAACTAAAGTCACATTATAAAATATATAAATGTCCGGTCCTTGACCGACGGTTTTTTTTAAATTTTGTCCTTTAATTAAAATATTAAATTTAATGTTTCAGTTTTCAACAAAAATCTGATTTTTTTTATATATATATAAAAAACGGATGAATTAAAAAATTTTAAAAAGCACCGATCAAGGTCTAAGTAAATGCATAAGCTTTCAAAGTAAATAAAAAAAAAACAAGGAAATCAGTTCATCTGTTGCCGTGATATATCTCGTACTGACTTTCGAAATAGTGTTTCGAGAAAATCAAATTTAAAGATTTGCAACAAGTACCATCGCACATTACACGCTCGCGCACCGTGCGGCAAGAATTGCTTTATGCAAAGCTGCCAACGTTGAAGTTTTATCCTACCACTTTTTTTTAACAGAAAATTTTCCTAAAGTTTTGGCGATTAAATAAGACATTTTTTTTCTATTCTTAAATAGTGGTAGGAAAAAAGCACAAACATTGGCAGCTACATATATGTTCTAAGAGTAAATTTTTAAAAACGGCTTAGACAGAACATTTATAAAGTGTCAGACAATCAGTAAATGCAAACAAAATTTGAATTTGTTTTGATATTTTAGCCGCAGATGAAAACTGTAAAATATGAATGAGAGAGAGGAATAATAACCATAATAAAATCTTTATTTTTTAGAAGTTTTTGAGTGCAAAACCCAGAAATATGTTTTAATGATTATAGATCTAAAAAAATATTTTAATAATTAATCCTTTAAGTAATGTAGTCCCACCAGTGGCTGAGAGATTCTTTGCTCAAAGCTGGTAGACAGGAGTTGCTGTGTTTTAACCCATGTCGCACTCGTCGGACTAACCGTTTGTTTATCGTGGTTTTCTTCGAACCCTGCGTAAATACGGGTTAGGATCCCTTAGAAAGATCCCAACGGAGACAAACTCATGAGTCTATATCACTCATGCAGATAATCGACTGTAATAAACACTAAACAACCCACCAACCTTTAAGTAGTGTAATTTTTTTAGCATTTACATATCTAGTAAACGAAAAAAACTTCCTCACTTAGGCTTTGATTAATTCAGAAAATTGAGAATTATTTTTGTTCTATGATAATTTGATATTTCGATGATAAAGTACAAATGCGAATCAACAACTCCAGATCCGAGAAGATTCAAAAGTATTCCACTATGGCGTTTAAAAAAAGAGTCTTTAATAAACGAAATGCTATCACAGATGGGCCGAGGTCAAGTTATTGGCTAAGCCACATGTTGCCAATTCGTGAATGCATTGAGCTATGGAGTAACTTAAATTTAGATGTAAAGAATATTAGTCGATAATTAGCCAACCGTTAGAACGTGAGAAAGAGAAAGAACTTGCAGATCGCAGATAACTTGCAACCATTATTAAATAGATTTACTAATGACAGAAGTATTAAAATGCATGTGGTGTTTATATTCATTCGCTGAGATAGAGAAAG
The DNA here is from genome assembly GCA_963931845.1 of Maratus michaelseni. Taxonomy (NCBI): domain Eukaryota; kingdom Metazoa; phylum Arthropoda; class Arachnida; order Araneae; family Salticidae; genus Maratus; species Maratus michaelseni. The sequence continues at coordinate 127,330,080 of OZ007586.1, read as the reverse complement.
TTGTGATTATCGTTTTGACAAAGCACTCGGTTAAAAATTAAGTGCGTGGAATTAAAATTGCATCAGCGTATCCAACATGAAAGGGATATTTTGACTAAATTAGCTGTGAATTATATTCTTTTTTTTTTTTTTTTTTTTGCTTTCTGACTAGAATAGAATAAGTTATCTCAGAACATTTGAAAGCATAAGCAAAAGAGATGTCGATAAATTTAGCAATTGAACATTTAATTGAAAGAAAAAAACTGATTCTTTTAGAAAATGTTTATAATTTTTTTACTGTATAAACTACTTTTAACTACCCATAAAAACAAAAATATATTATATCAAACGATATCATTTATTCAGAATAGAAAGAGTTATCTTGTAACATTTAAAAGCATACGCAAATGAGAAATGGATAAATTTAGCGATTAGACATTTTCCTTTATAAACTAGTATTAATTACTCATAAAAACGAAAATATGTGATATCAAACGATATCATACTCACCAATGGATTTCTAGTGAATATCCATTGACTTGATTACCGTTTATTCTAAATATTACACAGTGTCTTCTTGATATTCCCTAAGTCAAATTCATGTTCTGTAATAGAAATGCAAACTCGTTTAACTTATTATTTGCATTACGATTGTTTTCTATGTCTTTCAGCAATTATCCATTAATTTGTATCGCTAATAAAAATATTTAGCTTAACTTTCATTTCAAATTATTGTTGTTTGTATCGTTAGTAGTCATTATTAACACATCGGTGATATTCTGGATTATTGTATAATGGCATTCAGAGGAGGAATTAATGTAATAATCCACCTGAATTTTAATTCCAATGCAGTACCATGCACAGTTAGAAGAAGGCAATTATTAGAATCGTCAAGCTGATTTAGATAATCTTATTAGTACACCCTTAATATTTCGTTAATAACATAAACTCCAGGTGAATTATTTCTACTTTGAAAATGCATCTTTATATTTAAATATTTCAATGTATCTGATCAGATTTCAGATACTTTCTTAAACATATTGTAAGCCCTTATTTCGATTAAATATCAATTTTTAAAAATGCTCTATGTGTAGTTAAGATAAATCCTTGTAATTTTATAGTCATATTTTATATGAATAGAATTTTACAGATTTTTGTTTAAACTTAGAAGATTGAATACATTTTGAATTTTTACTTATAAACCTTCGTACCTTTCTTTAAAGAATGTGCTAACATTTAAACTTTGCTTTGTAAAAAAATTTTCAAAAAGCACTGGATTATAAATTTCATCATTCATCTTTTACACGATGACGCTTAGTAATACATATTTTAATTAATTACACATGGATGATATTAAGCTTTAATTGTTCCTAATCAATTTTGCATCGCATAAAGTCATATTGTTTAAATAGGAGCATTTTTAGAAGATAAAAAATATTCGACTTTACTGTGAAACGATTTTTAATAAATGCATTAGCACATCAATAGATTCGTAGTTATTGTTTTAAAAATATTTCCATTATAATTTTAAAGTTTTCTAAAGGCTTTGAAACACGTTATTGTTTTTTTTCTGTCAATACTGCGTTGCGTGCTTGTCAAGTTGTCTGGAAATATATAAAATTTATTTAGATAGATTTTGTTTAATTTTCATAATAGAAATAGACGCTAAAACTCAATTAATTTTTATTTAAATTTATATTAATGTTGATATGTACTAAAGATTTTATTGTGATGAGTTTTCACACAATGTTAAATACTGAAACAATCCGTTATTTTTAATGATATGTATAATAAAGAGATCCGTAGATAATAGATAGACAGTTGTGTAAGTCAAATTTGAAATGGTATCTTGACATATTAAACTATTAATAGGAAATACAATATAATTCATAGAATCGGAAAACTGTCTGTAGATAAGTCAGAAGGTATTTTATCGCGCTGACATTTATTAAGTTTTTAGCAAATGCATTCGTTTTTGAACTGTTATAAAAAATATTATTTACACTGCTTTCATTTGAAAGGCTTCATAAATACATGTAATTCATTAAAATGAATGGCATTGCATGATAATTTATTGAAATAATCTTATTTAGTGATTTGATACATGTAATAAAACACTTTAGTGGAAATAAGAATTAAAATTAATCAAATATGAAAAGTGTAATCTAAAAGTACAGGGTATCCCAAAAAGATCCGTAGTACAACTTCAAAATTTTATTTTAAAATAATAGGCCTACAGCAAAACTAGTTACAACAATAGATAGAATAACTTAAAAAGTTTTTTCTACTGCCTTAGTAAACTTCAACATGAGATCCTTTCGTAGCACAAAGAATATCAAGACGATATTCCAATTCAATACATGAACGTTTTAGCATGCTAACATCCACAGTAGCTACAGCTGTTTCGATCTTTTGTTTCAATTCCATGAGAGTATTAACATTTGTTCGGTACACAGCATCTTTTACATAGCCCCATAAGAAAAAGTCTAGTTGAGTAATGTCAGGAGCCCAGGACTGCCATGCTTTGGGGCCATCCCTGCCAATCCAAAACTGTGGTAATAAATTATTCAGCGACTCACTCACTCATGGACTATCAATCCCCAACGTGGAGACCATACTGTTGGAAAATGACATTCCGTTGAAGTTCTTGCAGTTGTGGAAATGCATAAATCTCAAGCATATCTAAGTAGGTACTTGAGATAATAGTCTGTTCCGAGAAAAAAAAAGGTCCAATGATGCGATTGTGAAGCAGTCTACACCACACATTGACCTTTTCACTGCTCCGTTCGATTTCACGTGCGGAGTGTGGCTGTTCTGAGTTCCAAAGTCGAGCGTTGTGCTTATTTACCACTCCGGAAGCATGAAACGTTGATTCGTCAGAAAACAACATTCGGTTCAGAAAAGGTTCATCGGTCACCACACGATGCAGCATATCAACTGCAAATTTGAAACGTTTCGAATAATCATCTGGATGTAACGCATGCAGAATCTGAACATTGTAAGTTGAAAGTCGTAATCGCTTATGAAGCACTCTGTATATCGTGGATCTTACCATATTCAGCTCTTGGGATGCTTTTCAAATTAATTTTTAGGGCTCCAAGAAAATGTTTCACGTACTCGTTCCATGCATTTTCTACTAGTGCTGGTGCGACCATATCCTGTTTTATGATTCACACTTCCCGTTGTCATAAATTTGGGATACTACTCACGAATGCTTGAACGAGATGGTGGCGTTTCCCCGTACTTTATTCGATAATTTATTTGCGTTTGAGTATCGGATTTTGTTTTGATTAACCACACGACACATTGAGCTTTCTTCACGCTATCCACTATTTTGAATAACTGTATTACTTAATAATTGTTTACGTGTTGTGCTATGATCAGAAACATACTGTAGAAAAACTTTTTGAGTTATTCTATTCGATTGTTGTAACTAATTTTGCTATAGGCCTATTCTTTTTTTAAAATAAAATTTTTAAGTTTTACGGAACTTTTTGGGACACTCTGTATTATAGATTCTGAAGTAGGGGTCGGCAAATGGCGGGCCGCTTCTTACCACTTTTTCAGAATAGTAATTTTTGCCCTAAAATAAAGTTATTAAATAAGGCGTAGATTACTATTAGAAAAAGTGATAACAAGTAGGACACCACTTTCTGCGATTAAATAAAGTAAATTATACAGAAATAGGGTAACAAGTGACAAGCGTTTGCCGACCCCTATTAAAAGGTGTTACAATATATGTATTATAACGTTTTGAAAAATAGTTTTAATGATATAGTGTTTATTTAAAAATAATTATAAAAACTAGTAACCTATATAACTTAGACTTACATCTGTATATAACATTGAGATTTTTAAATTTCAATAAGTTTCGAGTGCTTATTTTTTGCAAAAATCTAAAAATACTATATAGACAGCGCGATCTTACATGATTAGTATTAGGTGTTGATTTAATATATTGTTAATGCAACAATTTGTATTATTTCTTCTTAAAATAAACACTGTAATCTAAATAGATTAGGTTTGGGTATGCATAAAATAAACAAGGGAGGTATCGCTTATGAAAAGTTAATATTTTAGCTGTTCTTCGTTTGCAACATTAAACTAATATTATTTCGAAATCTCAATTTTCTTATTATTTTTATGCTGAATTTCAAATGCACAAGCGTAATTTCAGAGAACTATATAACTGTTAATATCTTCCGTTAAGTAAAATTTAAATTATTTCGACATTAGATAAACATTTTGAGGAATGTAACGACGTTATTATCTCTGGTCCACGGATGTAAACAGTAACCCGCGAAATGCCCTATTTTGTAATTTTAGTAATATTCGCCTTATTTAATCTAAAAAATTCTGCGTTTAAATAAGGCGAAGACTACTATAATAAGAAATAAATGTATTCTGTGAGCCACAGTTTGACATATCTACTCTAGGTGAATGGAATATATTTTATTCATCTACAGCCCCTTCATGAGCTGTTAATAACTTACGTTTGATGAATTTTAGACTGTATGGTGGAACAAAAAATAGGAGAACACCCCACGCATTTTAATCTTCAAACTGTCACAGAAAAAAAAACGGAAATAGCTTTTCGACTGGAAATTATATCTTCTTTCAATTTATGTTACAAAAATAATCTTATCTTTATACTGATATTGCACCAACCTCTGAAATTTTCAATAAAAATACCTAATTGCAATACCATATTTACCTTTCTCGGTAAATTTTACTTTATTTTACTTACCAAACAGAAAGCCATTCGGTCAAATAGTTTAGAAATTATGAAGACTTAATTTTTGAACTCTTGATGTTAATTCATTTCAAATCGTTGAAAAACTAATTGCAATATGTGGGTAATTTCTTAAACATAACTGAAAAACTACCTCGCGAAATGAGCTGTAATAGTGAATTTGCGTATTTAAAGCTTCTAGAAATGAAATTCTGTTAAAAAGTTATTTGTTAGAGTTCATTTTTTTTCTAAATTTTATTTCGAAGTTGTATATTTTTCTAATCGGAGTTTATATAATTTTAATTAATTTTCAAAAAAAATATGACTTGTGTAATCTACAAACTTTTTAACAGCAATCTATTTTTAGAAGCTTTAACAAAGTGAATCACAGACTACAGCTCATGCTGCAAATAGTTTTTGAGTTATGTTTAAAACACTATCTGCATTGCAATATGTTTCGCAACGATTACAAATGAATATAACATTACAAGTTCCAAACTTTAAACCTTTCTAATTCCTGAACTATTTGACCGAATGATTTTCTGTTTAGTATCATAAAGTAATATTTACCGAAAAAGCCAAACATAATTTACAAATTAAGCTTTTGTATTGAATATTTCAGAGTTTGGTAATATAAAGTCACTATAAAGATATATAATTTGGTCACTATAAAGACCAATACCCTACGCTTATTTTTAAAACATATATTGAAATATATTGAAAGAAAACATAATTTCCCATCGAGTGGATATTTCGGGAGGGGGGGTTGTGTTAAAAATTTAAATTTATGGGTTCCTCCCCCTTTTTTTTCGACTGTACAATGCAACAATCATAAATTTATACCGAAATAGCCTCTTTACAGAGATATGGAGAATAAAATAATTAAAAACGAATAAACATTGAAATACTTTAATACTTAAAAAATGTAAAACTTGGTAAATTGTCTAAACTATTCAAGTTTCAAACATTTAATTTTTGAACAAAATAAGCATATCGCGTAAGCATACTTTCGTAAGCTACTAATCTATTTTAAGGAAATAAAGCGTGCACATTATGGCACGTGCACCTACATCTTCTTATCTGAAGAGCTTACACATTCTCGAAAAAGAATCAAAATGAAGATCTTTTTTTGGAGAAAAAAGATCTTTCGTATTTCTTAAGCATGAAAGAGAGATCCGGAAACATGAGAGAGTGATTCTATGTAACGACAGAATGTTTCAGAAATCTTTTTCCGTCTCTAATGGAAAGTACTTTTATAAAAGTATCATGTTCACAACATTATTAGGATCATTTTCACTATTCTGTGTTGATGAAGACATTTTTCCTGTAAGTTGTTAGAGTTTCTTCATCAGAAGTTTATTTTCAGCTAACATTATTTATTTGACATAAAATTGGTTATAGAAATTGTGTATATTCATACAATTAGGATCTTTCTGGGAATTCTATTCAGATATATGAAAGTAGTGTTTAAAATTCTTAACAGTAAACAGGAAAGAGAAATATTTCCTTTTTTTTAAATTTCGAGTACTTATTGTCAGAAGCTAGAAAGGTTAAGAATCTGAATGTTTCGTATAAAAAAAATTAGCGATATTTCACTCATAATAACGTCTCAAATATTTCCTATTTTAAACAAATAGAGAACTTTTCGCATTTCAGATTACAATTCAATACAATTAAACTTTTACAAAACATTTTCTCCCTTATACCACAGCTCGATTCCTTAAATTATAGAAAAATATTATTTTACAAACAGAAGTATTATTTTAGAAAAATTATAAGTCACAAAGTCTGATAGATATTGAGTGTAAAAAACGTGTAAGAAATTAAATGTTCAGAAAAAATCTTTAAATATTTTGTCTCGTTCAAAATGTTTGGATTTCTTCTTTGTTTTTATAAGGAATAAAAATTCTGATTTATATTTAGTTTGAAGGCACGAAAATATTGTCCATTAATGTGTCATTTTTCAGTTCATTTGTTTTGATTTTTTATTGATTCATTAGTTCTTTTTTGAAAATATTAAAACGAGCCCATTACAACAAGGAAAGAATTATCAAAATCGAAGCATTCGTCCCAAAGCTACGCTTGAAAATTCGTCAAATACTAACTCCTTTCTTGTAAGTCAGTTTATAAAAAAAATGAAAATTTTTGTAAAATCATCCGGCTACTTTTCGAAGGCAACTGAAATTCAGCTCACTAAGTCACTGATATCTCTTTGAATTTTCACAATACTCGATTGGCCATTTTATATGGGTTGCCCTATACAGTTGACTAAGACGTTATGCAAAAAAGAAAAAAAACAGTTTTATTTTAACGTAAGTGCAGTTAAAAAAATTTCATACTCATATTTCATTAAACATATAATGTATTCATATTCTAATTGTAGTATTTCGTTTTCACTCTACTTTTCCAAATTCATCTGAATAACATTGAATTTGGTTGAAACCTCTGGTTGAAAAGCCTTTATATCTCCATAAATATATGTGTTGTTCTTAAAAAATGAACACAACTGTTGCGCAAGATCACCATAGTTCTGTGCTACAGGTACAGATCATTTCGAGAATTGTATTCTACATGGTGATCGAAATTATTATTTATGTTATTTAATTTGCTGTTGGTCCCGTAATTACAATTGTGATCAAATCTTCACTGACAAATATCAGGATAAACATGTTCTTTATATTCCTAAAGTTCCAGAAGAATATCTCACGTATTTCTCAAGATATTTTACAGAACGTCTAAATTTGAAAGTGTCCTGGGTCATTCCATGTTAAGTGACCGATATTTGGATATGGTTCAACTGCCTTCAGTTTTGATGCAATCGTAAAAAAACGTTCATATAGGTCTATGGTGGGCATCTCTAAACTGTCAGAGTCAGTAGAATTATAGTTGGAGCACCAGGAGTGCTTCAGTAAAATTCACTATTTCACCTATTAAAGTTGCCTATTTCATACACACTATATAGCCAAAAGTCACACGGAAGTTCATTCTATGTCAACAGACTTACGGGTTCCTTCTCGACCCCTTTCAATTTTGATGTAATCGCTACAGGATATACAAAAAAATTATTCTAGAAAAAAATGTAGAAGATTACAAACAAAAACTTTGGTTCAAATAGATTTAGCATACAACATTTAGGATTGGGGTAATTATCGTCGTTCAGATTTATTTTCCTGTTTAATGTTCCATAGAAATTGTTTCTAATTTCCCAGTATGTATGCGTTTTACTATCTTCCATTTTTCAAATGATAAAACAAACTTGTTACACTTTATTTGAGTTCTTGTATCAAAGCGGCCCGGAAAATGTACAGTTTATATATATATATATTTATTTATTTAATCTTCGAAGTATCATCTTGTATCATAGTATCATCTTATATAATTCTACAATACGGTAAATCTAGATAATTTCAGGTATGTATTTGAGATCAAAAGCGTACCCAGAAGTGAGTTATGGACACCATTAATTTTAAGAGTATTTTCTTCTTATATAATCTTAGATCTCTGTGATTACGTAAGTCGAAATTTTTATTAAAAAATTGTGGTATCTACGTCGCCCCACTCCACCTCCCTTGCTGGGTACTCTAACGTGTGAGAAGCATAGAAAAACTAAGGGTAAAAATCTGGTAAGTACGTTGCTGTTAGATAACGGTTAAATTTTTACTGTATATAACTTATATATGGAATTTTACAAGGTAAACCAAAAGTTACAAAGTGTTCTTTAAAAGTTTATAACTTTTGATTTAGAATCTTGACATTTTATGCAGCTTATGAAGATACACATTTGAACAAAATGTCATTTTCAAAATCAACGCACAATTATTCCAATTTAAAAATTATTTTACAGATAGTTTAATGTGAAACTTTCTCCATAAGAATGGAAATAAACAATTTATTACAACTTTGTTCTGTATCTGACTTCTCCCGAGTGCGCAATCATTGAGTGAAAATAAAGTTATGTCATTGCAACATTTTATTCAGTTGTGTATGTTTGCATGGTAAAACTACAAAATGATTAGATTCAAATTTGAAAGGAAAAGAAAGATAACTAAAAACTATAAATTTTAAAACAACCAAGTAACATTTGAGCCATCGTTTATTTCTATAGCCAACAGAAACGTACAAGACATAGTCAGTTTCATTAAATTTTATGACATGAAAAATTATCAAAACAGATAATTTTATTCATTAAAATTTTGAGTTTATTAGCAAGAAATTAAATATTTTTTTACATCATACAAATATCGACAATTTCATATCCTAAATCAAATAATTGTTTATTCAATTAAATCTTTCAACATCTGAACAAAATTGTATACAGAGGAAGCTGAATACTAATCGCAACACATGTGTAGTTCCTTTCAGAAGTTGGATTAAAGCTTCAAGGAACAGTCAAGAATAAACTCCAGATCGATGCTAGTAAACAAACAACTAAGGACAAACAAATATTGTCTGGAGGAATTATGTGATTAACGCCTATATTTATTCAATAAAGTTTCGCTGTTTAAATCCGTGTCTCAAGCAGATAAAGGATTAAATCTGGATAAATTCAAACGTAATACTCTGCTAATTATTTAAATATTTAAATTGCTAATTGTTTAATTTTCTGTAGTGATTGTTGTAGAATAGGGGATACATTTCGTATCAGCATCAACTTTCTTTTATTAGTAATATACTATATATGATGTTGCATCATATATATATATATATCATAAATTAAATTTATATTCTAAATTATATATTATTTTTCATCCCTTCTATTAAAAATTAAAATCCCCTTATTATAAAAATAAAAGGTCATTTTATTTAAACTCATTTTATTCCTATGCAATCTCTTAGATGCATTCTTTTATCTGAAGGTGACCGCATGTTAGAATAAATATAAAAAAACTGAAAGAAAAGTGCAATAGTCATAAAAGCATTTATATCTGCATTCACCATATGCTCTGCTCCGCGTTCAAAATGAAATAATAATTTATAAAAACAAAGGATGTTGTGGTAAATCACTTATATGTAAAACGCTAAACATTAAAAATCACATATGCGTCGTTCGATAAAATACCATGCATAGGTACTTTCGGCATTTCCCATAAGGGTTAATGTTATAAAATTCATGGTTTTTAGTGCTTTTGGTAGCTTAACTTCGTGCCAGGTAAATTCAAATCACCCCCATTTGATTAACATTAAGGAATCTTTTCTGTTGTTCTTATTGCATCTTTTCACAGTTCGCCTTGGGTCTATATTCCAATATTGGCTGTAAATTGTAACCGCGATTCTTTAATCACTTCACCGTCTGTGCTCATAGAGATAAGATCTAATTAAAAATCGACTACGGGGCCATCCCATGTTTTTTAGTTGTTCTATCCCGTATATCATTGAAGTGTTCTTCTCTTGGAAAAATAAAGCCTACTGTATACAAGGAATATAATGACTGGACTATTATTGTGGATTAATCTCGTTTCCCTTTCAGGATTACGCATCTGCTGGTTTTGCGGAATAACACGCATCCGTGTAATGCGTCTGTCGGCAAATTACCTACGCTTGCAATAATTTTCGATCTACGGTATAAAGAACCTAATTTAACATCATTTTAAGATCAGCTCTACCAAACTATGTTATAAAATGTATTCACCAAAGGAGAAATTCCCGTCCCACAAATCCCTCTAAATCTAGGTGGTTATTTTATAACAACAACAAAAAAAAAGAATTTTAATCCACATTCTTGTGCTGTGACTATGACTAATTACATTCTTCAAAACACTTCTGTCATACAAAGTCGTAAAAATAAGAAATCTTATTATTGTTATTTTGGTATCCTCCACAATTTCAATAAGGCAGAAAAAGTAACATAAATAAAAGAAGCTTAAAACGAAAGAAAAGCAGAATCTGATTAAAAGAATTGTACTTCATAGGGACCACTGGCGTTCCAAAAGTAAGAAAAGGCATGGATACTAATATTTCCTTATAAAAATATTCGTCTTATTTAGTCGCTGATTTTGTTTAGTCTTTATTACTTTCCGAACACATAGCGTAAGGAAAGTATTCTAATCAAGATTTTTATGTATGTGTGTCTGGAGTATGAACACTATAACTACAAAACGGTAGCTCCTATTTTGCGACTATGTTATAGACCACTGTCGAAGAACAGTATAGATTTCATAAACGGATTAGGTATTTAATCCATTTTTAAACCATTTTCAAATCATATTGCAACCGATTCTGCAGGGAAATTAACAATGAAACGTGACAGAGTATGAGTGATAAAATGTTCAGCGATGCAATCAAGCATTACTAGTGCAAAGGTAACGTCTTCTGTTACAAAACGGGAGGTCCAGCGTTCGAAACCAGCCGAAACTTTTAATATTTGAATTTGGTAAGAATAACACAGTATTAAAAAATAAATAAATAAAAAGGAAGGAGAAGGGAAATGGAAAGGAAAAAAATAATAGAAATTTAGGTTAAAAAATCTGACAAAAATTTATGTACATTAAAAAGGGGGAAATAAGAAAAATGGTCATATTTTTTGGAAGTATTTCAGTTTGGAAAAGTGCACGCACAGTATAAGTTAAAAATCTTAGTTAACATTTGGTAAAAGTTTGTACATGTTGATAATTGTGGTATTATAACATTTTTAATTGTATTTGTGTTATTAAGTTTAAGCAAGCTATTTTGATGTTCAGTACAAATATGATATGGAATATTGTTACTATTGTATATTATTCTGTCTTGTACTGTGTTTAGGTAATGCCTCTGTAAAATAATGTTAATTTGTCAGAATTAATTTTATCGAGGTTAGGGGATCTCCCACTGTTTCCATCCTTGGCAGAGCCAGACGCAGTTTTGGTTGGAGGTTCTTCGTTTTAAAAGGTTTTCCCACTTTTTTGTGACTCACAGTTAAATTTCCCTACCTACAGGAAAGTAAGCTTAAACCTTTTTGGTAGGCCACTCTGTCTGGTTGAACATGTAAAAAACTTTTTAAATAAACTCCTTTTTGACTTTCTGGGCACATACACCAATTTTTGAAAAGTCGAATAGAGTCAGTCCAGATTTTTTTTATGTTACAATTTGATTTTTTTTTAAGGAAAGTTAATTTCTAGAATTTTCTTTAATTTTTAAATTTTAGCTTTTAAAAATATTTAGTAAGTAAAAGAAAATAGGAAAAATCAGAAAATTTTACATTTTTACATTGAATGTCAGTTTACAAACTGACATTATATCGAAGATTTGGGAAATTACGACTAACTAAATTAACATATTAACAGTCTAGAATAAATTGACAGTCTAGAAATTCGAGTTTTGTTTTTGATTGTAAATTACAAGCTGCTTAAACCATTATAATACAAGTGTAAAACAAATTGTTTAACAATGCCGACCAAAATTATAAAGCCAAGATGATGATTTGGATCAAAATATTTAGTCTCTTAGCGGCGTGGAGACGCAAATTTTACGACAAACGTGACATTTTCTTGAATTGTTCTCAAATACGGCATCGAAACTGTCTGAAGGACATTGCTATTCTTCAGTTTACTTTATTAGTTCAGTATAAAACTGGTATCTCCGATTTTCAATACGGCATTGTGTGTCTTTCTGAGCGTGGACGCTCTTGCACTTAAATGAAGAAATTAATTATTCAACATTTTAAAGGTTTATTTGTGTAGTAACGTAATTTGTGTGTGTTAGGCTGACTCATTACTTTGTTTTACAGAATCAAACAAAAAAACATTTAGTAAAATTCCTGACATTATTGTTTCAAAACTGGGAAAATAAGAATTTATCCGATATATATTTGACGACAATCCAGTACAGTCAGTTAAAGTTAACAATTTACACATTCATCAAGATAAAACTACAAAATAACGTAAAATAGAATAATACAAGAGGTCAAAATTGAAAAATTGAGGCATTGTGAAATTACTTTCTGGCATATCATTTTGCGTAATATATTTCTTATCTTTGATTTCATGCATTAAAAATTGCTTGATATATCTTTTATTAAATGATCTTATTGTTTCATCATTAATAAATGATATTTACCTTTTTTGAACGTATATTTCTAGCTATTTTTTCTGCATGTAAATATTATTCAAATTTCATTTTCTCAATTAATCTGCATAATTGCTTATCTAACTATTTTATTAGTATTATGGAATATCTAGCATTCATAGCAGCGTAACAAAACGAAACGCTTGTGTCGTGAGAAAATTTATATGTTTCCGCTAAAAAGTTAAACAAAACTTCGTCAGATGCAAAAAGTGTCACGTGAAGCCAGAAGGGATACAGCTAATCATGGTAACCGATAAAACCGATAAAAACGATAAAGCAAGTAAGTGCATGGAAGTACATAGCGTATGTTTGGAGGAATGAAGTATTTGAACGAAACAACAAAAGCTGAAATTCTAAATAAAATCAGATTTTTTTTCCTATTTGTGTGTCTTTGATCATCTTTCTTCTGCTTCTCACAATTCTGTTTACTCCGCCTTATGATGATGATGGCTGGAAAAAACGGAGAATGCTTTTCAGAGCATTTATGTGATTGAGAGAAACTGTTGAAAAGTGGAAAATTTCATACATTTGCGTTCATCGCTGTAACCAGAGGTTCCCCTCCTGATAGGAAACAGTCCACAAAAAAAAAAAAACATCAATTCAATCAAAGACGCATAATCACGTGAAACTTTTCTTTATTCAGGGCACATGGACTGGACATATCTGGAAAGGGCGAGGGTGGTCCTCTTACAAATCTACATATTATAACCTTTTTTTCAACAGCTAGAGGACATCTGATGTAATTTTTCATATGCATTATCGCCAACACATAAATGTAAATATTCCAAACACTACAAACCTGGCCAGGCATTTAACCGTCAAACTTTGACTGTTAGGGATAAACCAATATTAAGATTTTTTGAATGAGAAATGTGAAGGCATACCAGAAATTGGGGATATCAATTTGGTTATTTTTAATGGACAATCCGAGGTTATTTTGAGAAAGCCAGAAAATGAATTATGAGAAGCGAACAAAAAATGTTGAAATTGCATATTTATGCAGCAGTCAATTTAATGAACACGGAGCTTAGTTTTAGCATATGATAATGAAAGAGGCAAAGGGCAGATGAAATCAACGAATCTGGACAATCATTAATATATGCAGAGAGAAAAACCACATGGCATAAAATACATCTGCATTTACTGCTAAGATAAAAATAGCTGCGAGCATTTCGAGTTAGAAAATGGATTTCTTTTGATGTTAAAGAATAAAAAATGATTTTGAATAAGGAGATTAATTGAATAGAAAAACTAAATTTTAGAATAAAAACACAAAATATATATGATTCTACATCACACACTTCCTGTCCTGATAATGGTTTCTACTTCCACGCTTGCTTTATCTTTCTTGCTTTGTCGTATTTCTTTTTTTGTCATTACGGTCTGCTTTCTTGCTTTGCATGGCTTCTTCTGATGAAGGATTGATTTAACCCTCTGCACTCTTTTGAAGTTATTAATTTTAAATAGCGTTCACATTGTTAATCAAAACACCTATTTCTGAACAAAAGTTTTTATCAAAGATTTCTATAGCGAACGTTCTAGAAATATACTATAAAGATTTCGGTCTGAAATACTGATAGCCAAAGTTTAATTCTGAAACAGTGTTGGCGATAAGCTTTATCAAGTATCACCACACAAATGAGTACAAAGTGTTATTTATTTCGATCTGAAATACAACCGCAGTGGCTGTTAAATATTTTACGCAATTACTATGCAAAAAGTTATATAATTCTTACATTTACAGATAATTTTAGTGCTTTTCTTCTTCATAAAAATACAATCCCTTTCTAAATTTTAAAATAATACCAAAACGATAAATTTAATCTAAAAACAACAAAAAATATTTAGAAATTTAATTTATAGTACTCAGCACTAGCTATATACTTTATTCTGCGTCATTTACCATGATTACCATATTTTATTTTAAATATTAAATCTTATTACCATATTTTACGCAAGTAGAAATAGTAAATGCTCTACATTAAACATTTTCAAAGACACCAAAAAAGTTTAAACTGGCGAAAATTGACTTAAATTTGTTCGTGGATTAAGAGGCTTGTAATTTGCAGTTATTTATTCATGCTTTGCCGAAATTAAAAATATTTGTTAAATTGCAGCAAACAATAACAAAATAATATTTTACGACAAAATTAATCTTGCAAAACTAGTTTTGCCACAACTTTGAAGTCCAGGTTTGATATTTTTGAGACATCATTTCATCTTTATACTACTTGATACGTTGCCTCTAAAATATTTTAATAAAAGTCCTTCCGGCCTGTACCGGGAGGAAAAGGTAGGTTTCATAGTCCATGTTTTTAAAAATTCAACTCATTTTACTCAAACACCCGAAGCTAAAATGCTTGAAACACGATTATAGAAGATTCAATCCCGGTTTTCGTTAATACTAAATTTGAATGCGAATTTCAGCAATTTTTTAAGATACAGCCAAAACAAAGAATGTTCCAGAATCCTTGTATCCCGTTCTAACACTTAACGGAAACATTTTTTTTATTTAAAAATTTTTAATTGGCCGCCATTTAGAAACAAGATGACGGATGAAGGTGGCCAGCGAACTCGGTCGAGATCTTGGTATGTCCTATACACATACTCAGTCACATTGAAATCGGTTCATAAATAAGAGAGTTACATCATGACAAATGTCAGATATATATACATATATATATATATCAACATTTGAACGGAGGGTGGTTTTGGAGTCTGGGGGTTATTATCGGTGAAAATATACCAACATTTTTTGGAATTGCTTTCATCCGAACGGCTGCAATATGTAGCTTTTTGTAATGAAAACTACCTAAAATTTTAAAATCCATAAAAATGTATTACATTTTTTGTTATAACATGAAAAAAAGAATTGTTTGTTTGTTTTTCAGTTGTATTTTGTAGATAATTTAATTTCCTTTATTCAGAAAAAGTAACATGTAAATCCGTTAGGTTGTTCCAACGTTATCGTTGCAAAACCACTGAAAAACAATGTTTCGAGGTAATTGAGTTTAAAGCTTTGCTTCACATGTATTACCGTTCTACGTGGTTCACAACATTTACGATATTCTTAAATGTTCAAACATTAAAAAACTAATATTTATTACATTGTTTCGTCATTTTGAACCTTTCGTAATAGTTTGTTTTGCAATTTAAAATTTCATAACTTAAAATGACAAATTACTGTGCACCTTTCTTAATTATTTCTTATTATTAATTTGTTTGGAGAAAAGTAATTGCCTCAACTTCTACAGAATTTTAATGAGTGCAACTTTTTGTATAAAAAGAAGGAAATGATTACATTTAATCTTTTAATTTAACTTCTATTAAACAAAGCAGCAGTAAACAATTTTAAGAAATAATATCTATGTAATTGCTGCTTAGATGCAATATATTTTTTTTCTTTTTTATAAAGATGTTTATTAAAATAAAAAGACAGGGAAATTTTGTAAGATGTCAAGGATTTGTTTAATAAGATGTTTAATTTATGAATTATTTGCTTTTTATCATAGAAGTGAAGCTTAATTATTTAAAAATAAGTGTAAGACAAATGGTTGCTGCAACTAAAGGATGATTTAAAAGATGATGTATTGTTAATCTATAAAATTGTAAAGAGTAACGGTCGATTGTTCTAAAAAAAACTTCTATTTAATATTATGGTTTAGTATCTTTTCAGTAATAGAGAAATGATATTTGTGCATAAATACTTTCAAGGAAAATAAATTATCAATCTATTGAAAAAGTTAAAGGTAATGGAACATTTTTTTAGTAAAATGTGTAAAGATAACAGACAAATTTACATAGGATATAAATTCTTATTTCTTTGGCACCTATTTAATTAATAGTGCTTTATTTCCAAATATTTTTCAAACTTGAAAATTTTATTAATTTTGTAAAAAGATGGAATAACGAAAATCTAATAACGATATTTATTGTCTTATCAAATTCAATATTAATCCATTAAATGCTGATTCAAAATAGATCATACTTAACATTCAAATCTAAACACTCAGTAAAATTTCAGAAATACAATTTCATAATGAAATCTAGAGAAAGCCTTTGGGTTATTATCAACGTACAAAAGGACCTTAAATATCTTAATAAAGTATGCAAACAAATTCAGATAGGTGGGGAAAAACGAAAGGTGTAATTACACCTCGGATGAACATCCCCCCCCTATGTAGTACACAGTGGCATTCACAGGGTGAGACCCCCCATACCACTATATTTGAATCATAATCTTAGCCTTATTTGATAGCAGAATTCTGCGATTAAAAAAAGCTGAGATTATTATTCGAAAATAGTTATATGACCCCCCCCCCTGGAGTAACTCTTGGCACGCCACTGGTAGTAACTCTAAACAACTCTAAACAGTCATCCAAAACAAAATTTGTATAATTTATTCCTGAGAATCCAAATATGCTAAACGCGGAATGTGACCATATGTCTCTTCCATATCTACGGCAGCTAACTGCTACGATTTTTTCAGCCAGTAATCCCAAATAGAAATCTTATTATTTAATCAAAGAATTCTGCGATTAAATGACGCTAAGATATTTTTTAAAATAATAGTGCCAAAAAATCGTAGCAGTTAGCAGCTGTGCAAACCCAAAACAGTGTTAAAGTAATCCAAGGAATCGTCCAAAATCATACATAAAAGATTTATCGTGAGAAAACTAGGAATATGCAAAATCTGAATTTTGAATACTTTGCTGCTAATGAGCTACCTATAAAATCAATTTTGAAATGTTTGTAGCCTTATTAGCAATTTTATTCACCATATAGTAGTTTTTATAGCAAAAAAATAGATCAAATTTTATGTTCTTCTGTTTCATAATACATAATTCAGTGGTGTAGAGAATTATTGCATTACATGTACATACAAAGTTTATTAAGGAAAGAAATAACTAAATTACCTAAAATAACTGTAAATTTTTGTAAACTATTGTAAATTATTGGATGGAAATTACGCATGTGTGACTGTTCCATTCGTAAGTTATTATATTTATAGGAATAAATTAAACCAGCTGGAAAATTCATTTGTCGGTAAAAAAATGAAAAATGCGTTGCTGTATGTATCTTAAAAAGAGGATTGGCAATAAACATATACAAATTATAAGATAGAAACAAAAAAAATTGTGTCTATAAATAAATGACAACTAATATACTTCGGAGGTAGAAATATAGCTACAACATATGCTGCAGATAATGTTTGAGCAAAAATAAAATTATATTTCTGAACTGTGCATGTCATAAAACCAATCCAGTTAAATTGCAATTTCGAGCTACGTCAATGAGGCAGATATTTTTTTAATACTTAAGTTCTATCTTCTTCCTAATGTTGACCATTCAATATATCCAATATTCCAAATATTGTTTAAAATGCCACCAAAGCGTGCATATTTTATCGTCCTACAGATATCTGTTACGTGTTAATCAAAACACATAAACAATTTTGCCTGTAAAGTAGATATGTATATGGTATATCTATATGTATTATCCATATATATATATGTGTGTGTGTGTGTGTGTGTGTGTATTATCATTTAATATTCACGTAAAATTTAGCTTGGTAGCATGACACAAAATGGTCTTGAAATGTAATGCGTTCCATAATCGAATTTCTTTTCAATGTGGACAACATATTATTGCATAAAATCGCCGAAAAGATCTGAGCGTTGAAAGTCTCTTGATGCATTCAACTCGAACAAATTACAGCATTATAAAAACACCATATTTATGTTTTGTGGCGCAATTTTATATCACTTGTTACGAAGCATTTTTTTTCCATAAAATATAATCAATTTTTTAAATTATTCTGCGCCAAATCTGTACGAGAAATATTCATAATCATTACACATTACAAAATACACAACAAACATTACACAATACAAAATTGCTTATGTGTTTTTAAATATTTATTTACAATATTCTATGTGGAAAAATTAAATGAGAGTGCTTCTTCAAATATATATATAATTCTTTAAGAATTTGAAAACGTCACTAAAGTACGGGCGATATATTAATAATTTTACTTTTATGTTTGACGAACATTCTTACAACTCATGGTCCAAAACATTACCCTCTAGTCGTATATTAATGATATATACATATTGACATTGAACACATGTTTAGATTTTTCGTGAAGTACTTTTTAAAGTATGTTTCATTCACATACGAGGAAAATATATTGAAGAAACATGTAAAGTCCTTAAATCGTAGTTTCAAAAATTCAATTTCGGCAACAGAATCAGTAAGAGATTTGTTTCAATTGCTTGATGAAATGCAGCTGATCTCTCACTTAAGTGACTTCTCCAGTCCTTTGAGAGCTGTGTAAGGATAGCTGATTCTATCATAGTACTTACAT
Organism: Maratus michaelseni; assembly: GCA_963931845.1. Taxonomy (NCBI): domain Eukaryota; kingdom Metazoa; phylum Arthropoda; class Arachnida; order Araneae; family Salticidae; genus Maratus; species Maratus michaelseni. The sequence goes on along the minus strand of OZ007586.1, from coordinate 127,310,962 downwards.
TTTGCTTAAAATACTACAGAATCCAGATAAGTATCATTTTATCTGAAAGAATCCGATTTTATTCATGGATGATTTATCGTTTCACCTTGTAATTTATAAATATTTTAGAAGTGAAATAGATTAAATTTTCAATTTCGATATGTTCTATTAGTGAATAAAATAAATATATTGTGTAAACTGTGAAATTCAAAGCCTTAAAGTCAAATTTTATCTTTTTAAACAAACAATATCTTTAATTGAACCGATGATATTGAATGTTGGGCAAATCCATTTTATGTTATTGCTAGATATTTATGGTTTTCAATTAAATGAATTTAAAAATATTCGTAAGGCGTAATAGACTCACTTTATAATTTTTGTGGTCTTATTTTATGTAAATTTAATATGCAATAATCCGTGACAACTGAAAAAAATAATGGTTTTGTTATGTGAAAATGGACTTCCTCCCTTTCAAAAGCAATGATTTGTCGAAATCGTTGATTTTATTTGAATGGAATATAATTATAATAACAAAAAAAAATAATATTTTATTTTATTTGAATGTTTATTTTATTTAAGTATTCCAGACTTTTTTAGAAAAATTACAATAAACAAAAAATTTAATTTAATTTTATAGAAAAAATTGTAAAACAGTAAAAAAATATTCAGAAATAAGTTGTATGCATATAAGTATATAATAATTATTAAGTGAAGATTATGATTGTTAATATCATTTAACATAAAAAATAATTCTATTCAAAGTGGACATGCTTCACATTCAACACAAACGCATTTCAAATACCGTTGACCAAATAAAATACTAGTAACAAATTTATATCAAATCTAAGAAGTATTTATTGTGAATTGATTAAAAATGTAAATTTTATATTAATTTGTAATAAGATTTATCTTTAACTAATGTTTTTCACAAAATAGTCTTGCTCGACTTTCAAAATCAAAGGCTCAATTCATGACTTCATTTCATAAAGCCTTTTTTTCCCTTTTAAATAACATTCAATAGTACATTTTGGGTCCACCGGGGGAAAATGCACGTTAAAAAAAAATTCCTGTAGTTCCTTTGATAATTTATTATTACAAAGATACGTTAGTTGTATGAATGTGGCGATGAAAAGATATTAGGTAAAAAATAAGCAATACAAAAATAACAAACATACTATATTTATTAGATACATAAAACATATTATATCCAATCTGCAGTTATGACTTTTATTAGGTACATAAAACATCTCAGAAAACAAAAGAAAAAGTAAATTAATTTGTAAACGTTCTATAAAATGTTTTTCAAAGCATGGAAAAACATTAACGTCGCTTTTCATTATTAATTGATTTATGATTGTTTATTTTCAAATTAATATTTTAATGGAATTAAAATTGCTTCTTAAAATACCTGTATCTATATTATTTTATAATTTTTGATAAAATTCAAAATTCCAATAAACTGTCACACATTCTTGTTTAACACGGTGGTTCATTTTTGAATGACTTAATTTTAATCCCTAAATGCCACAGTGGGACCAGAATTTTAGAATGAAAATACACTATTACATTGTGCAGTAAACCTTTTTTTTGTGCATTTTTACATTGTTTATTTTTGGGCCATGGGAGTCGTCTGTGAAATTTGAAGTTTTCAAGTATACATATACCAGGCTTGGATCTGTAAAAATTTCAGCTGTATTTGTTTATATATTATTCTTTTTATGTTTTAGCTTATATGTTGGTAGGGTCTGTTAATGCAATTGTTATCTTCGAGTATGTGTATTAGGAAGTGCTATAGTTTACAACTTTGTATTTATCGCCGAGCTGGCGGATTTCCTGTTATACTAGTATATACAGTATGCCCACTAAAGTCCCTTGCCACCCTTTTAACTTCGGAACGGCTGCTGCTATATTCATAAAAGTAGTGTCTCGGTATAGTAAAGTAATCATGCGCTACTCAATGAAACCGCCTACTGCGCCACCTGGTGGAATACTGGACAGTTAGCATTCATATCTCGAAAACAGAAAGAGATAGAGAAAAAAAGTGATTTACAAAGGTGTAGAGCATCATCTATTTAGTACGAAAAGACACCTTGTGGACATTAATGCGAAGAATAGAACGGTTAAAACGCGCATTTATTTTTTCGTGATTTCCTACACTGTGACGTAACAAAACGATCTTAGAAAGAAAAAAACAACTAGTTATAATAATGTACCTTTATTTTAGATACTCAAACTTCTCACCGTCAGCTGCAATGCATACTTGGATCCTTGTTTGAATTTCACGTTACACACATTGGAGCATGATGGTGACATAGATGGTGACAAGTTGGCACAAGCGTCCGTAATGCGTCGCTTAAGGTCCTGCAATGTTTGAGGAGGGGTCGCATACACCTGCTGTTTCATAACTGGTTGTTTCTTTCTTTCTAAGATCGTTTTGTCACGTCACAGTGTAAGAAATCACGAAAAAGCAAATGCGTGTTTTAACCGTTCTATTCTTCCCATTAATCTCCACAAAGTGTCTTTTTGTACCAAATCGATTATGCTCTACAACTTTGTAAATCCCTTTTTTTACCTATCTCTTTCCGTTTTCGAGATAGGAATGCTAATTACGCAGTTTTCCACCAGGTGATGCCGTAGGCGGTTTCAATCGGTAGCACATGGCTACTTTACTATACCTAGACACCATTTTTATGAATATAGCAGCAGCCGTTCCGAAGTTAAGAGGGTGGCAAGTGAATTTAGTGGGCGTACTGTATATATATTTTTGGGGGCAGGATTAACTGCTCATTTTGTTTTGTTAGTAGTTTAAATAAGCGTCCAATGTTTCGGGTATGCTGCTGAAATAGTGAGCTTGCTGGATGTTGGCGAGGTACTTTCACCGGAGCATTATCACCATGAACCTCACGGTCGATGCTCAAGTTGGATGATCCAAGTACTTGAAGAAAAGCTTTTACTTATTTTTAAATACATTTTTTTTTTGTAAATCCTGGTGTCATGCAATCGTTTCAGCAGTTTACGAATAGAAGTAATTTGCCCCTGAAAGGGATAATTAATCCAAAACATCCCCGCTCACCGTGATGCATAGGTATTGAGGCACTGGCTAATATTCAGGCGATGCAATATTTGAATCCTCTTTTGGACTTGTATGTTCGTAATGAATCCGAAATCATTTTAAGAGGGTGGTCCTAGTATGTTTATCTGCCTAATTACATTTGTATGTAAAATATGACTTCTATCGCCATCTTTTATCGCACTCTGAAATCATTTAACCACTAAATGGAAATAACGTCTTAAAAACATTCTTTAAATATTTACGGGGCAGAAGAGCTACATTTCTCCTTGATCTTCTTCATGTCTTTTTTCATCCTTTTCTTTTTATTTTTCTCCGTCTCCTTTTCTGTTTTGTTTTTCACTAATACAGTTGAACTTCCCTTTAACGAAGTCCCTATTTAACGAAGTTTTCTACTTAACGAAATTTTCTGCAGAACTCTGACTTTGAACATCATTACCATGTAAATTAATCTCCATATTACGAAAAATATATTCTATATAACGAAGTTTATTCCACTTTTGTACCTGTACAGGGTTCAAACCAAGAGGTTGCTGTTGCAATAGATATGCGAATTTATGTCAGCGGATTGTATGAAAATGAACACATTTATATAACTTCCATTCAGCTTGGTGCTCTATAAAACAATTTTTTTTCACACTAAGAAAAACACTTGTTATCATTACTCTTCTACACTGAGACTCAGTTGGGGGATGTCTAAATCCCCTTTTTGCATTCAATTATATAGAAGATGCAGTGGCAGTGACGCAGTGGTGTCAGATGCATTGAAGCAAAAATTATCAATTACAGTCAGATAGTTTCCATTCTGATCTTCCATTTCTGATAGACAATTGTTTTGTGCATCCAAAATAAAGTTCTTCAAAAGACAAAATGCAAATCGAAGAACATCAAAGTTATTTTTGTTCCGGCCAGTACCACGGTTCATACGCTTTTACCACAATTTATAATAGAATTTTTCTATTTAATATTCAAAAAGCAGAAATTGTAGGCCCTTTGTATAACTGCTGGATTTGTAACAGCTTTCTGTATTTAAATAAGGCGAAAAATTCTATTTAAAAAATGTGGTAAAAGGGTATGAACCCTGAATACAACTTCTAAACTTCAGCCATTAGTCTAATCTCTAAGGCATAATAAAAAATCTTGAAGTACATTATCGAAAAAGACAGAAAAAGGACAATGTAGTGAAAACATTACTTTAAGAACCTGTGTATTAAAGCTGATGAAAGCTTGAGCCAAAGCTTGGGAATGTGACGTGATTTCATCGATCGTACACAACTGTTTTGCAAAAGACGGCTTCATAATTGAAACTGAATCAAATGCTTCTGAATCCAATACCTGGTTGTTATATCTGAAAGTAAAATTTCATAATAATTTAAGTGGATTTCTATTTAACGAATTTTCTTCATTACGACGTTTTTAAGTGTAACGATGAGACTTCGTTAAATGGAAATTTCACTGTATCTTATTTTTTTCTCAGGGTTTGTTCCTTCGCAGTGGAAGTAGTACAAAGTTGAAACTCATTAAGAAGGGGAGATATAAGAGGTCACGTAGGAATCGCATAGAGTCCAACTTCCAGTTATCAATCCGAACAAAGAGTAATTCTGTTTTAACACCCAACCCTCGTTTAGTTACTGAGAGAACAAATGAAATTGATTTTATGAAACAACATTTGCTTTCCTATTACGCTATCCGAGTATGATATTTTAGTACTGTTTGTTTGGCATTTTGTAATATTTGGCTATTTGATCATTTTTATGCAATTTCATTCTGTCTTATTACCATGATTTGAAAATATTCGCCTAGAAGTTAATTAGAATAATAACAGCATTTTATATGTAAATTTCGTTAAAACAAAAAAAAATATTAAAAATATTACGGAATAAAAAGCGTAAAGAAATGTAGCAAAATGATTACATTAGTGAAAAGAAGAAAAAAAAACTATTTCGTTTATGATTTTTATGATTTATGATTTTTAGTCATGAAAAAAAAAGTCTCCATTCTCATAAAAATATCATGTAATGTGTTCAAGAACAATTTAAATGCCTAAAAAATTTGTGATTTTGTTCTAATTACTTTTGTTTTATTTGCTTTCATGTGCTAAATTTCACATAAAAAATTTTAGGTAATTATTAAAGCATTATGTTGTGACAGTAAAATGTTTTTTTTTTTTTTGACTGAAAATAGAATCTAACAACAAAATGACTACATATACAGTGACGCACCCAGGTTCTTCTCTTGTGAAAAGTTTTGAATCATTCTCACTCATAAAATGAAATACATCAATCAATATGGCATGTAGAACAAAATCAATTTAACACGTAGATATTCGAACGCTTCATAAAATAATCCCCTTCTTCAGATCTTATATATATATATATATATATATATATATACAGGGTGTCCATAATTAAACGAACCTACTATAAAGTTGTCTACAGACGAAACTATTGGTCAGAAAATTGTGAAATTTTGTGAAGGACATAATAAAGGAATGGGAATTTGTTTAAGCGAAAAAATAGTTCAAAATTTCGCCCCCAGACGGCGTTTTTAATGAATTACACATTTATCATACAATTACGATAGTTTACAAATTTTTATTTTAACAAAAAATGTTCAACAAAACTTTTTTCACGACATATTAGCATTTTCCAGAACACACACTACGGGCAACATAACATACAACTGTGGAACGTGTTATCTTACGATTCCAGAAAATTATGGTAGCTGAAAATTATGGCCGTCATGTGGAAAATGTTTTGTTGCAATAAAATATGTAAACGGTCGTAAAATGTATGCTAAATGTGTAATTATTTCATTAAAAACGCCATCTGGTGGCGAAATTTTGAACTAAATTTTTTTTCGCTTAATTAAATTCCCGTTTCTTCATTATGTCCTTCACAAAATTTCACAACTTTCTGACCAATAGTTTCGTCTGTAGACAACTTTAAAGTAGGGTCGTTTAATTATGGACACCCTGTATATATATATATATTTAAAAAAACACACTTGAAGCGTAATACATGTACATGTACTTTGCTGCTAATATACCTTGCTCTATTTTTTAGTTATTTTACCCTGGAAAAGATGAACAGGTTAAAGATACAAAATGACATTATTTTATCTGTTTAAGTTTTTCTTTACGTTTGTTTTTGTGCACTGTGTATTCATCTTAACACAAACGATTTGTTAGTATCTTATCGATTTTAAGTGTTTTAGGATTAGTTTTAATCCCTCCCCCCCCCCACCTCAATCCCCAACTTTCAAATGCGTTAGTGAAATATACATAAATAATTTGTTTAATTGTACAGGATCAGTAGAAATGTCATTATGTTTAAAGAAAAATTTGCATTTTCTTTCATACACTTGAAATAAATTATAATGAAGTAAATGATTGAATTGCAATGGATGAATTTTCTTTTCCGAATTTTCATTTTGTATATGTTCTAAGATTAAATGTTTGCTATTTTAATTTTACGATAATATCAATAATAATACATATCTATATAATAATATATAATACTGATAAAAATATATAAAAAAATATCTATCATAAATTAAATAATCGTACCAAGATTAACTCTGTTAGCTCAGTCCAGCTTGTGCTTCTTGAAGGTAGGTTACTGCAGTAAGGATTCTATATCACAATTTAAATACTGTATTTATTAAAATGACACTAAAACATTCCAATTTGTGTGCCTGTTATGTAAGGCGATAGAATTTAAAATAGTTTCGGAAATTATTTAAAGAAGCGAGTCACATAGTTCATTCCAGATCCTCAAATGTTGGTGTACCATACACAGTGACTATATCTCTGGTGCAAACATTTTGTTATGTCACCTAGAGAAATTAAATTTCTGTAGCGAATAAATGCTATCCTTTTACAGCTTTCAACACAGTCTTTTTACTGCGAATAAACGATTCCGTTTCTTTCTAAATAATAAGCATCCCATAAGGCATTGCTTGAGTATCTTGATTCGGGATATCTCTGTCCCTGTTCTAAATAAGAAAGCATGTTTCTGATACTAAAATTCTGAAATTTTCTAGAATCAAAAATCATAGTTTATTCAAAATCTAACATTAACCAAAATGGAAAAAGTTAATCCATGAATCTTACAAAACAGAAAAGCTCCAATTATTTATTGAAATATTCGTATTGCTTTTTAGCAAATAGAAGATATAACGGATTGCATTTAGCTTGACATTTCAAGCGAATATTTTTTACGGAGATTATCGCTGCTTTCAGAACAGGGATAACAATTTCTTTTACCTCAAACACAAATAGAATCTATTCTACTACCGGTGATTTCCAGATGAATAAATAGCTTTTCAAACGTATCATTATATTTTCTCAGACTTCCAAAGAAGAAAAATAAAGAAGCTTAAGAATAACATTTAATCTGTATGGATGTTTCACAATTAGTTCTGGTAAAATACGTAAATATTGCACTACCAAGGAAGCAATGAGATCCTAATAATCAGATGTAACTAGAGTAAAATAGCCTAAACCTCTTATTTCTGAATAAAGTAATATATCTTATTTTACCTCAGATAGGGAAAAGTAATGTAAAACCGCATACATTATTAATTGCTTCTTTAAGCTAAAATTTCCAACATAATTTAATTAACTTTGCGTACATAGTCTTCGCTTATTCTTGTAACATGATATTTTAAATATATGATTAGTTCATCACATTTTCATTAAAAAATTATTATTCATATAAAAATCAAATCATTTCGTTTTAACCCACTGGTGGGGTAAAACCGCATGAATATTTTTTTCTTACAGGAATTGCAAAAATTAGACTTTCATTTAAAAAGGAACAATATATTTTATTTTACAACTTTAACTAAGGAACAAACCTAATAATATATTTCGATAAATAATTCAATAATAAGTCTAATTATTTAATTTTTAAAGGCAAAAGTATAATTATCTTCATTGCAATTTGAGAAATTGCAGAAAAGAATTCATCTTTTTATCAGCTTTATAAAAATCATAATCACACTTGTCTATGTAGTTTTTAGTGACTTGTCTTGAAACATTGATCACGGTCTAATATTGTTTTTCAGCATCCTTTTTTATCCTACGTCGGATATCCGGTTTCACACCAAGAGAGTGAGGTTCGGAAAGCAAGTCAGAAAATTGCACCTATAAATGCCATCAGCTCTTTGTGGAATACAAATTCTTATTAAATATACTATATATAATATGAAAAGTTTCAGTAACTTCAAATGTGTTCATATTTAAGAATTGTAAAAGCTAGAAATTATTAAACAGAAACTTAGTAAAATAAATCTTTAAACACAGAAACTACTTAAATGCCAGCATACATAGTTATATAGTAATTTCCACTTTATCATCTTGCCTAAAGCTAAGTATTTCAACCATTATCGTCTAGAGGGCTGCTCAATTTGTGTTAAAACAGAGATATAAGTTTTCACTTGACTATACGGTTTTATTCTTAATTATTCACTTGCTTCACTTAATTATTCACTTAACTTTTTCTATAACAATATATGTTCTTTGTCCTACCGATTATTCATTTTTGAAATTAGAATAATCAAATAAAATACGTTCTTTGACTAAAATTATGGATTTGTTAAAAAATTAAGAATTAATTAAATTTTTCCCCAGTATCTCTAATAATTTCAGATTTATTCTATTTGCACAAATCTGGCATGCCATGAATACTACTTCGATTAAGACACACAAATAAAGAATATTTTTAGCTAGAAAAACACAAAAGTGATATGCTGCCCTAATGAAATATCTACATACTCTTTTATTGCACATACCGTTTATTTTTAAGGAGGATGAGCTTGACTAAATTCTATCCTGTAAGGATAATTTAATATTTATGCTCATTCATTATGTTTTATACAATTTGGAATTTAATTCATCTCGAGATTTTCTGTTATAATTACTCATATATTTATGTTCAATTTTCGAAAAATATTCCGCGTGGGTCGAGGTTGAGGGCCCGTACGGAGAGCGCTGTGTTATCGGGTCGGCTACTGGTGGCGGGTGCTTGAGGATGGGAGTCCTTCCAGGTGATCCCTGTTCGGACCCTTTAGTGGGGAAGATGACGGGTAGCCTGGTTTGAACGTGGTATTCGTGCCGGCCGCCGAGTGGATGCAGACCGGAAGAGGTGCCTCTTTAAGCAGTCATTCCTCGGCCCTTTATTCTGGGGAAAATGAGGGTGAGCCGGAGTGCCAGTAGCAGGTACTTTCGTAGCTGGACAGGACTTCTGAGCAAAGTCTCAGAAGTGAACTTCAGTCTCTGTCTGAGCAAAGTCTCAGTCGAAAGGGATCAGGTTTGCGCTAAAAACATCGAACGAAGCCACTCGTTATGTGGTGGGTGAGAGGAGAGCCTGTCTATCTCTGTGCTTCCGAACCGGCCACTTGAGTATGGAAGTTGACAGGGAGCAGAGTCCCTTAAGGACGGGGCGCTGCTGACTATTACATGAGTAATCCGAAGCCGTCATTTCGACGTGTATTGGACGTGGTGACCACACAGGACTTTCTTGTGTGTTCATGTTCGAACGCAGCCACTCACTATTCGGTCACCAAGGAGAGTGCCCATCCTTCTCTGTAATCACGACTCGGCCCTTGAAGTGTCCCTTGACTTGACTCGTCCCTTGACTTGACTTGACTGACTTGTCTCACGGACTCACCCTTGACTTGAGTGTGGAAGATCACAGAGTCCCCTAGGGTGAGGCGCTGCTGTGTCTAGTTGATTGCTTCACGAGTATTCTTAAGCCATTGTCGCTATGTTCTTCGGACGTTGTGATAACACAGGGTTTTTCAGGGTTTTCCCTTGTATGTAACGAGAATTCTGGTCTGCATCTCATAGTCCTTTTTGAAGGCGGTCTCTTCTTTACAGTACGGTCGTTGATTGCGGCTGTCACAGTCTATATTTGCGGCCTGTGCACTCTGACGAATCTTGTAGTGGACCACCAATAGACGTTGGCGGGGTAGCTTGTTCCTATGTTGTTCCCTGGATGTTGTTGTACCTTCGTCTGGCGACGGGTTCGTCCATCTAGTGGGGCTGGCTGTCGCTTTGGCTGTGCTTCACCCAGGTATAACCGCCGATTTTGGATCTCTCGATCCTGGTATTGTATCACTCTCTTGGTTAAGGAAAATATTCTTTGTTCATGCTTACTTTCTTATGGATTCAATAGATACAGGGCGTTTCATTCATAGTAGGCCCCGAATATTCTTGAATATTTCTCGTTAGGATGAAGAAATATGAACCTAAAAAATACGCTACATACGTGGAAGCATGTTCAATCGATTATATTACATGTGCACACTGTATTTCTTACTAAATTCACTGTGACATCGCTTAAACGAATTCATGATCCAATAGGTTCGCAGTATGAATACGCTGTGCTCGTTACTGTATTTCACCATCCTGCTGTGAAGTCTTCCAGTTACCGAGTGACGGAGTTCAGGCGTTTGCTAAATTACCGTGATTTACGAAGTAATACGGTGTGCGCATCTAATGCCCTCCCTTACACATATTTCCAGGTACGTAGCATATTTTTTGGTTCATATTACTTGATACTAGCGAGATTTATTCAAGAATATTCGGGGCCTCGGGTGAATCACCCTGTACTACATAATTTGCGCATATATCCATAATTTCTTCAAATCAGACAATGAATGAAACAACGAATGTTGTATTTTAAATAATTCAGGCATGAAAGTGCAAGCTGAACTCTGCAAAGAGTGGTATTTCCCTGGAAAAACTGGCCAAAATTCAAAATCTCAAATCTCATATTTAATTGTTAATTTTCACATTTGCACATTTATACTGCCCCATACACATGATAGCGGGCTTACTGCACTTTAAAGATTTTCTGAATTTCCTTGATTTCATTGGTAAATCGAGTGTTGTGATTGCCACTCGTTGTGGTCTAGGCCTACGTATATTTTCATTGAAGTTATAAAGTAGTATTTAATTTAGAATTTCAGAAACGTTTAACGATTTCTAAAGAAGAAGGTATATATTTTCTCTTTTATAAATTTTATTTGACGTTATAACGAGAATTTACAATCATCGAGAGTTTCATATTTTAAAATATAGTTTTTTTACTTTTAAAATTTTGGATAAGGAGTTAAAATGAGTTCAATAAGAACTTTGGTGTTTTTATAAACACCTACGTCTTAAAAATATGAAATAACATCTGTCTTCTTTACTCTCCCTTTCTTTTTGAATCAGAAGTAGATTCCAAAGAAATGTTTTGCAGAAATTTTTTTTTTTTTAGTTTATCAAAAATTTGTTTTTTGCTGTGCTTACAGTTAATATGGAACATCCTTGGAAATCATAAGAGACATGTTTGATATTATAAAGGAGTATCACAGTTGAATAACAGAGAAAAAATTGAGTTTCTAGAGAAGAAAATTCTCAAAATTGTGAAATGTCCAATGAGATACACTTATTTTGGGACTGATTAAAGTCTTTTAAACATCATTATAAATATAAATGCGTATTTGAAAGGTCCAATGAAAACCATTTTGGAAAAGACAATGAGAAATGACTAAAAAAACAATATTGTTACCTATGTGGACAATAGAAAATGTAGTTCGTTGCCTAGCAATGGAATTTCAACGACAGGTGAAAGAGGAAAAAGACCACAACATTATGTCATAAATACGCAATGAGCAATTAATAGCTGCTGATCAAATGAACTAAAGAGCTGTTGGACATGCGAGTGTCTTAATAATTATGAAAGATGCCCATCCAGCCCAATGAGAGTCACAAAATATCGGAAAAATAACTTCTGTTAAGATGAATAACTTCAAAATTGTCACCCACTAAGCTTTTGGCCGTGTTCATTGCAACAGACCACACTTACAATCTGTATAACATTATACGAACTGTTAATAAAAAAATATGTCACGGCTATTCACTTCTGCAGAGAGCAAAAGGAGATTGCTATCTAAGAGATATTATAGTTACTGAAAATATGGAGAAATAAAACTTCAATATCTTTTAGATCACAAAATACAAAGGCTGTTACAAAAATCATTCATTTCAATCTGATTTACATCAAGAATTCAATAGTTTAGAACACGTGCAGTTGTGATAATTCCTAACAACAAAATCATAATAAACATTCAAACAAACATTTGAAAACTCCTTTGTCTGTGAAGCAAACATTTTCCAAAATGTTTTATCTCTTTTGTGATTAATAAGCAACGTAAAATGGACTGTAGTAAAAATGTTACTACAGTCCATGTACCTTCATAATGTTTTATCTTGTTGTAATTATCCTGTAACTATAAAATATTTGCTCGAATTCTTCGAAAAACTGTATGTTTTTGCATGATAAAACGGAGCTATTTTATGATATGTTAGTACATTGTTTTTCTACAGAACACGTAAATTGTTAAAAAATTATTTTTACCATATATTTGAGCTATATACTACTCTGTGTTCCGTGCTAATACAAAATTATCACAATATTAACGTAAGCGCGTTAATATTGTTGCGTTACATACGACATCAGTTATTAAGTCACTATTTCTCAACGGTTTTCCATTATCTCAAAAACAGCCAGAAAAACATTCAAAAAATTATGATTACAAATGTTACAGAGTATATCTGAGAAAAATTCCATGACTGATAACTAAAATGAAATATACACTGGAAAACTAAGGCTTCTAAGGTGAACATAAAAATTTATTTCATTCATTTATTTCGAAATTCATTGTAAACTAAAGTATAGACTGCAGTGTTCACTCGTTAACGCGCTCCTATACTTCTGATGTTAAAAAGAGTAATACATTATCTTCTAGTACATACAAAAATATAACAGAATGTATTTTTGTATGCAGGAATGCAATACATGCGGTACTAATCGATGAAAATGCTGCTGAAATCAACATGGATCCCTCTTTGAAACTGGCGCCATGCAAATCAAAATTTCGTGCTGATGATTTGAAAAATTATTTAAATCGCTCGATCATTCCAAATTTATTGTGATTTGTAAATTTTAAATTTATTGTTATAATATGTTTATGTTATTGCTTCTAAACACTCTGCATTTTTCAAGAAATGATTTCATATAAATTGTTTCTTCATTATTTTTCACATTTCAGTATCCAAAAAAAATTCTGTTTCTTTGTAAAACACTTTGTAGAAATTACTTAACATAAAGTGTTACTTCGTTATTTTTCACATTTCCTTATCCAGAAATATTTATGTTTCTTTGTAAAACATTTTGTAATGCATTTAGAAATTATCTCAATTTTGTTTACTTTGCTTAGCTAACAAATTCCATCGTGTCTATTTTATTGATTTTTATAGTTATCATTTTTATCAACACAAACTTTCAAAAAAGTACACTTTCAGAATGTGTCTCTGATAAATGTGTACAAATGAAAAATAAATTGAGTTCAATATATAATTAAATTTGCATTTACAATGAAAACAGCTTACGGGGAAAAGCACAGAAGTATTTAATTAAAAAAATATTTTCTTCTAAAAAAAGAAATAGTGCAAAAGTAAAACTCTAAATATTACGTCAGAAATTAGTAAAAATCTAATTGTTATACAAATTAAGATTTCAGCTGCCTTCCGGCACTTGGTAAATTATTTTGAAAAATCCTGATTAACTTTTTAGTCTAATTCATATTAGTAATTATATACTGTTATTCTTAATAATTACAAACATCATGTTTTTGGAGTTCTTGGATTCTGGTAATTAAACGGATTATTAAACAGAATATTATTAAAAAATTATTTTTTTCATGCAATGAAATGAGATATCTAATTAAGTAATTCAAATAAAATGCACTGCAACCAATTTTCCCCATAAACGATAATGTAACGGAATTCTTTTGTGCGTCCAGGCAAACGTACTATAAATGCTACACACTTCATTTTCAATAGCGAACATTCTACAGTTAACCTCATTAACATATAAAAATTACCTGCCAATTCGAGTACATTTATGCAAGTTAGAACACAGACAGACAGACAGACAGACAAATCTAATTCATAAACACTTTTCAATTATGTTGTAAAATGTTAAAAACTCCATATACAGGATCATTTATCTTAACCTTTTTCGCTAAAAATTTGAAAAGATGGCTTCTTCAGATGTTTCGACCTTTTGGAAAAACGTGTTACCAGATTGTGATCAGCTAATTTCTTTATAAGCCCGTTCATCAGTTTTAAAACAATGAGTTCCAAACCGATTATTGGCAAAATAAAAACAGAATGTTTTTCTTTATCTTCCTATGATCATAAACTTTTCTTATGTCTCATATGTTGTTTTATAACATTTTAGTTAAGGGGACAGTACACCTTTAATTGTCGCAGAACATGCAAAATTTGTCACGAGTTTGAAACTTTTTTTATAAAAAAGGTAACGACTCTAGAAGCACCAAAATTTCAGAGTATCATTAGGTAATGTTGAACTATGTTTAAAATTTTTTAATTTGGGTATAATATGATAAAAAAATTCAGAGGGTGGGTTTCAAAGTGATAATTAAAATTTTTAATTTGGATAACATTTCATTGCACGCAGGATAACTCATGCAAATTTAATGGAATTTACATAAATTTTATCTTAAATTAAGCAAAACATTATTAACTATAATTTGAGCTGAAACTTTGTAAACGGTTAATTAGATAAAAAGTAATTAACTTTTAATTGGAAATTTTTGAAAAACCACTAAATTTTACATTCATTCAACCTTATAATTTTTTTCATACTAAAAACAGCTTCATCATTCTAGTTCATTTTCATGTTATATCAACATTTAGGAAGGGTAAAAAATTTGAAGCTATACTTCAAAAGGTTTTAGAGATATCATGAACGCAAGAGTAATAAAGGTCATTTTGAAAAAAAGCCGTTTAAAGTTTTAATTGTATTTTTAAAATATAAAACTCATAATAAAAGAAACAAAACTACTAAATTTATAATTTATTCATATTTAAAAATAAAATCATTTGCTAGTTTAAATTGATAGCCATAAAATAGTTTGTAAAATGCTGCAAATTACAGGAACTTGAGTCAAAAATAAGTAAATTTAAATAGTAAAAATTTAGGGCTTATTCTTGCAAAAAAAATTAATTTTAAAGATAAAGTTAAATTTTGTCTAGCAGTGATTTCTAAGTGAATTAAATGTGCGCTTTTTCTAAAATAAATTTAATGCAAAAACAATTTTGCAAATTTTGCATTTAATGCAAAATATAGGCCATTTTTCAGGGATTCTGATATTTCAATATCTGATTCACATACGTAGCAGCACAACAATTCGGACAGTTTACTAAAATTAATATTATTATCAAAATGTCCATATCCAAAACTGTCAATTGAAACAAAATCCCTGTCAAATTTATTACTTTTTAGTTTTTTATAACATAAATTAGCACCTTAGGACATATTTTTATAATAGCATCTGTATAGCGATTACCATTAAGCTGACGATTTCTTTCACGCCATTATTCATTATAAAATGGATAATAAATACTAACAAGTGCAATAATATTGCAAAATTAGGAAAATATTATTCTGAAAAGAGCAGGTTTGTTTCAAATTAAACGCAAAATAGCGAATAAAAGTAAACAGCTAAGTAAAATTGTGATCATGTTTCCGAGTAAAAGTAATTAAAAGTAAACAAACTTGGCAAAAGTGAAAGTTGAAGTTAATGTTTTAAAGCTTTTTTATTATTATTTGCGGTATTCAAATAAAAGCAATTAACGCATTCTAGCATATTTCCCAAGTTGCAATAATGTGAAATCGTGATAACAAAATGTTAACAACGCGCCATGACAGTTGCAGAGTATTTAATTCGAAAAAGAAGAAGTGGTATGTACATTTTCCCTAATATCTCACTAAATGATTATCGCACAATTAAAAGATTTGTATCAAGTTATTCAGAATAATATTATCTTTCTGATGATGTAAAAATCTAAAAATCGATTTTTTGATAATTTTAAAGATGTATTGTCCTCTTAATGAAACTACATTGCAGTCTTATATTATATTTCATGTGCTTAATAAGTTTCATAACAATTGTTTGTTTTTATTTGCATATTCCCCTCTGCTTTATACATTTAAAAGTACTCTGGGAAAGAAAGTATTTCTTATGAAATATTATACAGTGAAAAACATGAGAGCATGAAGAATAATTTTAGATACATGAGTAAATTACGAAAAAGGAATGAGGCGTGTTTAATTCGGAAATATTTTTCTCCTCAAAGAATATTTAGTGCATAATGAAAGTTTGGGAAAAAACAGACGTTGTCTAAACTCATTGAAGAAGTTATACGTACTCAAACTTTTGTCGGTGTTTATTAGATAACAAAGTCGACATGTCTTTCGGCATTTTGTTAATCATGTAAGACATACTGTATATATTATTAGTCCAATTATATTGCATATTTAATAATATAAATAATTATGAATATTTTGTAACGTCTTTGGACAGTTTAGTATTCTGAAAGTAAAATGGAACACTAAATAATAATTTTATATTCAGTATCAATTTATTCATCAGCTTATTTTATTACGTATTAATACTTTGAAATACTTTAGAATTCTATATTTTAGATATCTTTTTAAGGGAGTAAGATCAGTAACCATAGTTATTAACTAGTTTATCAGCTTATAAGGTCTCTACGTCTGTTACACGAAGCTTGCTTCCTGCATTTTCACCTTCAATATACAGGGTGATTGTAAAAAATTATGCTGACCACACCATTTAATAAAACGGGATTTCATTTGGAATGCGGTTATTTTGTAACATGGACTCAAGAATGAGGATACAGAACAACAATCGAGCTCTCACAGTTACGGTTGCAGAGAAACAAAATCGAAATATTTAAATGCCAACAACCAATTTTTTTAATTGTAAAATTATCTTCACAGAGAAAAACCATAAATGACGTTAAAAACTAATTTTAGATGTACAAATGGTGACATACAACGAAGGCAAAGAAAAACATTTTGTGCTCCACGTATGCTGCAAGAACAAATTGAGGACATTGTCATCTACCACCATTTCGAGTTCCATGATCAGCAGGGTCACTCGAATACACCTCACTCGTTTTTTTGTCTCTTGGGATATTTAAAATTCAAGACATTATATACATATTAAATCTGTTAAGTGAGAATGACATGAAATGTGATATTCTGCATTGTCTTCATGACGTTATTTTTTTGTTGCCCATAGCCTTCCTCATTATCTCTAATCGTACCCATGTCTTCCACACATGTGTCATCAACTATGAACGTAAACACTTAAAATTTTTGTAATCTAAGTAAAATTACATCATTTTTCTGAGCACATATGTTCGTATCACTGCTTTTCTTTGCGTTTGTTTTATATAACAGTTTCCTTTGCTAAACTTAGTTTTTATTGCCATTTTGTGCTTTTTCACCGTGATCATTTTGCGATGAAAAAACTGGGTGTTGCTATTTAAAATTTTGTCACTGTCACCGTAACTGTGAGAGCTGTGTGATTGTTATTATCTACCCCATTCTCGAGCCCCTGCCATAAAATAACCACATCCCAAATGGCATCCCGTTTCCTTAAACGGTATGGTTGCTATAGTCTCATACATAGCCAAAGTTTTTGTTTTAATCCCTCTGTATATACAATGCAAATCAGCTCCAGTGAGACAAACTTTAAGGGGTGATAGAGCACACTTTAAAAAAAATTGTATAGGAAAGCTGGATCACAATGCACTTATTCATTCATAAATATAGAGTGTCTCGCTCCAAGACGGAGCCGGATTTTCTTTAATAATTTCAACAATATAGAAAAAAAATTACTTATATTTTCAACAAATCGACTTTGATTACTATAAAATGTGATAACTCCCTCCAAATTTCTGCAAATAGCCACGACCTACGTCTAGGCAACACTGGTATGTTACTCCGTAAGTCGTAATATAGTATCTCACACTAAATATGGACCTCCAACCTAATCACAGTGCACTCCTTATGATATTTCATACAAAGTAAAGTAAATCTGTTTCGGTAAAATATCTTCATTACTGTTAATTAAAGTTATGAACGAAAATCACTGTTGTACTTGGAGCGAGACATCCTTTATTTATTACTGAATAAGTGGATTGCGACACAGCTTTCCCTTACAAAAATTTTTTGTTGCAGTCAGCTCTATCACCTCTTGAAATTTATCGCACTGGTGCTCAATCGCCCTGTATAGATAGATAAATATGTGCTCCATAAAAGTATAAAAGCAGATAAGAAATATATATTAAATTTAATGTTCTAGCTAGTTATATTTTTTCTAATAATGATTCAAATATCACAGATGTAATGAAACATTTATGTTCACGTGTGGGTGCAAAGGAGCAACTTTAAACATGAGTATGTTCCTGAGATAGTCATAATATTATCTCAAAGGAAACAGTCTAAAAATTCAAACTCTGTTAATATTCCTGGCCAGGTATGTTATCCAAATATTTAGACGACATTCATAAAGCATGCAGAGCCCTTCTGGTACTAGTTGGTTTATTCCATCGAAATTAAAGACCTATATTTTATAAAGTACATTTTATAACACATTTTAAGTGAGCCTTTTGCGCCGTAACATTATGTTTGTAGTAAGAATTTTGTACAAAAATCACTACATATTGAAAACAGCCTGCAACTAATCACGAGCAAGTACACTTGGATTACATCTCCTGTTTTCCTGTGTGCAAAATTTCAGGTGCAAGAAGTAATTTTTTCCACTCATCTAAATGTGCTATTGCTTGACCGTGGTCTACACAAAATTTGCGAAATACATATTTTTACGTTTCCCACATACAGTGTGCTACGATGCTTTACTAGTGTTAAATCCTAGAGAATATCATTACTGAGATGTATGTTTTCGTAGTGTTTCGAGTGCCACCTATTATTAACATGAAAGGAAATTATGCATAATGTTAATTATGATCATCAAGACGATCATAAGAACACAGCTAAAGAACTATTGTGCTTATTGTACAGTACTGTTAAAATACTCCACCAATTGTCACAGAGATGTATGAGAGGTACCGTTTGGCAGGTAATCGTGTGTACTTAGCGAATATGATACAATTTTTGAAATAGGGGTCTTAAGCATATTAAAAATTGTACTAAACTATTGTAAAAAAGTTTCAAATGCTAACAACCATTGATATCATATTGGAGCCCTATGATACAATTGTAGTACTTATAATTTTGTTTTTCTTTTAAATATCTCGCCGCATCCACACATTTTGGTAAAAGACAGTTTCAAATTTTCTTGTCTATTTCACAACATATGCAGTATCATGTAGATATTTACTGGTGCTTGATATTACAATGTTGACATAAATAGTACAAAGTTTTATTGCTTTCGAGTATTTGTGGGTATTCGCAGGATATTGCACTTGTAACTTTGCATCTGATTACTGTGGTTACGAAAGTGTACAAAGGTAATTTACAAAGTTTTTTTACAATTTTTTTTAATCAAGCTATTTGTTTTTTATTAAGATGTAGACTACCCCTATTGTAAAGCATTCTTGTTTGGGAAGTAGATTTAATTCTCAGTCGAAGGATACATCTTGGATTCTCGAATCCCTCTGTGACAATTTGGTGATAAAATAACATGAGGTGTTGCGAGTTTTTTTACAGGGCTCTACAATTTTTCGGTAAACTTTAAACTTACAATTTTGATCTTATAAACAAGTAAACTAAATTTAGTTTTTATGTTAGAAATCTAATTCGAAGAATTTTACCTCATACTACATAAAATCTCAGGACATGGTGTACAAATATTTTAAATAAAGTATCAAATTCAGCAGAAAACAAAACTAAATGGTCGATTCTAAATAAATGATGTAACAAAGAACATAAAAAAGTTCAATACAAATTAACTAAGAACATTTTTCTATATTACACATGCTATAATTTTCAGTAAAATTCAATTATACCAAGAAAAAATGTGTGAACATTTGTAAGAATTCAGATTTAACTAGGGGAACTTTTTACCCAGGTGGAGCCAGTAAAGGCAGTCTAGCAATTATCTAGACAGTAATCTTTGCATTATTTAATCGCAGGATACTTTTACAAATTTATATACATTTTTATGTGGACAGTGTTATTTTCTTGATAATTATCCCCATTCAAGTGTGCTACAATATTTGATTTTGAACTTATGTTGTGAAATAATGTCTCAAAATGTGATTATTTACAGTTTGCACGTAGGATACAATTTTTTTAGAGTATGCTAGATTCTTTCATTTTTAAAAATTGAATCTAAATTTATTCTGTTTCTTGGACAAAAATTTTTTTACGCTTTGATGAGTTCTATTTCCTCTTTAAAAGAAGCCGTATAATATGTTTACGTTAAAGAACTATCGCTTTAAGGGGTCTCAGGACTCTTAAAATTGGAAAAAATGAAAAAAATGACCATTTTTAACATTGAATATCTTCAAATGTATATGATTTAAAAACACAATTTTTATTGGGATGAAAAGATATAAACGTGTTCTTTCATTTCGTATATTTAAAAAGTTAGAAGATGCAGAATTAATATTTATAGGGGGCTTCAAACTGTCAGACATTTGTCGAGCAGAAAATTGACATGACAGCTTACGCACACGATTACAAAATAATTTTTGCATCTAGAATAAAAATTTTGGAGCCTAATTATACTTCATATTGTAATAATTACACTGAACCTAAATAAATTTGTATTTAAAGCATTTTTATATTTTTAATGCAAAGTTGTATTGAGCTAATACAAATTTCTTAAATTTTCAACATTATAACCACTTAAAAAAATAATTTTTTAAGAATAAAAATGAAATTTTAGGCTCAATTTATGTAGACTAACATGACACATATTTTTGGAAAATTTCATGAAAAAAATATTGATAAGTTTTTGAGATATCACATGCGCGTTATGCCCAAAAACATCATTTTGAGAAAAATTATGTTTTGCTTCAGCTTTGAGTATGCTTCAGCTTTGAGTGGGTATAATTCTAAAAGACATAACGTCTGTTCTAATGGGAATTTTTAGAAAAATTTACACTAAAATGTTCAGAAAAGATAGGAGTTTAATATATAAAAAAATTAAAAATTCGAAAATTTTGAAGGTTTAAGAGTCCTGAGACCGCTTAAGAACTGCGCTCTAATATTCAGAATATCAAAAAATGTCCGAAATATCTGCATAAAAAAACATTTTAAATTTAGTTAAGCGGTTTCTAGATGGTTACTTTCCGTAAAATTTTAAAAGTTTTGTATCATAGCTATCAACATTTACGCTTTTTTGTTATCACTATTTTCTATAGTGATGTTCAATTATTTAATCGCCGAATTTCAGCGATTAAATTAAGTGAAGAATAAATAATAATATTAAAAATGTTATAACTAAAAAGCGTAACATTTGGCAGCATTATTTAATATGCGTAACATTTTTGTTTCAGATATTTTCAATCTCATTGGAAAAGTGTGTTTATAGTTCTTTTAGTATCGTAAGTCTGAATATTTTACTGATTTTAAAGTTAGATTTCGGACACACCAATTCCGAATTTCTCTTTTGCATTTTTTTCCTGGAGTGTATGTGTGTGTGTGTGTGGGCTTATCATCATCAAACGCTATGCTCATAAATATCCAAGTAAAGGTTTAGCTAGGCCTTCTTTTACACTATAGAAAATATTTTTAAATATCTTTCTGTTCAAGTTCAGGATGAAACTTATAGAAAGTGAGATTTTTAAATATTTATAGTATTACTTGCTTATTGTCTAGTTATATTTTTGCGCACATTTTGAGAAAAAGTAAGAAATAAGTTTAAAATATTTCTTCTTTTTGAAAAATAAGACGAATAAAAATATACCCCTTATGGATAAACAAAATTTTTACGTGTAATATTTTTTATACAATGCGTTATTTATAACCATACATTAATATTCAGATGTAAATGCGTTTTCATTGTCACCCAATATTGCCTTATTAATATCTTGAATTCCGCTATTTGATTTTTTTAGAATTCGTGAATTTACATTCGAATTCTTGCAAGTTTTTCAAAAAGCCCTCATTGCCAATCACCATATTAGTTTAATACTACATACTAAAATAAAAATGTTATATAAATTATTCCTTATACAGGATGCAGAGGAAAGTGTACTTACGTCGAAATTACATATAAAAGGAAAAGTTGCAAATACGTAGATCTAACAAACAGTCTTTATATTTAACTGATTGCGTCTGATGCAAAAAGTAATAGCACAATTGTTGACGTAGTTTATCCCAATATAGTTAATTTTGTCCTCTGCGATTTCGAACTTTTCACGAATTTTTTATGCGATTTTTAACGTTTTTGACATTTTACAGAAACTTTTACATATTAGTAAAATGAATCCAGTTACAATATTTTACCCCAATTTTGTCGTCTTTTAAATAAACTTTATTCGGAATTTGTACAGCTATTTTTGAATTTTTCGCGAATTTTTCATACGATTATTAGCAATTTTCGCATTTCATGAAGATTGTTTGACATTCGTAAGAGGAATGTGATTTTAATCTTTTAATCCAATATAGTAAATTTTGTCTTCAGCAATTTTTGAATTTTTCGCAAAATTTGTATGTGATTTTTAGCATTTTTTGCATTTTATGGCAATTTTTTTACATTCATAATAGGAATCCAGTGTCAATTTTTTATCCCAATATTGTAAATGTTACTCACTGCGACTTTTGAATTTTTCATGTGACTTTTAGCTTCTTTTTTTCAGTTTTACGGCGATGTTTTGACAATCTTCTTTTTAATGAAAATAACTCAAACAAAATTGGTTCCTATAGCAACATAAACGACGATGCTGAATAGTTGAATTTAATCTGGGTCGAAATAGAAAATTACAATAAATAAAGGTTCCATGGTTTCTTGACCGCTGTGGGCTTCCACACTCAGGTTCGTTTAATTCGAAATTCATTTGGGAAAAGCTGACCAGTGAAGGGAGAGAGGCTCCCTTTAGTGAAAAACTAAATCGAAGTCATAATTTTAAAAAACGAAAGAAAATAGTTTGAATAACTATAATGGACAATTCAACATGCTTTCCATTCTGTTGTTTTTGTAGATATTATTACCTATTATAAAAGCAGTAAAAATTATAACAGGAACGCGGCAAATTCTCTTTTCAAGAAATAATGTGAAAACATCATGACTACGGTTCATTAAAAATTACTGTTTAAAGTCGGGTGCAATATAATTTCTTTATGTTAAATATTTTTACCGATAGCCAAAAGACAAGTAAAATAATAGTAAAAAACAAATCATTAATGAATTAATAAATTAAAAATTTATATATATCGTAAGTGAATTCAATCACATTGTTATTAAATTTATTTATATTTCATCAGACACAATCCAGCTTTATGGCACGCAATTTTGAAATTTTTGAAGGAAGCTAATTCCAAATACTTTTCGATAAAATAGTAAATTGTAAGATTTCAATATTTTAAGAGAAATTGATTTCCAGAAGCTTCAAATATGCGAATCCAAAATTATAGCTCATTCTGCCGAGTAGGTTTTGTTTTCTGTTTAAAAATCTATCCGCATTGCATTCTGTTTTCTAACAATTAAAAAGGAATTTAACATTAGGAGCTTAAACGAGCATAATTCTTAAATTACTTGACCGAATAACTAACTTCCCGTTTAAAGGTAATCCTATGACAATATTTACCGTCAAATCCAATATGATGTCAAAATTAGGTCTTAGTATTGAAATTATAAATATTTTTTCTTAATTCTGTATGTAGACGATTTTCTAAGCAAAATTTAAGCATATCTGTATGTATTACATATATTGCTATAAGCAGACGATTCCCTAAGCAAAAATTAAGTATAGAATTTATTAGTAAACGTTATTACAAATCTATTGGTAACAGTCACAATTTTCTACAACGATTTGCTTAGAGTTACTTGGGGGCGGTTACTTTTTCCTTTTCCGGGACTGTACAAAATATATAACCAAACATATTGAAACACAATTTATTTCATTTCAAAATTATTATTTTGACATTTTTTACGATTAAATAGGCAAAATCTATTTAAATCAGCTTATTTTTTCGTTGTGCTATATTGAAATTAAAATAAATAACAAACACATATAAAACAAATTTAACCCTCTCATGCATGAATTATTTATAAAAAGGCAAAAAACATATGTTACATATTAAACAGATTTAAAATGGATTATTAAGGAAAAATAATGTTGATTTTTTTTTTTAAATCCTACATTTCTTACAAAATTACAAATTTTTTTACAAACCTTGATGTAACGTTTACTAGCATTAAGAAATTATTACTCAATTATTATTGAGTTATTAATGAGTTTTTGGTGATAACATAAACTTTCGACTTCTTGCCACAAAGTAAAACATTTTTTGTCATTTTTTTAGATCCATACGCAGAAATTCTTCGAGAAAATATTCTGGCGTGCAGAACTGAAAATGCGAAAGTTAGATTTTGCAACTTAATATTTGAGAAAGCAATGGCTCTGCTATCTAATGCTGTATTTCACAAGCATTACTGAGCATTATATGAAGTTTATATGTGATGCAGAAATAAAAATAGCATATGCGCAGCAACCTGGAGATGGGGGAGGGGGGTTGTTATTCAATACAACCCCATATAAGGTTGCCATGCATGAAAGGGTTAACATTTTTGGAAATTTCCTTACAAAAGAAATTATTACGAGAGGCTGCAAAATCTTTCTTTAATCTGTCGTCAGACGCGCTTCAATGGTGATAGTCGAAAATAATTTCTTCCCTCTCTTGTTTCAAATTCTCCTCATAATACTACATTTTAGTTTTTCTCTTTCGACATCTTTAAAGTAAACAATATTATTTTCTTTTATCCTTTTATGCTGTAAATTTCCACCTCCGCTATTATCCTGAAAATCTTGTAAATTTAAATATCTTTGAGTAAAACCCTTTCCTCAGATATGGATATCACCACAAAATACTTTCTCAATAAATCGGTAATTATTTGCAACTGTAAACATTTAGTAATACACTAATACCAAATGAAAAGTGCATAAACTTCATAAAAAAATAATCTAACATGTGTAAATGTAACCTTATTAACAATCTGACATATGTTACAGATTTTTGTTTATTTTACGATGGTTTCTGTTTGTGTATTTCAAACCGAATTCTAATATTGTTATGAATGGAATTTTATTCCTTCTCTCTATATCCATAGCTACATGCTGTATCATATATACATTCTGAGACCATATACACGATGTCCTAACTTTATGCAACAAAATATATTTGCATCCAATCATACGTGCCCAAATAACATGTGAGATTAACACTTCACTTGCAGAACGTCTTCATATGTAAGCGCAATTTGCATAAAATAATTTAAGTATTTTCGTAATATCGTTTACATTTCATTATTGTTATATAAAAAACCGAGTACGGTTAGATGTGAGATACCCTGTACTTTTTATTCAAAAGATGAGTTGCAACCCAGGTCTATAGCAAATACTTTTCGTCTTGTTGTGTGTATTATCATATATATATATATATATATATATATATATATATATATGATGTAGATATCATATATATGTCATATGTTATTCAAAATTTATAAGTCTTTAATATTTTCTAAAAGTTTATTTATATCTTTATTTAAATACTATATATTCTAAATTAAAGTCATAACTATCCCATGCTATATGGTATTTAATCATGTATATGTATTATTTCGTTATTCCGCGCAAAAGTTATTTCCTTTCCAAATTAAAATGCGACGGCTGTTATTTTAACATGTACATTGATATTTTATGGTATTCTTTTAATGGCAATATCCTCTCTGTAAATCTATTAAAGGTTACAGATGTTTTACATCTGTGGTGCTCTTTCTATCTAACTACAATTGTCTTTTGTAACTAAAATGCAGACAGTACATATTTTCCATCTGCCAGTCTCGCACTTCTCACTAAAATCTATTCACACCCTATGTTACATTTGTATGGTTCTCATAACAATCCGCAGGGTTACCCTTCTAAATCATCCCATTTGGATAACGCGCCTCGTATTATATGTCTGCCTTTGTATCTCCCACGCAAAATGAATATATCTATCTAATAAACCGTCTTAAATTTCGAATGGCGAGTGAATTGATACACATGTACATTGAAATTGATGATGAATGGTGGCGCACATGTGCACCACAAAATTTAATCAGAATTCACTTAGCCGCTGTATACAGAAGATTTTTAGATTTTTGTGTGAAGGACCACCTCCCCTCCAACATCATTTTGTCTAATGTCTAATAAAGAAAACTTGCAAGTATTTCTGGATTTTTATTCAAGTTTGTCTACTGGTTTTCTTGGGATTACGAATTATGAGGTATTACGATACGACGAACGCTATACGAAGTTACACTTAAATTTACGGCCAAACTTTTCAGCATTCATCATACATCTTTGTCGGACAGTTTATCTTCTTTGCTATACTACTCCAGCTAACAACATCACCATAACATTCATTTTTATTGCAAGAGTTCGACAGAAATCTCTATAATGACGGACTTCGGGTATTATGGAATAGTCGGTTAATATGAAATACCAAGGTTTCGGTTTGATATAGTGCTGCCACCAAGCAACAATACCATAAACTATTAATAACGTTTCCAGAATTCCCCCCAGAACGCGCAGTTCGTCCATCGGCGTCAGGGCGCGTTGTGTGAATAAATATTTATTTTCCGTCTTTGGAAAGTTTCAGGAGATAATTTTTCAATATTTTTTATTCATTATTGGAAGTGATATTTTTACATTGAAATTAAGCATACTGTACACCGAAATACAAACAGTTTATGATTTAACACTCCCTTTTTTAGCTCGCGAATCACACCAATAAACATAGAGTAATTTTTTCCGAAAACCGGCGGTGTCGGGTTATATGGAACATCAATATCTCATAATACTCCATGATTATGGTGGAGCAAATACAGATCCTTATATTTGTGATTTCTGCAAATCTAAAGCATGAACTGGAGTATATTGGCTGACTACCTAGACACGATATTTTTATCATGCTCTCTCGATACTGTTACATCTGTTTTTTTGCCAAATTTGGTCGTTTTCTTCATTTTTAACCCCCTATTCCATATTTCCCGACTATCTCACAATACCCTCAAAATACGTTTATTATTATTATTATTTGTTTGAAAGTGATGAAATTTCGTAAAACAAATTTGTCTATAAAAACTATTCGCAGATTGTTTAAAGTTTGTAATTGTATTCGGTTATCGGGTTTCAAACAATATCGATATGTTGTATTTCTCCAAATGTAAATATTATTCTATAATACCCGAAGTTCCTCTACGCATTTCACAGCAGCAATTTCAATTAATAATAGTTTGTCGAAATCAGCACCGTATGTTTTGTAAATTAAGCATATTTCCCGGTGCTAATAACTAGTAATCGCATAATAATAGGGTATAATTTAATTATAAACTCTAATTGCTACAGATTTTAATGAATCTATTTTTTCGGTTTCATTATTATTCCTTTTCAAAAAACTACAAACAGCATTTTTTTTGTCTTCCCACACATAAATGAGTCTTTGATTTTGAAATTGGGGCTAGTTTATTTTATGTTATTGCTAGATATTCAATGTTTTGCATATTTGAATGGGTTTGAAAATATTCGTAAGCAGACATAGACTTATTTTATATTTTGTGTGGTCTTATTTTATGTAAATTTAATATGCAATAATGGTTATCCGTGTTAGCTGTAAAAAATTATCGTTTTGGTGTGCGCCAATGGACTTGCCTCACTTTTAAAAGCAATGTTTTAAATTAAAGTGTAATTATTGCTTAAAGTGATAAAAACATAACACAAAACGTTTAAAAATACCTTTTAATATAGATTACATATGTTTCCTTCGCTCTAACGGCGACATCTTCAGATCAAAATGATAAATAAAATATTATCGCAAAGTTTTTGAAAATGGTAAACATAAGTCACGAGATCACATGTCGAATGCAAGCATTTAGCACCTGTTTGCATTGGATATGTGATCTCGTAATTTATGTTTGCCGTTAGAGCGAAGGAAACATATGTAATCAATATTAAAAGGTATTTTTAAACGTTTTGTGTTATGTTTTCATCACTTTAAGCAATAATTACACTTTAATTTAAAATTAACAAGTGATTTTATTATATTATTTGTAAGCAATGTTTCGTTGAAAATGTTGATTTTTTTTTTAAATGGAATATAAATATGACAACAAAAATTTTAATATTTTATTTCATTTCAATATTTCTTTCTTCTTTAGAAAAGTTTCACTAAAGCGAAAAATAAATTTAATTTTATAAGAAAAAGTGGAAAGCAATAAGAAAAAATATTCAGTAATAATTTGTATACATATAATTACATTTCTTAATTTAGAGATGACGATTCATGAAAGTATTCACTATGAACTTCTAATTGTGCTTGTTAATGTTATGCAAGATAAAAAAAATAATTCTATTCAAAGTGTACTTGTCTCCCTTTCAAAACAACAGCGTTTTAAATATCGTTGACCAAATAAATTACCAGTAAAACACTCATACTGATGTTAAAAAATACTTTTTGTGAATCGATTAAACGCATAAATTTTATGTTAATTTGTAATAAAATTTAGCATTAACTAATTTTTTTTTTCAAAATGGACTTACCCCCACTTTCAAAGTCAACATCTCAAATAATGCGTCTGATAAATTATAAAATGAATGAATGAATGAATAAGAATAAAAACAACTTTAAATGAAGCACAACTCATTTTTCCTCTTATTCTAAGTGAAAACGGAAGGAAACTTATTTTTACATTTACAATCTCATGAGAATAGAAATGTGAGAATCCTCCCTTCTCAACAGTTATTAACATACATTTTCTTCCGTTTTAATATATCTTTCTATTCTTTAGGGGGAAAATCATTATGAACCTGCTTTTTTACATGCTGGAAAGAAAATAAAGCTCGGAAGTTAAGGTAATAAAAGTGAAGGAATAAGAAATTAATTTTGAAAGAAGCAGAATTAGAATTTGGCATTCGTTTTTATTCGGACGGATATGTATTTTTATAAACAATCTACAGACTAATCAAAGTATAAATATAAATATGACCTAAAAACTTTTAAAGTTTGTGTCATATAAAAAAAACAATGTCAAACAGATATGTGACTGTAGAAATTATTCTAAACTTATAGCAAACTATCATAAACTTGTAATCATCTTCACATACAATTAGTAACTTCGAGTGTTTTTTTTCACATGTGACGAATTATTGATATGCCTAATATAATATTAATATAAATCAAAGAATTTAATATTTCTTCTGCGATTGTTTCTGTTTGTTTTATTCTGAGTTTAAGTAAATAAGTATGATTTTATTTCCTAAAATATGTCATGTTAGTTGTTTAAGCACTTGAAGGGCGATGGGATAATATATCCCACTTAATTTTAATGCCCAAATTCCAGAATGGCATCATTTTGGAATAAAATTTTCCTTTTATAATTTACGTGAAGAAAAGCTTTTACTTATTTTCAAATAATTTTTTTCGTAAATTCTGGTGCCATTCAATCATTTCAACATTTTAGCAACATAAATACTTTGCCCCTAAAGAGGTTAAATTATGCCTTAATTCTACAAGCAAAAAAGAAAAAGAAAACATCCAAATGCCATTCATATTTTCCGATCCAAAAGTCTCAAAATAAAGCTTTTTTGAATCAAACTTTCTTGTTTATAATCTTCTATATTACTGTCATAGTTAAACTTTATATGGTCCCGTATGCATATTATTTTCATGTCAACTTTGGGAATCTCAAAACGAACCCCTATATATATATTTTTTTTTTATTATTTCATTTGGTTTCTCGTGATGAATTTCTAAATAGAAATTCTTCTTGGTTTATCTTCAGATAGTGGCTAAATAAATTTTAAAATGTGTTCCATGATTGTTAATATTGAGAAACGCAGTCTGAAGATTCGGTGATATTGTAGAAAAACTATTTTTGTTTGTTAATGAGTACGTTAACAGTTATTTTGCGAACAATAATTTATTAACTATAATGACAACTCTCATCAAGAAATTCAAAAATATTTCGTTTACATTGTAAGTATTTAACATACATTAAATGAAAGAAAAGAATTTTCTTTTTGTTAAAGTATAGTCCCTAAAATTAGCCTATTTTGCATGCTTCCTGACATTTTGACAATGAACGATCAAACGTAATAGAACATTTATTTCGAGAGATATACGATTACGCGGATTCTTATGGCGACAAAAGAAGGTATACGTTTCTGTTTCAGGAGTCGGAGCAGTCACTTTTTTGGCTACTTCTGCTTCCAAAAAAAGCTTCGTGATAGATTTCTCTTCTAATTTTTTTATAAATCTCGAAAACTATTTACCATGTTAATGTTGTAAAAAACTTTCCAAGAAGATTATTGTTTAAAAATAGTGGTACCCAAAATATTAAGAACGTTCAAAAAGTAACGAGCCGGAGTCCTAAAAACAGAAACTAGTACATGTATTTCAGAAGTATTGGCCCTGGCTGTTGAGGCACTTGTCCCACTGAAACACAAGGCGGTGAATGGCTATCTCGTAAAATTCCTGGGGCTGCGATGTGAACCAGTTCCGCACGTACTGCTTGACGTCGTCGTCCAAGGTGAATCAGAGTCCAGTCGTCCAAGGTGCGTTTGCCCATCAGAGCCTTTTTTTAGGGGCGTAACGAGCCCATCAACCAGCTGGACGATGTCATCGGTAATGCGTTTTGGTGTTCCAGAACGTACATCATCGGCTAAGGAAATCCGTCCTTCCCTGGAGCGCTTGTGCCATCTCTTGACCCTTGCAAGGGACATGTAGTGTTCACCGTACACTTGTGACATTCTTCGATGAATATCCGTTCTCCTTACTCCTTCCGCTGTCAGAAAACGAACAACACATCTTTGCTCTTCTTTTGGCGCCTCCATTTCACTGCTTACAACACGAATGAGCGTTGGACGAAAGGACGACTGATGCATGCTTCTGCTAGCTTTGTAGTCACGTGACTTGCATTCGTGACCCTCTAGTGGCGGGCATGTGGACTTCCGCGCTCTTGTCGGAAACCCTCTTTGCTACTGACGCAATGATATTACCATTCTGTCACCGGTTTGCATATCCGGCTCGTTTCCGGGTCTTATAGTTGCCTCGCAGACCCACAGTTATTCCAATCCCCTAACGTAGACAAGTGCCGAAAAAAAATTCTATTTAGGAATCTGCGTATTTCTATTTGGATATGGCAATGTTGGGTCACATTAGAGAACAGATTTTTTTAATATCTACGCCGGGAGTTCATTGTCAACGTGAAACACCGCCCCTGAATACTAGGCCTGTGTGCTGACATAAAAATGGCGGCTGTCATATGCGGATCTTTGTCAATGTTTGTGCGGTTCCTCGAATTTGAACACAATAATTTCTAAAAGTTTTCTTCGCCTTATTTTTCTAAGATCAAATAAGTCAAAAAAAAATGTTATAAATTACGGGTGTGTGTGTAAATTCACGGGACTGTACAAACGCTTAAAAAAATCCGTCTACGACAGCCGGACTTTTTTATGTCAGCACTCAGTCCTATTACTCGGGGGGGGGGGGGGTGAAGTGAAATTACAATGATGTTGACTTAATCAGTACGTAAAAAAAATCAGTTTTTTTAAAGTGAACTGGTTTTGATTGTATTAACCAATTTTAATTCTATAAAATGAGTTCGATTGACAAAGGTGCATAGAATATTAACAATTACACGTAAAATTGTACACAAATTTAATTATTTATAAATAACTAAACTAATATTTTAATAAAATTTTAGTAAAATAATTATTTTGATAATGCAATTTTGTGCCGAAATTTTACGTTTTATAACCTGTATACTGTTTAGTATCAAAATTAACATACAACAGCTGTCCATAGTTAATTATCTTCTATTGATGCACATTTTTATATAAATAGTTTTGAAGTCCTAAAAATTCAGATATTCAATGTTTTTTCTGTGCAGTTTGCTTTAAATTAAATTAAATAAATACATATTGATTTATTTAAATTATCGATTAATTAATATAACATTACTGAGTTAATAACTTATATAACATTTTGTATTAGTATTCACGAATATAATATTCATAAAAAATGAAAGTATATAATTCTAGTTTCAATTATTTTAAATTCGACGATGTTCTTGTTTTATTTTTTGTTATTGTGTTAGCCATTTGTTTGAGAAATATGTAATATATATTTTTTAATAATACCGTAATAAATAACTTGTTTTCACATATTTCAAGTTGCTAGATGTTCCAAATATGTCTAGAAATATAGTAGGAATCGCAGGAAAAGGATTTTTTCGATTAATAGAAAATCTGTCAGTTCATTTTACTTTTTTAACTTAACAATAACGAAATTAACTTAAATAATTTGTAACGCCAAGCATAGAAACATTCCAATTTTTATATTTAGTTAAAAAGTTTATTTCAGTTCACCATTTAGGATCCACCATGTTGTATATATATATAGGTGTGTGTGTGTGTCTGATTTGTAATCAGCAAGGTAAAAACCCCTAAAGTTTACTCGATAACAGATACTATAATTTTACTTTGTTTCATCGCTGTTTTAAATTAAATCCGCCATATTGGATCCACCATTTTTTATTTTTTATTTTCGACATCAGTTTGTAATAAGCAA